>JARHVA010000169.1:0-417500 GCA_037957365.1 Torreya grandis | reverse complement strand
CTAGATTCAAAAAAAGAATAATAGAAAGGTGTCTCCTACTATTCATACTTCATCTAGTAGGTTTTCATGTAAAATGAGTTGTGACATTAGTTTTATAAGGTGTCAAAACCCTAAGATCAACTGTAAACATGACCTAATTTCATGGCAATCATTTTTTACCATTTTTTAGGGTTTTAGTGTTTTCTTAGTGATTTCACATAAATATGTATAATATATAATCTTCAAGGGAAATTATTTTTGGGTTTTTATAGGTTTTTGGATATCCTTAGTGTTTTTTTAGAAGATTTTTAAGAGGTAGAATAGATCTAGTATTTTAGTGAAAGTCAGAGTTTTCATCCCTATGTGCACCACAGGAACCTCTAACATTCCCAACACTACAATAACCACTAACATATTAATTATCTATAAGGCCTCCTCATACCTCCAATGTTATAAACCCAAATAGTTAAAAATACAAGTTACATCCCTGATATAAAGTTCTAACATTGGCACTTTAGATTGTGGGAGCAATCAACTTTCTAAGCATCAGGATTCTAGATTATGGGAGTAATTGACAACCCTCACATTGAGATTATAAACTATGAAAGAAGTTTAAAACCTTGGCACATATAGGGAGGGGATGCAACACTGATATTTTTATCCATTGTGGGAAGTTTCAACCATCTTGGCACTAAAATTTTTGCCACTGCAAGCAATCATTGCACCTAAAATAGGTCTTAGCCCCTAGTCATATGGGAGCTAAACCCCTAGTTGTGTCCAACCCAAAATTAATTAACTTTTACTCTAAGGGGGCATGAGTTTTAGACACCATTATTTTATGTACATGTTTTTTTGGGCTCTATGTATTGGTGATATTATTGTGCCTTGTAAAATTAAACCTATATAGATTTAGGGGGTTCCATATCATCATCTTTCAACACCTACAATTCATCACATACTTCCTTTTTGTACTATGGATATAATTTAAATTTTAGTTCTTACACTGTTTAACTATCATGAGTGTAAATTCAAAGTGAAAATTATCTTGAGGAGTAAAGGCTTATACTAAATCATGATGGGTATGAAAATAGAATTAAAACCTAAAATAGAGAAGGTAAAGTAGTATAATAGAAGTGATGAAACCTATGGTCTTTTATACTTGTCTATGTCTCCCAACATTCTCTTTTTTATCAAATCTACAATAACTCTAGATCACATGTGGACCTTATTTGAAAAACTCTTTAGAAATCACCACATCATGATGGGTCATGATTTAGAGAATGAGCTCATCAGTTTGAGTCTAGTTGATTTTGATATGATATAAGACTTCATCACAAAGTTCAAATCACTTCGGTTACAGTCAAAACTATGTGGCATTGACAAAAACTATGGTCAATTTATTCTTTCCATCTTTGATAAATTGATTTACGACTATTATATCTTCATTTCTATCTTCCACACTATTAAGTGTGCCATTGGAGCTACATGGACCATGTCATCCTTAAATGACTTTGCTACTAACTTAACTTGAAAATAAGACAAACTCATTTAAATGGGTACACTGAAGTCATTTAAATCGCATGCCTTAATTGTGAGTCATGACAAATAGAAGGCTTCTAGTAACAAGGAAAAGAAATAGAATAATAAATACCCACAACAAATAAAGGGTAACAAATATGATGCTAAGTCAAAAGCATCAAAGGAGTCCTCCTCTTTAGATGGGAAATCCAAGAAATAGTGACTCACATGTGGTAATTACAAGAAATTTGGACATGATGAATCCAAATGTGTGAAGAAGTAAATTGACCAACTAACTAAGATGTTCAATAAACACAACATCAATGTCCTTGATTTTTCTAATCAGATTTCATCAGCACAGGAGTCTTCTAAGGCTAAATAAAATAAGAAGGGCAAAGCACTTATTGTAATTGCATCTTAACCTTCCACATGGGTTATTAATTCAGGTGCTTTGAACCACATGGCTTCATCATAGGACATGTTATCATTCTTAGAGCCTTATTCCATGCCTTCCATCTTATTGGGTGATGATACTTTTGCTAGAGTTAGTGGGAATGGATTTATTGAATTGAATGATGGGAGATTTCATGATGTTCTATGTGTTTCCTCTTTATCCACCAATCTCTTATTTATTTATCAAATCATTCACATCGGTTCAAGAAAGATATTTGATTTCACACATAATTTTGTGGTTAATTGGGAAGTAATTAATGACTCCATTATTGCATTTGGGAATTCTAGGAAATAGTCCTAACATGGGTTCTTTATATGTGATAAATGACTAGTTACTATTTATCATGTGTTAGTTACCATGATTATATATAAAGTTATTATAAGTTAATTGGTTAAACTAATATAACATTGTTAACAATATATTTCGTATTTGGGTTAGTTGGTTACTTTAGTAAGTTATTACTAGGATCATAACATCCCCACTTATAGGTAATAACTTCTTATATAATTTAATGGTATTCAAATTAATAAAAGTGTGTTGTTGACACTGATTAAATTATGTGTTTGAGCCTTCAACTCTAGCCTGATAAGGGTTATTTTCATTATGTGGTATCAGAGTAGGTACTTCTAGACCTATTTATATACATTACATTTGCCTATGATTTTGTACCAAAATGTTTTTTGAGTAGCATTGATGTGTAGAACACATTCAATTATTGTTCATACATTCATACCCCTACTTTCACATTATCCATAAAGTACAGTGAAGACCACGTGCATATTTGTTAGCTACACCACCCATCTACATTTTCCTCTCTACTTCCACCCTGTTCATTCTTTATGTAGTTTTTCCACCCATTATTGTTCACTATGCACATTTAAAAAATAAAAAATAAAAAAATAAAAAAATTACTATATATCCTTCAAAAAAAGGATATATGTATATTAAAAAAAATCAATATATATATATATATATATATATATATATATTAAAAATGTTTTCATATGGTTGTACATCTATATGAAGGAAAATGTATTGATGTTTTCAACATCAACATCTTGAGGCTTGGCCATAGCCAATTGAAGTTACACTTGACTTGGCTTGAAATGGCAGACTACTAGCACCAATTATCATTCATTCCAACCTGCATTGATCTCCAACCTACATCCTTCTTCTATGACACCCTTACTTCATTTAAGGACCCTATCATTAACCTCCATTTAAAGCTCCTCCTTTAAGATTGATCTCTAATCCATTTGGATCTTACCTCCAAATGATGATCACTTTTTGGTTAGCGAGCTCTCTGACCTATCTTCTATGGCAACATCTGAAACATTGATCTCATCATTGATTTCCTTGTTAAATCCTTAGTTTCTATAATTTAAATTGGTAGCTTCTCCATTTTCTACTTAGGCAAGTTCTCAGATTTGAATGAGATAACATACACATTGTATTTATTTTTGATGCACTCATTTCCTTCCATAGTGAACTCTAGCTACACCATTGGTTGTATTTGCACTCCCAATGGGAATGGAAGAAAAAGTTTTTTAGGTTTATATTTTCACTAGTTTTTAGGTTTTTTTTACTATTTTTTTTAGTCTCATGATTTTAATATTATGAAAAAGTTTTGTTTATTATTTCAAGGATTTTTCATTTTAAAAAGTGTTCTAGTTTTAGTTTTTTATGTTTAAATATATTCGTTTAAGTTTACTTTTAAGGTTTTGCTTTATTTTATTAAGTTTTGTTTATTTTTAAATAAGTTTTATTTATTTTTAGATCTTAGTGATTTATGTATTCACTAGATTATTACATGGCCTATTTTATATTTTGGTTTGTTTTTATATGTTCAGTTTTATTTTTAGATTTTTATATAAATATTTTATAATATTTGTTTAGTAATGTTTTATATTTGTATTATTAGTTTGGTCAAAATATTTTTATGTCGTAAGTTTTTTTTATCATTTTTAGTCATGATTCATCTTTAGCATTTTGTGTCAATTCTAATAAAATCATTTTTTCATGTCTAAGTTTAGAATCTTGTGAGTCAATTCATTTTTAAATTAATAGCTTTGAATAATCCATAAAAGGCAATCTTCAATAAGACTAGATTTTTGAAATCTCTTGTTTGTAATCGAATGCATTATCAGTTGAAATCGACATTCAAATTTCTTGCCCTATATTAAAACTAGGGGGTTTAATGTTAGGATATAGTCCTAAGATGGGTTATTTATATGTGTTATATCACTATTTACTATTTACCATGTGTTAGTTGCCACAGTTATATGTAAAGTTATTAGGTTAATTAGTTAAATGAATATATTTTTATTCACAATATATTTTATATTTGAGTTAGTTGGTTAGTTTAGTGAGTTATTATTGGGATCATAACATCCCCATTTATAGCTAATAACTTCCTATATAATTTAATGGTATTCAAATTAATAAGAGTGTGTTGTTGAGACTGATTAAATTACATGTCTAAGCCTTCAGCTCTAGCCTAATAAGGGCTATTTTTATTAGGGAAAGTAGATCACTACTCAAGATTGAATATTTTATCACATTTTTCACTTGATGAACCCTCTACTACACTTCTCACTCATTCAAATGGGGTGAGTAAATTATGGCATGAGTGATTCAGCCATATCAACTATCACTACCTAGAGCAACTCAACCATCATGACATGGTTTCAGGGTTTCCATGAGCCAATTTTTTTGATGGAGTTTGCCATTGTTGTATAATTTATAAGTATCCTAAGGAGAAGTATGATAAGGGAAAATAATGAAGAGATGAATAGATATTAGAGATTGTCCATAGTGACATTACTAGCCCATTTCTAAAACCTTCATTTAATAGGATAGAATATATGCTTACTTTCATCAATGACTATTTGAGGTATACTTGGGTGTACTTTATTAATTAGAAAACTAATGTCTTTGACCATTTTCAAGAATTCAAGGCATTTATAGAGAAACATTTAGGTTAAGCCATCAAGATTTTATGCACTGATAATGGTGGTATATCAGTAATCATTTTGAGTAATTTTTTACATCATAAGGGATTTAAATACAACATATAGTTCCATATATTCCTCAATATAATGATGTTTTAGAATGCAATAACATGTCCTTGAAGGAAATGTCCAATTATATGTTCCACTCCAAGTATTTTGTACCTTAGTATTGGGCCAAGGCCATAAACTATGTGTGTTATATCCAGAATCATGTTCTTCATAAACCATTGAATGGAGTCACTCCTTTTGAAGATTGAAGTGGTAAAAAACCCATAGTATATTACTTCCAAGTGTTTGGATCTCTTGCTATGGCTGACATTCCCAAGAAGAAATGTAAGGCAATAGAACCTTAGAGTTAGCCTAACATCTTTGTTGGATATCTTGAGGGTGTTAAGGGGTATAGGCTTCTCCATTATACTACTCATTAATTATTCATTAAGAGGAGTGTTCATTTTCAAGAGAGTCCTTTGAAATCCACACTCGACACCTATCCCCCTTCTTTAGATGCACTATAATTTGATGATAGTTCTAATAATTCAAATTCAACTAATCGGCTTCTTAATGATCTAGACTCTTATTTTAGTTTTAATGATGTGAGTAATGATGAGGATTCACTTCTTCCTTATCCTAGGATATATTTAGTAGATGAGTAATCTCCTCCTAAATCTCTTATCACTAGTCCTCTTTGGGCTAAACATATGCTACAAAGTGTTGGCTAGTGAGTTGGAGATCCATCATACAACATGAGAACCCATTCATAATTTTAGGATGTCTACATGATTTCATTACATCTAATTATAATACAAAATAATTTCATGAGGTATTATGAACTCTTAAATGGCATACTATTATGGAAGAGGAATATGGTTCCTTATAGAGGAATAACAGTTTGGATCTAGTCCCACTTCCTAAGGAAGAAAACTTATTTGATTTAGGTAGATGTATTTAAAAAATTAGTAGATGGATCCATAGACAAGTTTAAAGCATGTTTGGTAGAAAAGGGTTTTTATCAAGTACCTGGCATTGACTATATCAAGACATTCACCCTAGTTACCAAAATGAACTTAATCTGAGTTACTCTTTCCATTATCACAACACATTATTAGGATGTGAAGAGTACCTCTCTTAACGACGACCTCAATGCTTAAATATACATGGAACAAACATAAATATTTTTGAAAGATTCATTAATTTAAAAAATTCAAAAATATATCTATGGCCTCAAAAAAATTCATCAATCTTGGTGCCAAGATGGACTCATTTTTTCTTTCATTTGGGTTCACTAGATGTCATTTTGATCTGAATGTCTACATTTTGCATTAGGATAATTTTTTATTGATTATAGTTCTATATGTCAATAACATATTGATCATAGGGAATTCTTCCTCCACCATCATAGTATTTAATATTTCTTTGTCTAATAGGTTCTCAATGATTGACTTGGGCTTGTTGCATTACTTCCTCAGGATTGAAATTTCTTAGTCTAACACCAGGATCATTATTACATAATCCTAATATACTCTTGATTTACTTGCATAGTTTATCATGGTTAACTATAATCCACATCTGACTCCTTTTCTATCTGGTGTGAGCTTTAGGCTGATTATCCATATCCTTTAGTTGATGTTACCTTGTATCAATAAATTATTATTAGTCTCATCTACCTTATGCACACTAGAATATTTCATATGTAGTGGGCATGGTCTCTAGATTTATGCAAGAACCACATGAGCTTCACTAAAAAGTATCTAAGTGTATTCTCCACTACATTCAAGGTACTCATAGTTTTTAGATTCACTATGGATCAGACATTGACATCAACTTGATTGGTTATACATATTCAAATTAGGCTAGTGATATTTATAATTATAAGTCTAATTTATGGTATAATTTCTCCCTTAGTTTAGGTTTGATTAGTTATTCAAGTAAGAAGAAAAATGTTACTACTTTATCTTTTATAGAGGGAGAACACAAAGGATATGTTAATGCTTCCACTAAGGTTTTTTGGTTTAAGGGAATTCTCACTGAGTTTGGCATCTAGTTTCAATTATTAATAGTCATCTTCTATGAAAACCAAAGCACATTCTAGATTTGTAAAATTTTGGTCCTCGATCAATAGACCAAGCATATCAAGATTCACATGCATTTCATTTAGGAGATTATCCATGAATAAGTCATTGATCTCCACTAAATCCATATAATGGATAAAATTGTTGATATATTCACCAAACCATTCACTAAGAGTATCTTCATTTACAAGCTCTTATTGGGTTTTAATAAACTCTAGCATCCTCTTCTGAGGGGGCATTTTATTGTACATGGGTACCTCATCATGCCTTTGTGTCTTGACCCAATTCTATTACCAACCTAATCCAAGCTTAATGGGGGTGGTAGTGTAGGTTTTTATTTGATTTAATAGTTTTTCCCTATACATATTTAGTTAGCTTACTTAGGTGTCTTTTTAGGTCATTGTAAAAAATAATCCCACATTCATGAGGAAGTGAGGACATGTTTATTTTTCACCTATTTAATGTACCTTTCTAAATATTTTATGGCTAATGATGCTAATGTTAATATTATAATCTTTTGATTGTAGAGAAATTACTTCTTCTTGGATCATGTTTGATTTTACTACTACATACAAGTAATTTCTTCATGTATTTGACTCTATCTAGTAGATCCTCAATTGTGTCCCACTTTGACAAGTTCACAATGATCTTCTCCCATCACTTGCTATTATTTAATCATTTTAGCCTCCTACTTTTTATTTTAAAATCACTAGAAAGCACTACTTTAGCATTTCAAATTAACCAGACAAATGACATTATCCATCAAGGCTTAATCTTCCTCCTAGTCAAAAAATGGGAAGCACTAAGGGGGTGAGATGTGAATTTGATACTGAGTGATATGTAAGGGAGGACTCTAGTAACATAAAGAAGTATGGGATGAACTACCTCTCTAATAACCCAAAGATTGTCTCCCTCTCAGCTAACATCTAGCTTGCATACTCCTGTCTTTTCACCAAGTCTAGAAAACATAAGGGAATCCCTTCTTCTACTAGGGGAAATAAACCCAAATTAATAATTATAACTTTTGTTGAGAACGGTGGAAAGAAGAAGGATGAAAAGTGTGACCTTGAGGATCCCTCCTAGGACTGTAAGAGGAAATTAAGAGAATTTGATGAAAAATTACAAGAAGTAGGTTAGTCAATGGTTGAAATAATAGACGAATGGAACACTATGAAAGTTTAGAGTGACAAGGTCATGATGGAATCAAATAAAAAGGGTTAAATTTGGTTGAAGAAGTAGAGGTCAAGACCCCTTTAAAGGAGAAATCCTTGATTGACATTTACACCCAATCTCAACCTAAGACTAACACCATTTCAAAAAATATTGAAGCCACATAAAAGAATCATAAAGATAAGAAGAAAGCCACAACCTCAAAGAAGATATATATTAAGGGATTGGATGAAGGCCTGAGTAGGCATACTAGGGGAAGGATTATGAAGGAAATGCTGAAGAATAACACAAGCAAGCTAGAATGTGCTACATCCAAGGATCCTAATGACTTTGAGGAGTCTTATAACTAAGTTCTTACTAATATTCATGGATTAGTAGATTTATCTACCATTTGTCTTTTTATTTTCCATAAATTTAATGGTTATTTAATTATTTTCCCTCTTTACTAGTGAGCTTAGTGGGATGTTTGTTTCATTATTGGTTTCTGACATTTTTATAATACTTTGTGGTTGTAGGAACACTATAAAACTTTATAATTTTACCCAATTAAATAAAAAATATATCTAATGTATGTTATGTGTACTTTCACTTATCCTAGTGTATTACCTATACACCCTTTTCTAGGTAAGATAAGGTTTATAGATGGTTGTTCAATAATATTTACTACATTATTAGCCACATTAGTGGGTTTAAATTTATTCCCATTTTATTTAGCCTTAAATTTTGTCTTATTTGAAAACATGGAACCATTAGAAGTCTGAGAAGTTGACCCATACTTAATAAAATTTTAATCTAGAACATTAAATTAAAACTCTCTAAAAAAATTGAAAAGTTCATCAAAAGAGTGATAAGTGTTAAATACTTTCCTTTAATATTTGAAAGTAAACTATTAGAAAAAATAATTTGAAGCTTATGATCTAGTGGTGGATAATTCATCTTAGTAACCATAGTTTTGAAGAGAAGCACATACCCACTAATAGTCTCATTTGGTCCTTGTTGGATTTGAACTAATTCTATAAATATAAATTTCATACCAATGCTGATTTTAAAATGGTCCAATAAACCATGAACTAAAGTTGTAAAATTGTGTACAGTTCCAAATACTAATGCACATAACTAATCAAGTACTTAATCATCTAATATTATTAGAAATAATTTAGTTGATAATCTATCATCATGATAAAATTATAGACAAGAGGAATACAAGTATTTATTGTGATAATAAGAACCTACCTTTCCATTGACCAATTCAAAATTTGGACAAAAATACACTATTTAAAATGGATATGGAAGCACTTCATATTTCAAGGGGTATATAAGAATATCATTATAAGTCACTCAATTATTTTTTATTTTGAGAACATTGAAAAAGAGTTTTGATTTTATTTTATAAGTCACATAATGTATGCATCATATTATTTGTTTCAAGATTTGTAATGGAAATAGAAGTAACATAAGTTAGAATGTAATAAGGATTCACAACATGTGAATAAACTTGAGAAATATTTTTATCATGAGGTGGTTTAAAAATATGATAAATATTAAAAACATGCTAAGAGATTTGAAAAACTTGATAAACAATACAAACATGTTGAGAAATCGGAAGAACTTGAGAAGTAATAGAAATAATAGAATTTTAAGAATTTGGATAAGTTTGAGGAATGATAGAAGTAACATTAGAAGGAAAAGAGACTTGAGAATTACTATGGTTGCAAGAATTTTTTTAAGTGGCTCCATGAAAATGCATAAGTTACAAATATTAAATGAAATTACTTATAACATTGATTTTATTAAGATTATTTGAAATAAAATATCTAAATATTGAGTCATAATCATAATCATGAACACTCATGTGTCTATAATTTTCCTTATAGGGTACTTAGTTAATATTATCATATATAATATTTACTTATTCCTAGGAGTAGTTGTACGAATTTTTTTCTCTTGTAGTGAATAACTCAAGAGTCTCGTAAGGATATGAAAAGACATATTTAATGTGAAGTGAACAACCATATCTTGGCTTATTTTTTTGTATTTATTTTCTCCTTTAAAAATGAATAATGAGAAAAATTTTGGTTTTCATCAAATATTTATCATTATCATTCCATAAATAATATATCTGGCCTAACATTGGTATTAGAGCCACAAATTTTATTTGTTTATTTTTTTCATACTCTCTCCTCTTTCTTAGTTGTATAACCTACAAAGAAATGTTTTCATTCAGTAAATTTTTATTGTCTATTAATTAGTAGTGTTTTATTCATTCAACAAGGTGTTTTTACTGAATAAGGATGCACAGTTGAGTATTGACTATGATACGTACGTAGTTGTTGACAAGTATTCTTCTTTTTGTTGATTCTCTAACTATTGGACTATTACATTGGCTACACATTAGACTATCATCCCTATGCAGTGGTTTTATTTTACCCTATAATATTTTTTTAAATTTTGGAGGATGTTTTTTAACTATTTTATTATTTATAGAGGGTGTATTATTTGCCATAATATTCTACTATTTCTAGCTATTGTACCTATGTTCTACCTATCAAAAAATGTATTTTGATATAATAGTGTTGTTTTAAGGGAGATATAATGATGTTTAGTTGCATTATGAAAAAGTATAAAAATGTTTGGATTTTGAAAGAACTACATAGAAATTATTTGAAAAGGCTTGCAAAATAAACCCATTCTATTTTGGAGCTTGATGTTCTATATCTTCATACGTGGCTGAATTTATAGTCATCAAATTCTTTCACTGAGGTGTCATGGAAGTTGAGGTGTGAAGAAAACATAGAGAGTGGATAAATCTACATGGATCTTGGCATAGAGGGTGTATTTTTTTTCTTGAAGACTGTATTCCAATACTATAATTCTTTTTGCATATATTATAAAATAGAGGAGAATCCTTTATAGACCTAGAGATACTTTATTTTCTGCTTTTTCATTTAAAATAAAATTTCATTTTTTAATTGTTTTTTTTTAAATTTTGTTTTGAATAATTTAATAGCCTTGAGAAAGTTAATTTATGTAAATTTGGTAAAAAACAACCAAAATTTTCAAATATAGGAGAAATAAGGAGAGCTACTCTTTACCCATTTGTTTCTATTGAAAGGCATAAATATGTAAATCAATAAAAATTAAGTATATCATCAAGTATGAGGTTTTCTTGTTAAGTTGGTGTTAATTATAATGTAAATCATTTTCATGTTCCACCTAGGAACCACATACCACTCTAATCTTATGTTTCTTTACTCCTCTTTCACATGCTATCGAGTATAAAGAAAGGGTGAGATTTTTCCACACACCGATGGGTATATAGGAAGGGTAGGTATATACAGAGGTTTGGTATATCAGTTTTGTGGTATTTATAAAATAAGACCATTTATATTAATAAGAACCAATTTGGGGGTTTCACAAAATCAAAACTCAAAACTCAAATAATGCATTCAATCAAATCAATTATTGGCATAACATTGACCAAAAAAGATAACTAGTTAGAATGGTCTTAGAAAGCAGAGAACACACTCATCTTAAATTTTATATGGTTCTATATTTATTATTGGAAAACACAACAAGTCGATCTAATAATAAATTCAAAAGATATCCAAACACAGAGGCAAAAAAACTAGAAAGCATTGGCCTTGATGAGGACCTTAGTCGATGGAGATGTGTTTCGTCATATTCAAGGGTGAGGTACTCCATGGGAAGCATTTAAAAAATTTAAATAATGATATTATTCCCACTAAAATTTTAAATTCATTCAATTAAAGTTGAGGTTGTTCAACCTCAAGTTGAAATATGGTGATGTGATGACATTGGTTTTAGAAATACAAGCAATCAAGTATGATGTGGATGCCATGGGTGTGAAAATTGACATAAAAATTATATCATTCATAAATTACACTATTACCAACTATTTAACCTACTTGGAGTCTCTAAAATCAAGTAATCAGTTGAAGACTCGCACATTTGATTAATTGGTTGAAAAGATGGTTGAAAGAGAAAAGGCCTTTGGAAGGAAAATTGAGTCCATAGGATAAAGTGTGTGTTATGTCAAGGAAAATTATTTATAAACATATAATAAGGCCATGTCTTCAAAAAGTGAATTAAATAATAATTATAAGAATAAAAATAAGGGAAAAGGTGGAAAAAATGATAATCAAGGTGGTCAAAATCAAAAATTTAATGACAAGCAACATTTATACTATGAATAGTGTGATAGAAAAGTAATCCAGGAAACACACAAATACAAGACTCCATGGGAGAAAATTGAAGCATATTTTAAGAAGAAAGAGGAAAGGTCAAATAAACAAATAAAATATTCAAACTCTACTCAATTCTCCTGTGAATGTGTGTTTTCCAATTTAGATGATGAAACAAACAATGTCTTAGTTAGTTCATCATGGTTTGATATTTTGGTTCTTGACATTAGTGCCACCCTACATATGACTTTCCAAAAAAAATTATTTTGAGTATTTTTATGAATAAATTTGTGATTTAGTATTCTTCATAGATAGATCAAGTATATAACGATATGAAGATATACAATCTAAATCAAGTGTTTAGGGCTTCCATATTTTAAACTCTAAAATGTTATATACCTTCCTAAATTGAAATGAAACTTGTTGTCTCTAGTTATCATTCAAAAACAATGCCATTCCATTTTTTTAGATAATGGTGGCATCACTATTAGAAGGATATGTGATAATGTAGTCATATTTAATAGGTATGAGGATGGAAAATTACTCAAACATAAGGTTGAGCCATCAGTTTCAATGAATTATGCTCATCTCAATGAAGACAAAATGTCTCCAAACATGTTGTGGCATGTTAAATTTAGGCATACTCACTAAAAAAACATTCATGTGCTATAAAATAATGGTGTTTTTTGTTGGCCTACCTTGCCTACAAAATTTGACAAAGGTGTGAAGCCTGTATTTTGTCCAAACATGCATGAGAACCATTTCTAAAGTCACAGTGGAAAGTTGTTATAAAGTTATAACTGGTTCACTCAAACTTGTGTTCTCTTCCAATTCTCTCAATTTTTGGTCATAATTAATTCATGTTGTTCATTAATCACTACATTAGAATGAATTGGATATACTTTCTCAAATATAAATCTAAAGCATTCCAAACATTCAAAAAAAATTAGATGATGATTGAAAATGAATCTCAAGCCTACATCAAAACACTCATAACTGATCATGGTGGTGAATACATTTCAAAGAATTTTGAATTTTATCTTGAGAAAAATGGGATCAAACATCATCTCACAGCTCCTCATACTCAACAAAATGGATTTATTTGAGGATGACTAGGACTATGATGAATATGGTTTGTGTTATGTTTAAATTCAAAGGTGTAAATATAAATTTTTTATACTGAAGTAACTAAATTAGTATCATACCTCTACAACAAATCAACATCAAAATCTCTTCAATTCAAGATTCAGTATGAGATGTGATTTGGTCATATTCCTTTAGTGGGACCTCTTCAATTTTTTTGATCCATGTGTTATGCATTGATTCTAAAAGATAAGATAAATAAGTTGGACCATAAGAGTCACAAATGCATTCACTAGGGATATTTTGAATCCTCCAAGGCATAAAGGTTATATGATTATACAAATTAGAAGTTTCTTGTCACAAGAGAAGTTTTCTTTTATGAAACTACAAAGGAAAAGGCCAACATTGATTGATAATTGAGTTGACTTGATAAATATGCAAAGTTTTATGTTTACAAGGAAAGTGATTTGGGCTTCTTAAATAGTGAGTGGGGGACATACAATTGGGAATGAATTGATTATTTATTATCTCCTATACATGAGAATGAAACTCCTGCTGAAGGATAAAGTAAAACTTCATTAGACAATGATTAGGGGCCATAAGAATAGAGGACATAAAGTGCAAGAACTTAAAAAATGAAATTAAAGTACCCAAACCATACAAAAATATGCCTAAATGGGCCATTTAGACATTGAATGATGTCAAACCTGATGAAGTTGGGAAAAAATGCACTAGAAGTGCATATGCATCCACATCAAAATCAAATAAGTTCCTTGAATAAATTTAATATAAGATTGAAAAGATCACCTTGAATGATTTTCCAGAAGGAAAACTCAATGTCATGTTTGATTAAGAACCAACATCTTTTAGACAAGCTTATAAGCTTAAACCCTAGAGAAAAGCAATAAAAAATGAGTACATTACATTGGTTAAACATGGGACTTGGAAATTGGTTGATACTCTATTGAGCTCCAAACTAATTGGATACAAGTGGGTCTATCACAACAAATACAAGGCTTATAACTCATTTGACAAGCATAAAATTAGTCTTGTCACAAAGGGATATGATTAAAATGAAGGAATTGACTACAATGAAACCTTTGCACCTACAATAAAATGGACTACCATTCGAACCATGTTGGCTCTAGTAGCTCCAACATATGGAAAGTTCACCAAGTAGACATCAAAATTACATTTTTGAATGGTGACCTCAAGGAAACATTGTACATGACACAACCCAAAGTTTTTTCAATAAATGGCCAAGAGCACAAGGTGTAAAAACTTAAAAAAAAATTGTATTGTTTGAAACAAGCCCTTGTATCATGATATGATAAACTAGTTGGGCACCTCATGAACATGAACTTCAAACATTTTGAGTTTAAAGATGTAACTCTTTTCATCAAAATAGTCAAAAAAATAGGTGTATTTGTAGTGGTGTAGTTTATGATTTGCTCATCATAGGGAATAATGAATGGTACACTAAAATTTTCAAATTAGAATTAATGAAAATCTTTGAAATGATGAATTCGGGTTATATTTATTACTAGTTGGGTATTTAAGTAATTCAAAAACCAAATTACATATTCATCACATAACATACGTACATTGGTCACATTCTAATCAAGTTTATAATGGAAGATTGTAATCCTCTTAGCATACCCATGGAATAAAATCTAAAATTGATATCAAAAAATATAACAGATTTGGATGATGCCACTAAATATATACAACTCATTGGGAGTTTGATTTATGTGACCACAATAAGATCAAATATATCCTTTATTATTGGTGTTCTTTTAATATTCATGCAACAACCCAGAAATAGTCATTGGATAGTAGTAAAAATATTCCTTAGATATCTCAAAGAAGAGTAGAATGTTTGGCTCATATAATTTAGGGCAAGAGACTTCAAACTAGTTGGATATTTAGATTATATTTATGTTGGTGATCATAAAGATGGGAAATTCACTGTAGGTTTTTTGATGAATTTAGGAATAGCGATTATGAGTTAGAAATCCAAGAAACAACCAATGTTATAAATTTATTTAGTAGAACTAGAGTATATGGTTGCTTCAAAGCCAACTAGAGAGATTTTGTGGCTCAGAAGGGTTCTTTCATATTTACAAGAACAATAGGTTTCCTCAACATTTCTCATTGTTTAAAACACTTATGCAATTCAATTAGAAAATAATACAATCTTTCATGATTGAACCAAGCATATCAATACCAAATTTCATTTGATTTGGCATTATGTGAAATATGACAGTGCAAATTATAACATTGCCATATAATAAAGCAACTAGCATACATCCTGACAAAAGTGCTTGCAAGAGAAAAAATTAAAAAGTTTAGAGGAATGTTTAGGCTCACAATAACCCCTATGGATTTAAGGGGGGATGTAATATTATTATACATTAATATTTGTTTATTCCTAGGAGTAGTTATAGGAATGATTTTGTCTTATAGTGAATAACTCGAGAGTCTAGTGGGAATATGAAATGACATCTTGAATTTGAAGTTAACAATCATGTCTTGGATTATTTATTTGTATTACTTTTCTCTTTTAAAATTGAATCTTGAGAATAATTTTGGCCTACACCAAATATTTCTCATTGTTATTCCATAAATAATATATCTGGCGTGACAACTTCTTCAGTTATAATCCTATCTTGAGATCTTTGATCATAGTATATTTTTTTTAATTTTAACTTCCTCAAACACTTTCATTAATCTAGATATATCATTTTTGTCGATGAAATTTAGATACCTTGGTCAACTTATCCATAATTACCATGATTACATTATGGTAGTAGGATGAAGTAGGAATTCTAAATATATATAAAAAAGGGTATCTAACTTCCACTCCATAATATCATAAATGTATTAAAACCTTGATAGATGCTGATGTTATGCCTTTTATTTCTAGCACTCAAGATAATATGTCATATAATCTACAATGTCACACTGTAAATCAGTCTAATTAAAAATATGTATCAAATATTATGTATATTATTCAATATAGAGAGTGTCAAATAAGAGGATCGATGAGCCTCCAAAAACACTGGAATATGAAAGTAACTAAAATTAGGAACATGATTGTGCCCCTTGTGTAATAAAGCACTATATGTCTCTAATATGTAACCCAAAAACTTTCACTTAAGGTATCTTTGAAACTCTATCATCTTTTTAACCTCTTGGTAAAAAACTTACCTAAGAAGATTATTAAATATATTACTTTATAAATCAATAGGAAGATTCATCATTGCTAACATGTGGTGTCTCAAGATTAAGGAATATACAATAATTTTCTCTTTCTATTTGATATAATGAATATCAAAATGGTAATCCCATAAAAAAATCCATACAATGCCACTATCAGGTGTTGAGTTTTGGCTGAGTGAGGATGTGATGAAGGTTTAAATGCTTTTTATTTAGCATAAATTGGTGACCAAGGACGAAATTTCACCATCTCAAACAAGAATGCATAATGTTGCAAGTTTTAGGTCATGAGTCAAGTAACTTAGCTCATAGAATTTATGATTTCAAGACTCAAAGGTAATTAAATGGTTCTCACACATGATAATTTATCCTAAGCTATCTAAAGGTGTGCTTTTACACACTAATAAATATCCATGTGGGTTAGGTACTAATAATATGAGTGCACTAATAAGATACTCTTTTAGTAACTATAAGGATTTTTCATTTTTTTATAACCAAAAAAAATCATCCCTTTCCACTAAAGATAAGTGATAGGATTGGAAATATGTGAAAAACTCTAAAAAAAAGTGGTAATCACCCATTCAAGCCATGAACTCTAAACCTCATTAAAACTCATAAGTGTTGGCCACTCCAAGATGGCGTGCGCACGCGCGCGCACGCACACACACACACACACACACACACATAAGGAGTTTACTCAGATTCTCTCCCATAAATGATGTGATTGAGTTACTAAACCTATATATGAAAGAATGCACACTTTCCTAGGTTATAAAACATGATATCTGAAAAACCATATAAAATATTATGCAAGTGGTCCCTGTGATTCTCCTCATTTTTTAATCTTCCTCATTATTTTAATATTTAAAAATAGTATAGATTAATATCAACATGTAATAGTTGAATAAGGTTTGAAAACTCCCTTCAAGAGGCTCATGAACACTCCTAGGGCATTAATCAACTAAAAGGTAGGATTTTGAAATCATAATGCCCAATTGAATGGATCCATCCTTTTAAATTATGTAGAATAAATGGGATTTAATTTAAATTTTAACCTTCCCACCAAATTTAGATGCATCAAAAATAATTATGTGGAATTTATAAAATAATGTGTGTGCCTAAAAAAAGATAAACTATGTGAACTGTGAACTTTTTATGTAATGGATGACTACCACATGTCATTTTTTGAGTGGTCACCATGATATTCAAAGGGAGTTAATATCATAGCTCAAAATAAGGATGCATCATATATTATTATATTCACATTTGTCCTTGCCTTTAACTTTAGTTATTACTACATGTGATCTCCTTGACTTTTGAGTTACTATTGACATTTACCTTATTATGAGAAATCACATTACTCTGCATGTCATTTGGTGATTGTTTAAATCTAAAAATCTCATGTGTTGCAATTTAGTTTCATAGTCACTTAAATAAACTGAATGGATCCATTATTTTATTAACTATGATTTATAATTTGATGCGAAAATATCATTATATTTTCAGTTCCACATGACCACCAAATCAACATTGTTTACAATGTCTTGGGACCACATACAACTATGAATTTATCCATAGTACTAAAAT
This sequence comes from Torreya grandis, assembly GCA_037957365.1. Classification (NCBI taxonomy): domain Eukaryota; kingdom Viridiplantae; phylum Streptophyta; class Pinopsida; order Cupressales; family Taxaceae; genus Torreya; species Torreya grandis. The sequence goes on along the minus strand of JARHVA010000169.1, from coordinate 399,208 downwards.
ATGTTATTAAAAATGAGGGAATCTAGGCTTTTCATGTGCCATAATCATGTAGTCAAGGTTCACAAACTTACTATATTCATGAGGTTCACTTTATAATAGTGGCACTGCATTCAAGGCAACATACAATATATCCTTACTTTACATTTGGTTACATAGATATAATAAACTTCCATGTGTCACTTTAAGTATCCACATGATATCTTATAAAACTATCACATTTCACTTTGATCTTGGCCACATCACATATATTAAGAGTGACCACATTTTAATAAGAGAATGATACAACCTAAAAAATGTGTAACTTATATCTATCCTAGTTTCCAAATGGAATATATCATAATATTATTTCTCAATGGGTCTAAGGATTCCTAATACATGTGTCCACCAACTTTAATTGTTTTAAATATTAACATCATCCCTAATTATTATCATTGGTCACTTAAATCATGATCATGATGAGAGATCACATTCAAGTTGATGACTCTAAAAACCCATAACTCCATGAGTTTGAATGATTTAATGGCCACCACATGTCACTCAAAGAGACATCAAAAATTCAAAAAATTAACACCTTAGTGACCAATATACTCATTTACATTATAAACCTACAGTCCCACTAAGTACTTCATTCAAGAATTGATCACCCTATGATTCCTCGTATCTATTATTCACATATTTTGACATGTGACTTATTTTGAATCATAATTTTTGTTATAAATTTTGACTGCATGTAAGTTTTTATATGTCTTAACATTATTATTACTTTGGGTCACTTTTTTGTGTTTTGTAGGTTTAAACTCACAAATATTACAAAATGAAGTGGAAAGGTCCATGAATGTTTATTTAAGGTATAAATATGATGTTGTGGATCCATGCACAATGATCACACCATATAGTCTTTCCTCTCTAGCAAGATTCAATTAAAATTTTGACCTTCTTACCAAATGTAGATGCATGTGAAATAATTACATAAAATTTATAAAATAACATGTCTGCCTAAAACTAAAGACAAATTACGTTAACTACAAAATCCATATCTAATAGATGCCTAACACCTATCATATTATGAATGATCACCACAAGATTCAAAGGGAATAAAGATCACATCTCAGTAAAAGGATGCCCCAAATATTATTTTATTCACATTTTTCCTCACTTTTGACTTTAGCTATGGTTGTGTGTGATCTCCTTAACTTGTGGCCTTGTGTTGGCATTTATCTTATTATGGGCAATTAGATTAATCCATGTGGCATTCAATGATTACCTAAGGCTAATGGGCCACCATAATTACCTTTATTTTCACTTAAACTTCCATGAATAGGTTGGTTATTATGATCTTCTCATTGATTTAAATGAACATGTGACACGTGACATTCAATTCAAATTTTGACCTTCCTATCGAAGGTAAACATGTGAAAAATAATAACATGGAATTTATAAAATAACGAGTCCACCTAAAACAAAAGACAAACTACGTCAACTTATAACTATGCATGTAATGCATGGCTACCACTTGACATATTTTGAGTGGTCACCATAGATTCAAATGGAATAAATATCACAGCTCAGTAAAAGGATGCCTTGCATATTATTATATTCACATTTGTTCTCAAATTTGACTTTAGTTGTCTCCATGTGTGATTTCCTTGACTTTTGACCCTTTTTTGGCATTTACCTTACTATGGGAAACCACATTACTCCATAAGGCAGTTGGTGATTGTCTTAGTTTAATGAGTTCATGCAATTCCCTTCATTTTCATAGTTAATTTAATGAATTCCATAGATCCTTTATTTTATTAACTATGATTATAAATACTAAAATATAGTATTTGGAAATTGTACATGTAAATCTTGAATTACATTTATTTTACATGGTGTGTGCACCTATAAAAAATTCTTATTCATCATTCCCACACACATACCTGCTAGTAATGATCTTGATCCATTCTAAGTTGCTATCAATCACCTACATTAACCTCTCAGTCTATGCTAAATCAATTAATTAACCAACTTAGACATTTTTAGATCACCACATATTCATTCTTATCTCCTAGATAGTAACTTTAGAATCACACAATAACATTGATTAAATATATCTAAGGCTCATGTTACCATCCTTGGAATAACAACAACTATTTTTCTAAATTAAACCATTCCCATAGGTTATCCCATTCTCCTAGCATGTTGGTGGCATGGTAAATCACCCAATTGAGTGAAGATAAATACAAATCAAATTCATGCATATTTATCATCTACCACTTATCTATCAAACATCTATACATAATTTCACATTGATTAAATATACCTTATTCTTCCCAAATTCTAAATCAATCGCTAGGAACAACTATTAACTAAGCCTAAAGAACACCAAGTCAGGTTAAGGGTCAACATTGTCAAGATAAAAATCATATTTATAGGTGCATTCATATTGTGAAAGAACATAATTTCATAATCACACTAAAGGAAAGAACTATGTGTGGCTTGACTTACCTCTTTGGAGTATTGGATATGTAGGTAGTGTTCAATCATAAAGGGGGTGATTTGGGTTAGCTCAACCCAATTACGCTTCCTCATTTTTTACAAGTCTTTATCCTTCACAAGTGAATCTAAGTATTTATCCTCCTCATGAGACATATAGTCATCCAATATACTAGATTATTGGTACACTTACATGTGAATTACAATAATGACCTATGATTACATATGAAAATAGTGATATTTTTATGATGACTTAAATTTATATGCATTATTCATATGTGTAGACACATAATTATGGTCACATGTACTTAGAATTTTCAATTCTTGACTATTATAAACCACATGACTTGTGCCTAAATGCATAACTCTTATTTTCCATTCCTCTAAGCATTTTATATATATGCAGGATTTACACATTTTTTCATCATTACTACACATAAATTTTAAATTCAAACTCTCAAGATACTTAAAATCACCCTCAGACTATCTCCAACCAAGTATATTTATCCTTGATCTTTCGAGACAAGTCTACCCTAGGCAAATAGGAGCATTGTTACACTCTTGTACACCTACAAAGGCCACATCTCGTGCCAAATAATGGTTAATTTTCAAAGTCTAAATCAGTATTTTGGGACTTTCTACATATTTCACAAGGTCAGCTAAAGGAAATTATCCAAAGTTTCACCTATAAATACATATAAAATGTCATTCATTAGCCCTACTTTTTTATTCACCTCATTCAAGTTTTCACACTATTGCACATCGAGAAAATTTACCCTGTTGTCTCTAAATTCAATATCATTCATCAAGAGAAACCTTAATCTAAGTTTATATCATCCCAAAGTAATTCAATATCTATCATTTTCAAGTATCAATGCCATATTTCTATTTACATATACATATTCAAGGAACAAAATTGCACATTCACTCTAGGTGGGAGAATTAAGTGTGCTTGATTTCTCTCCTTGGAGTATTGGATACATAAGTAATTGTAAATCATCAAGGGGGTTATTGAGGTCATATCAACCCATTGCACTCCCCTCTTTTCTATAGGTTTTTAAGAAATCAAATTTCCCTTAGAGTTTTAAAGATAAAAGAAGGAAAACAATAAATTTTGTGTGGTATAATCTGATTATGATATCTAATCTTGTTTAGTAGACACAGGTTTAACAATCAATTTTTTATTGTTACATTCCATCATACTCTTTACAAAATACATTGTTATTAGACAATGGAATAAGCTAATGAGTAGTTATTTTTCTAATTGTGATGGTATATCTAGATATATACAACTTGATTAGATAGTCATTCTATTTTCTTTCATGGTCTATTATGATTTGAGGGTAATTTTAAAATATTTGAGTATACTATATTATTGTGTTTGTAATGTTATGTTGAGATGATTTCCTTTGAATATTTGATTTTCCATGTAGTAGTTTACTTGATGTATATAGATTTTGAGTATTTTTTTTTATCTTATTATAAACTCATACTAACTACTATTTTGTTTTACCAAGGTACTTGTAGTACTATTCACCCTAAGTGAGGAATAGAGGGAGGGAATTATAGGCGAGGAAAATGTAGATTTCATTGATGAGGATATAAATAATGGAGCCTAAACCCACACACACATTTACATACTGAGATGTTAATGTTTTTGGTATTTGATGAATGTGATGTGTGATTACTTTTAACTATTTTGTATTATGGTTATTGTTGCATGCTCTACATTAGTTATGGGTCATATACTTATTATGTTATTCATAAACTAGTTTAATCATATGATCTCCTATTATTTTTATTCATTAATTATGCTTTGCATAATTTCTAATTGTATGTATGAAAATGGTGGTTTTTTGAGTTATGATTGATTATGGATCTAATTTAGTAATTTTAAATTTATTAAGGTTCAAGATGTTATTTAATAATTATATCTAAAAATGTAAAGTTTTTCTTGGTTTCAATTAACACTTTTTTGGTGGCCTAGGGGATATGGGACAAAAGACACCCAAGAAATTTTCATTTTTTTAAAAATATTAAAAAACATAGGGAAAATGGTTTTATGTAAAAAGAATGGAAGCTTATAGTTTAGATAATAATTGGGGATTTGGCATGAATCATTGCCATGCACAATGTTGAACAAAAATTAGGGTTATCTTGAAGTATTAGAAGAGATTAGGTCTTTTTGTTATCATGAGGGTTTTGATTTTGCCATTTTTGGTTGAGTGCATAGTGTATGGAGTTTTGTATTCAACCATCATGCTAAACGGTTTTAGTTGAACTTTGAACCAACTATAGTAATATGGTTATGCAATTATTTAATTTGATTTTTGTGTTATATAACTTATAAATATTTAGGAGAAATTTGAGGGGGTGAAAAATGTGGAAAAAGAAAAATAAAATAGAATAAGAGAGAGGAAAATGAGGGGAAATGGGATATAAAAAAAGAAGTTATAATAATTATCAAGGGAAAAGAGGATCACCATTATCTACATTAAATAATGGCCATTACTATCTTCAAAACTAGGCAAGTGGTGTATTTTAATTTTAAAGCCATATAACCATTGTGGGTTTGCCTAAATATGTATGGATTGTGTTATTTTGTTTAGTTAAGTCTATAAATAAAACTTGGGACCCTATTTTACCTGGGTTAGGATATATATCTATTTGAATGCATATAATGGTATCTCCTTAGCTATTCATGGTCATTGCACTTAGCCAAATAGAAAAATAATATATAAGGTTTCATTTTGGTCTTTTTCTTATTAATAAAATACCATTTATGGACTTATAAGTCACTCTTACAAACCTTGGGATGGAACTCACTTCCATCTATAGGCCTATAAGATTTAGGGTAAATTGATTTTATAAAATTAGATCCCTTTTTGAAGAAATGGATTTAGTACATAAATGGTCTAGAGTTGAATATCTTTGTTAATCAACTCACTTATGAGGAAGTATGCAAATAAAAAAAATCATTTCTGGTTATGACAAGTTTGGAATTTGGAAAAGGAGAATAAATGTGTTATGTTTGTATAGTTTCTTTGTCATAATGACATTCATTTATAGTCTAGTCTTACTTTCACTATAGATTCTAAACATAGATAAGCTCTTAAACTTGTAAAAAGGCTCATAATCATGTTTTGGTTTATTCTATGTGCTTTTAATTGGAAATTATTGAAATTTGTTGACAACCATATATATATAATTTGGAAAAGGAGAAGAAATGTGTTATGTTTGTATAGTTTCTTTGTCATAATGACATTCATTTATAGTCTAGTCTTACTTTCACTATAGATTCTAAACATAGATAAGCTCTTAAACTTGTAAAAAGGCTCATAATCATGTTTTGGTTTATTCTATGTGCCTTTAATTGGAAATTATTGAAATTTGTTGACAACCATATATATATAATTTGGAAAAGGAGAAGAAATGTGTTATGTTTGTATAGTTTCTTTGTCATAATGACACTCATTTATAGTCTAGCCTTACTTTCACTATAGAATCTAAATATAGATAAGCTCTTAAACTTGTAAAAAGGCTCATAATCATGTTTTGGTCTATTCTATGTGCTTTTAATTGGAAATTATTGAAATTTGTTGACAATCATATATATATATATATATATATATATATATATATATATATATATATATATATATATATATATATGTATATATATAATGTTGTTGGGTTGTATTTGATCTGGAGTTAATGAAAGTCTATATACAACCATGTGTGTGAACTGTAGATAGTCATTCATTTGAATTAAGTTGTAGATATAATTTGTATTGAAATTTTATAATGTTGACTAATGAATTGAGAGAATCATTAAAATTATTAAAAGAGAATTTATTTATAAGTCTCATTTATGGTAAAGTATATATACTTCGTTGGTTGTCTCAAGAATACAATTTTTTACTTGATCCTCTTATTTGTATAATTGATTGTTGGATAGATTGTATACATTTATATAATTGAAAACTTTACATAGATAATTGCATTAAATAAATATTGAAAAGAACAAGTATTTGATAAGTTATAATTATATGCAATAGAGTTTTAAGGTTGAACAAGCTAATTAGGTTAAATGAGGATAGTTCCCTTTATATAAAACATTGTGTGGATGTCCAACTTCAACATAGTAAATAAATCTTGTTTAATATGCATATGTTATTATGTTAAGCCTTATTGAGTCATGTTTGAACCATTTATAAGTCTATAGATATTTAGGGAAACTTAATGATATAAATGTTATTAATATTATAGAAACACTTTGAATTTTGCATCAAGCAAGTTGATGACAATAAACATGTTTTCACCTGATATTCATTGTTATGATAATATTTAAATTAGGCATGCTCATTATTGGAATATGTTTATGAAAATTGATGGAAATAAATATGTATTTCTTGGAATTATTGGATTTGATAATGATAATATGTTTTATTAGAAGAATCAAATTTATTTTTGTGAGTGAAAGATTCTTTTGAACTTGTAATAAATGGTTAAGTGAATTTTTCCATAAATGACTAGTTGATGTTATACCATACATTTTTGAATAAAATTTGTTTAGAAATATTTTATTAGTTTATATAGTTGCATGCTCCCTTATGTTAATGTATGATAGGTATTTTAGGCTAAGGCCATGAAATGTACATACCTATCATTCGGTAACACAAAGAAGATTGATTTTAATTAGCAGAGAGTATGAATGTGTGTGGATTTGACTTAGATTCATAAGAGATATGAAATTTATAATAGAAAACTTTGGTCAAAGTAATGTTATAACTGAAAATATTGTCAATCCATTGTATTGTCTAGTTTACTTGCATGTACATGATGTAGTATTAGATAGAGGATTATTTTCCATGCTCTGTATGACTATTACATGTATTAATGACTATACTACACACAATTATAGTTGATTTCTTGATATCCACACTACAATTATCTACCCCTTCATGAAGGGAAGGGCCACTCTCAATGGGGAGGTGTGTGGGAGACCAATGGTCTATGGTTGGAGGAAAAGCACCTAAATGATGCTCTCTTTGTCTTCAGCTAATACACCAATTTGGATACATACTCATGAATATTGTATTGATTTTGATCTATCATATGAATATCTGATGTATTATTATAGCTTTCATTATGTATTACTTTAAATTTTAGTGAAATTGTAATAATTTCACATTCATAATTATTTAACAGTTTATAATAGTGGTTGTGTATTTGTACATGATTTATAATAAATGAGAATATCAGTGGTTTTGTATTCCTATTTAGTATTAAGAATGATTTATTTTGGTGTACATTGGTACCACTATGTTGTTGCTCAGTCAATACTCCCCATTTTTAGCTAAAGATGGGGATCCTCTTTTATTTTATGATCTTTATCCCTTGGGAGTTTTTGGTGGTTTTCCTATTTGATCCCTTTATTGAATTTTCCTAAGTATAAATATCTTGACCTTTTTAAAATCCCATTTTAAAAATTATTGAAAAATCCCCTTTTGGATAAGATCTAACTTAGACTTATGTAAATTATCTGACCTTTTTTATATTATTCTACAATCTTTCCCTTAGAAATATAGCCCATTTTTACTTTGTTTTAATGAGAATTGGCTAAGTGATTATGAGTTTCAATTCCACCTTAATCATTTTTAGTAAATGGGATTAATCTAGCAAAGGTTATTATAAAAGGGGATACTTTATTCCACTAAATTAGCCCTCTTTTCAATCCATTTCTGCTTTAATCTTCTCTAAATTGGCTAAATATTTGCTTATGTTCAACTTTTACCTTAGTTGATTTTATAAAAATGATTGAAATTTGCTTTGAAAATGGATATGAATTCATTTAAAATGGCTTTCTCTTCACTAAGTTTATACGCCTTATTGTTTTTATTTTGAATTACTTAGTTGTTGGCTTTTAAAATTGAAAATGTCAATTGTGTTCCTTTGTTTTGCCACCTACAAGTGCCCACTTTATTTTCTATATCCATGCAAAAATCTTTCATAGTTCTTGGCAACCCTAACCCATTCATAAAAGCTTATTTAGGACTTAGTTGATTCTTAAAAAGGGCTCCCAGAGCCATGTGGCATCTTTCTATTAGACTTACATAGTTTAAATTCACCCAAGAGTCTCTAAATATATAAATGAGTGAGATATTTCCAAGTGGAATGATCTTGGTACCCACTATCCCTGATGAATTTGTACATAAAAATATTCTCCAAGTTAGTGGATGAGAAAGATACTACCAATGGGCATGATCCCAACAACCTGTTTCCCCAAGAAAATCCATACATAGCAAAATACTCAAGGTGAGTGGATAAGAGGGATTATTCCAAGTGGCATGACCCAATGATCTACTGACCCAATAAGTCCATGCAGTCTTGAAACACATCAAAGCCCTAGGTGAATTGGATAATGCCACATGGTGAAATCTTACTTCACCATGGCCAAAAGATAATTAGTGCATATCAATCCCTAGATAAGTAAAAAAAGCATGTGGAGAAACCATGTGGCATGACCCTACCGAGTACACACTAGTAATGATGTCAGTAAAACACTAGATTAAATTTGATGACCTATCTAGCCATCAAAAACCATCAAATTCCAAAAATCACTATTCTTAAGTTTAAAAGCACAGGCTAAGAACAATTATTTCTCACCAACATAATATATGGATGAATTCAATGTGAAAATGGATAGGGGAATTAATCATATGGTGTCAATCATGTTTTGGTTATGGAAAGGATGTGAAGGATAAGCATGTTGTCTTGAAGAAGCATGGGGATTCAATCCCAACTTCAAAGAGCATGGATCAACTTTAATCTATGAAATGCAAAATAGAAGTGCCAACCACCAGAAGTAGAATTAAACATAAAATCGATAAGGTAACTACCAATAGAAAAATGTTAAGACAAAATGTCACCTAAAACTGATAGAGGTGGCCAAATCAAGTGTCAATTTAAATATTGACACTTATGAAAACCATGGATGAATGTTTGTGAGAATGTAAAAGGTAACTAAGGACAAATCCACCTTAAAGAAGAGTTTTCTCTACTACAAGGGCATATGGACAAGTCTAAATGGTAGTCTTAATGAATTTTGAACCACTTCTAGTTATATTTGGTTGAATAATTTTATTTCCATGTTGACAGAAGCATGGTGCCCTATATAAGTTCTCAACTACATTTCTAAATCCACATTGAATACTCAATTCTTATATAATCAAAGTTGGGTGTCCCTAAATTTTTATATTTGTTTGGTCTCCTATAAGTATGAGTTTAAAATGCTTTCTTGACGTTGGCTCTTTGTGAATTGTAAAAGAGACATAAAAAACCAAACACTTTCTTATTATGATTTATATGGCTTTCTAGATTAGTTTTGCTTCTTTGATTTTTTCTAATTTTGTTATTGCTAGGGTGAATTTTATAGGTGGATGATTGTATGGGTTCTAAACTTTGTTAATCAAAAAGTAAAATCTTGATATTTGAATATTGTTGGTATCATGTGTGGATATTTTCTTATGCATCTTTTATGGTGGTTATGCCCTTTTATTCTCATAGTCGCTCTTCCCTAGACTCTTACACCATATTTAGTTGGAGTTATGTCAAAACTGACTCAATAAGATATTGGTTTAATAGAGTACATTTAATCAAACATCTCAACTTGATCTTCATGGTAGCATGCTCTCTTTCTCTTTACTCTTTCTCTTTTGCATTTTATTTTAAAAGTGTGTTAACTTAAAGAATTGGTGTCAACAAAATCAATCTATAATTAAAAGTTTATCTTGATTTCTATTTCATGTTCTATTATCACCATTGTAACATTGTTGCATCTATGAATGTGGTAAACTAGTAGAGAAATAATTTATTCCTTTTATATGAAAGTTTAAAAAAGTATGATTTATATATGAGGCTAAACCCTATAAGTATTGTTAATAAAGTATGTATCCTCCTAATGACTGTCTTAATCAAGGCAATATGCACCTTAATTTTTAAAATAGACCCCTTAAAATGAATAGTCCACATCACCCAACTTAGTGAAGACCAACATACTAGGACCCGACACATTTAAACATTGGGGAAGGATTTTCCTTGTGGGATATTCTTCCTTTCAGGAGATTCTAGACCTAAGAAATCCTACCTATTGTTGGCCATGTCAAAACACTAATAAACATAATTGGTGCTAGAAGGAGGGCTTGTGAACCATGAGTTGATTTCATAGCCAAATTTTGTAATAAGACATTTTAGAAACCTTCAATTCCACTAAGCCAAACCATCTCTTAAGCTGGAAAATAGAAAGATAAACACTCGATCAAAGTCAATCATAAAGAACTATAATCTCGTAGAACTTACTAATCATAGGATACCAAAGCAAAGAGTTAACAAAGGAAAATAAAAGGATAAGTAAATTTAGTCTTTTGGTAATTCATCAATAGTTGTAACTACTTATTTTTTCAATCCATTTTTGTCCCCCAGCCTTTACTAATGGCCAATCCCATGGCCTGGCTTAGGAAAGGAGGTTATTTCCATGTGGCTATCCCAAGTATATCTCACGATATGCCTAAAAATTTGAACAAGTTTTTTCCTAATTTTATATTTGGAGGCATACAAATAGTAGAGTAACATATTCAAGCCTTTAAAGATGCACTAATTAGAACATAGGTTCAACATGATGATGTTGCTTATAGATTGTTTACATACTCCTTAAGGGAAACCACATATGTCTAGTAGATAGGGCTACCTCATGGGTCTAATAATTATTGGGTAGAGTTAGATACAATGTTTTTGAATCATTTCAAACTCCCCATTGACCCTATTTTCTCATATCACCATTTTTCTATCATAAGTAGGGAACACAATGAGCTAATGAGCCTGTTTAATGCTTGATTTCATAAGCTATACCAAAGACTCAAATCACCTTTCATATTAGTATAAGGTCCTATAATATATACATGTTTAAGAGGTCTTGATCCATAAAATTTAGTGTTTTTTAGTTGAACCCCAACTACACTTGCCACTTTATCCCTAGCCTATAATGAAGTAATGAATATAGAGAACCAAATGGTTCCACATGGCTATAGTGTAAGAGCTCTACCATCCTTAGGATAAATATAGGCATATAATCAAATCCCTATGTTGAATCAATCCATTAGACAAAGTAACCCAATCATTAATCTATCATGGGTACTATGTATGGTATTTTGGGTCTAGTGTATGCTCCAACTCCCATGAACTGCATGCCAAGTGGTATGCCCTATATGCCTCCAAATCATGTAGTGCACCAAGTGAATAATTAATAGTTGGTCTTAATGGCATACAATAACAATGTTGTCACATCAATCATTAGTGGGTATGCTGTGTTTAATAGCACTCAGCATACATTTCCATCTTATTTGAATCCTCACACACTTGTTAATAATGCTCACAACCATACTCTCACTACTACCCTTACATTCTTAAATGTAGGTACAACTATGACTAGTCCATAACCTCAAGAAGTGAGCCAACCTAACACTAATGTAGACCCTAAAGTAGAAAATTTGAGAGAGATCATCTAAATATTATCAAATGATGTGGTCAACATGTGAAAGAATGATCTAATAATGCAAATAACCCACCTCATAGCATAACTTTCAATTTCTAGAGGCCTGATAGGCAATGGAATACTAGAATAAATAATGGAAATGTGCCTAGTCCTCTCAATAATAACAATCAAAATAAGAACAATGATTCTCATTCAATGAATCCCATAGACTTGGATTTAAACACTTGGTGTAGAGTACATAACATGGCTCACCATGTAGAGATAAATAGAGATGAGTTTATGGTTGCCTCAAACATCTTCCAAAAGGATATGGAAAACATGAAAATTGTGCCTACTCCTAATGAAAGTCAAAACCAAGATAGAGGGAACCTGGGCATAACTTTAGTATTGGAAACATATGAATTTCCTTTTGAGGATGAAAATGAACCTAAATACAATCTACATGAGTCATATGAATTTAAGAAGTTATAAGGAAGGAATAATTACCAACTGAAGAGTAAATCAACCAACTTGTTGATTACCTCTATTCCTCTGATCAACACTTAGATCCCACATGTTATAAATTTGAGAAATAATCATCCTCCACCTAAAGTACCTCCCACTTCTTATCATCCCAATAATTATGTTGCATATACCTCAGATGGTAAACAATAATAAAAGTTCAAATTCAACTATGATATCATTAAAGATCTCAAAAAGACTAAAGCTAATATCATTATGTTTGATTTACTTCAAATTTATAATCAAAGAGAATTACTTTTGAAAGACTTTTTTGATAACAAAGGGTTGATTTTTTTGAAAAGCTTCAAAGTCCAATTTACAATGGCCTAAAACCCATTGCTGCAGCTAGAACATAATCTAATAAATGTTTTGATGTGCATGTTTCTATCTATAAGGAGATGACCAAAACTCATCCATTCCTCTTAATAGTCAGAATATTTGGCAAAAACTTATGCAGTTGCTTAGTTGATTCAAGTGCTTCTAGGATCGTCATGCCTTATGTTATTTTCCAATAGTTTGATCATACACCTACAAATTCAACTCAAAAATTTGTCCAACTAAAAAAAACATAAGTGAAAATATTAGGAGAATTAAATCATATACACATACAATTGGCCTCAGAGCCAAGGATTCAACAATTCATTAATATCCAAGTGATGGATATCCTAGATGCTTATGGAATGTTACTAAGTTGATACTATTCAAGAACATTGAATTGTTACATGGAAAATGACTTTAGCCACATGTGGATACCATGGCATGGCCTGCCTAACTAGATTAGAATTGAGCAAGAACCAAAGATGACACATATGATCACTGACTATAATTGATCAAACAAGATCTTCTATGAAGAATCATAAATGGGATTTTACTCACTTGATAAAGAAGGAACCTATAACAACCTCTTTATTAACATGCTCAATGTGCAAAAAGTCTATAATTAGAATAGTTAGACCTATTGGATGAGGAGGAATTTTATGATGTCCCTAAATTGATCTCATTTTAGAATGTTGCTTTAACATGTGAAAATCTAAAACATAGTGATTTAAGTAAAAATAAAGAGTTGTTATGTTCTCCTCAAGGTGTTATAACCATGATGGATAGTTATGTCCTTGCTTCTCCCAAGAGATAATTATCAATATCATTTATGTTAACTGAAAGACCTAACATTTGCTTAATGAAATATTAAGACATGAGGCCAGGTAGTCCTAGTTAGATTCCAGAGTTCATCTCAGGCTCTTCTAATGAATAAAGGATAAATCTAAATACCCTTAGGCCTGCCCCTTACATAGAAGATATAGCTGAAAGACCTTCACTAACGAAAAGGAATAACTCATGTTCAATCAAGAATGACAAAATATACTAAGAGGTGAAAATTTTAGTAGTGTTTCCCTTACATAGGTCAATAGCATGCATAATATAATATGATTTATGGATATTGAAGTTTGATGGCTCTAAATACAAAATTAGTTGTGGTGCTACAGTAGAATTCATTAATCCAAGAGGGAAATATTATCTTGATGCATACCACTTATAATTTAATTATACAAATAGTGTGGTCAAGTATGAGGTGCTGGTTTATAGACTCCAATTCACCCTTAGAAGGAAAGTGAAAAACATTAAGGTGTTGGGTGACTCTAAGTTGGTGGTTAAACAAGTAAGGAGCCAATATTCATGCAATGACAAATGCTTGTCTAGATGCCAAAGTTAAGTCTATAACTTAATAGAATATTTTGATGCATTTGGCATTCAAACATTGCCTAGACAAAATAACTATACAACAGATGCATTAGCTTCTATTGTGATCACTTTGGATCTCATTGATAATTTGAGAATGAAAATATACTTAGTAAAAACAGTCTTTATCCCTTTAATCCTAAATAATATTAACAATTTCCAAGTCTTTAATGATGACCAAAACATATAAGACTTCATCACCAATACTAAATTATTCATCAATCAAATTATTGATGAAGATGGTCGAGAAGACTTTGAATTAGATGAGGATGGGACAATGAATGTGAAGATAAACAACATACCCAAGAGAATGGTCTCACTTGAAAGGCTATTTGACATGGATTATCAAAATGAAAAGGATAATTTTACCCCTATTAAGGGCATTCATCATGATAAATGTAATATAGTTGATGCAAAGGATGTGAAAAGTGTGCTTCTAGGTACTACCTATAACCTAGAGTAGAAACAAGATTTTGTTTTAGCTCTCAAATAATTCAGAGATGTGATTGCATGGAGTTATGAAGATTTGAGGGTCTTTAACACTTCTATCTTGACACATATTATTCCCATAAATCTTGGATTTAATCCCTTTAGGTAGAGACAAAGGCATGCCAATCCTCTACTAGAGCTACTAATTTGTAAAGAAGTGCAAAAACTACTTGTAGTAAAGGTCATCTTCCTGGTGAGACATCTACGTGGGTTGTAAATTTAGTGTTGATGAGGAAGAAAAATGGGGACATCAAATTGTGTGTGGATATATATACTTTAAACAAGGCATATAAAAAGGTAAACTACCCCTTTCCCTCATTAGATGAAGTTATATAAATCATGCGTGGACCACAACTAATGTCTTTTTTAGATGGATATTTTGGGTATAACCAAGGAGTGGTCAACTACAAATACCAGATTAAGACAACTTTCACAACCAACTAGGGCACATTTTCATACAAGAGAATGTCATTTATCTTACCTAATGTGGGTGTTACCTTTTATATGGAAATGTACATTGTGTTCAAAGACCTTATGGATAAGTGTATAATTGTGTACATGAGCAATTTGATGGTCTTCTCCAAAATAAGGAAAAATCATGTAAAGGATTTGGGAAAAGAGTTATAGCAATGCAAAGACCATGGGATCTCCTTGATCCAAAAGAAATGTATATTTAGATTGACCAAGGGAAAGTTTTTAGGCAATGTAAGTGGGGTATATTAGTAGACCCTGAGAGAGTAGAAGCTATTTTGAAAATCCTATTGCATGGCATGAAGAAGGAACTGAAGTCATTTTTTGTCAAGATTAAATTTATTAGGAAGTTCATCTCTAGATTTTTAGAGACAGTTAGACCTATAAATATCATGATCAAGAAGGAAAATAAAATAGAATGGACAAGTGAAGCACGGGTAGCTTTCACCCAAATCAAAGAGGTAATTATACATATGCCAATATTAATCAACCCTAATTATAATATCCTTTTTATATTTACTCCTTCATTTCAGAGCATTTGGTTGCTACTATTTTGACACAAAGAAAAGGGGATATAAATGAGTGACCTATTTCATTTATGGTCTCCCCTTTTAGTAATTTTTAATTGAGATACATTATGATGGATAAGTAGGCCTTTACAATTGATTAAGGCTATTAAGAAATTATGGAATTATATATTACACAATAAAAAAATTGTTGTTATGCCTGACCTGAGGGTGAAATCCATGTTAATAAAGAATTATTTGGGTGAGCAAAGAGGAAAGTGGATGATTATCCTTAAATAATTTGACCTTTAACTTTAATCAATGATAATTGTGAGAGGATAGGGGTTGCGCAAATGATGGTTGAACTAGATCCATAAATCACTTAATAGCACTACATAATTGAAGATGTTACCAATGATGATTGGTATAAGGAAGTGGTTCAATACCTAATAAATAATGAGTGCACTAAACATTTCCATTCCACATATAAGAGAGAATTGTATATGAAAAGTAGCCACTTTATGATAAAAAAGGGTTATCTATAGATGGAACCACAAAGGCATTTATGTGAGGTGTCTTAATAGAGAGAAATAAATAGGCATGCTTGATGATTTCCATGGAAATTATGGGATTGGGCATGGATTAGTGAATTCCACTACCCACCAAATATTGATAGTTGGGTACTACTAGCTACACATTTTTAAAGATGCACATGCACATGACTAGAAGTAACATATTTATCAAGTTATTACACATCAGGAGCACATTCTAGTGATGCCTCTACTATCAGTGATTGAAGTCCTACCTTTTATAAATTAGGGACTAGTATTTTTGGGGGAAATCCATGAAAATTCATCCACATGCCGCAATTTTATCCTTACTATAATTTACTAATGCACTCATTAGGTTGAGGTTTAACTATTGAAGAATTTTACAACTGATATAGTAACTCAATTTCTAGAGGAGCACATCATCACAAAGTTTGGTATGCCTTATACATTGGTATGTGATAATGGACTCACTTTCTCCTCTTTAAAATTCTTAGAATGGGCATATGATCATTAGGTAACCATGAAATTCTCCTCTAATTATTATTTGTCAAGGAATGAGCTAGCTAAATCCACAAACAAGAATTTGATAAGTATAATTAAAATTAAATTGGAAAACAATGCCAAAAATTTGCATAAGAAATTAGCATTATGGGAAGATAGGCCCAGAACTAAAGCCACTTTAGGCACTTCCCCTACCACCTAGTTTATGGCCAAGACCCTATTTTTCTAGACAACCTAAGGATTCCCACCTTGTTATTTATGAAGGATTACTTAGAAGTAGATGATTAAATAGAGGATCACCTCTTGAATGTAATTCACTTAGGCAAAAAAATGATGCAACCTTGCTACATTTTATTTGACATCAAGAGGTCATTAATTGTTAGTTTTAAAAATGATCCAAAATGAAAGATTTTAGGATCTTCAACCTTGTCCTTATGTGGGACAAGGATCAAGAATATAGGGGAAACACATAAAATTTGATGCCTTATGGCTAGGTCCTTATCTAATTTTTGAAATCCTGGGTGAGAATGCTTTCTACCTAAGAAATCTAACTGGTGAGGATGTATCATTACCCATAAATGGAAAATTCCTCAAACACTACTTTTAGGCCTGAATTGATTTGCAACACCCTGTAAATAAATTCTTATTCTTTGCTTCTCATCCCTTATTTTAGTTTAGGATAACTACATTTTCTTTTCTATTTGTTTTGTTGTTTATTGTTGCTTGGTTTAGCCTCATTGCATCTATTTTTTGGATGACCATGTTATTTTGACCTAAGGGTTCCCCTGCTTGGTTTAAGGATAGTGAATGGGTAGCTTGTGTGTGAATGACACCAATGGCATTCCTATGTGCAAAAAAATGTTTAAAGCTTTGTTGAATTACTTTCATGAATCATTATGTTTTCCTTATATGGTTAGATTTCTCAAGGCCAATGATTTGAAATAGAGCATATGAATTTAGAAAGGATTCTTTTCTTGTTTTAAAGATCAATAAATGTACATAGCACAAAACACGAAGCATAATGCAACTCTAATTTTTTCAACCTTTGTTTTAATTGATTGTGTAGTTGTTGATTATCACTTGACCCATGGTTTGGTCTCAAACCCTCTATGAATAAAAACAAAGAAAAATCTCCTTTTAAAAGGAATGTGAAAAATATAAAATTTGAAAATTTTCCTCGAAAGGGTGATCTTGGAAACCTCCAACATAGGATTTTATGCTTGGTTGGTAGTGGAGTAAGGCGTTAAGAAGGGACCAGATGTATCTATGTCAAGGTTATAAACCCTTGGATGGTAGCATAGTAATGTCCATGTTATTTCCCCCAACCAATCAAAATATTTTCTCTTTTCAATAGTGTCCATCGTTTAGACAAATATAATTTATTGTGTGTACTTACAAGATAATTTAATTAATCACATAAACACACATACTGATGGTCTTTAGGCAAAATTTTAATTTAGTATGTCATTTGTTGAAGTAGAATTTTGTGACTTCAAGTTTTGATTTTGATTTGGAATATGGCTTGAAACTAATTTTTATGTTTGAGTGAGAACCATAGATTATGGATTCCTAAGATACTCAAGAGTATTGGCCAACAGAGTCATCATTTGTTATTGCTCATACAACACACCCCATTTTTAGTTTAATATGGGGACCCTTTTTTATTATCTGATCTTTATCCCTTAACATTTTTATTAGTTTGCATGTTTGATCCCTTCATTGAATTTTCCTAAGTCTAAAGGTCTTGAAATTTTTAAAATCCTATTTTAAAAATGCTTGAAAAATCCCCTTTTGGGTAAAATATAACTTAGACATGTAAATTAATTGATTTTTTTAGTCTTCTGCAGTCTTTCCCTTAACAATATAGCCCTTGATTTGGTTTAGCAAGAATTGGCTAAGTAATTATGATAGTTTCAATTTCAACTTAGTCATTTTTTGTAAATGGGTTTAATCTATCAAGGGTTCTTATAAAAGGGGCTACTTTATTTTGTTAAATTAACCCTTTTTAATCCATTTATGCTTCAATCTTCTCTAGATTTGCTACATGTTTACTTACATTCAACTTTTGCCTTGGTTGATTTTATAAAAATGGTTGAAATATGTTTTGAAGATGGATTTGAATTCATTTAAAATGGATTTATTTTAATTTATTTAATCCACCTTATTGCTTTTATTTTTAATTACTTAGCTGTTAGCTTTTAAAATTGAAAATGTTGACTATGTTCCTTTATTTAGCTGCTCGCGAGTGCCCACTTTATTTCTTAAAGCCACATGGAGATCTTTTTTAGTTCTTGGAAGCCCTGAACTATTCACAAAAGCTTCTTTGGGACTTAGTCATTTTTTTAAAAGGGTTCTCAGAGCCACATGGCATCTTTCCATCACTCTACAAAACTTGTGCAATTTAAATTCTCCCAAGAGCCTCCAACTCTATAGATGAGTGGGATGATTCCAAGTGGAATGATCCTGGTGACTCACTAAGCCAAGTGATTCTATACACAATATGATCCTCTAAGAAAACATATGAGAAAGATGCTACCAAGTGACATGATCCTAGTAACCTATTACCTTGGGTGACTCTATACAAATTAAAATCCTCTAGGCAAGCAAATAAATGGGATGCTACAAAGTTACATGATCCTAATGAACTATTATCCTAGGTAGTCCATGTAGTCTTAAAACACATCATATCCCTAGGTGAATGGGATGACCTCACATGGTGAAATCCCAATTTAACATGACCAAAAGATAATTAGTGAATATCAAGCCATAATAAATTAATGAAAGAGTGTGGAGTATTCATGTGGCATGACCCTATTGATATAGGACATGTTGGTAATGATGTTAGCAAAAAATTGGCTTAAATTTAATGGTCCATCTATCTAATAAAACCATCAAAGAATGAAAAGCACTATTCTTAAGTCTGAGAGAATAAGTCATGAATAATTAGTTTCTCACCAACATAATAGATGGATTAATTGAATGAAGATGTCAATGTGAACATGGATAGGGGCATTAATCATAGTGTGGAAAACACATTTTGGTAATGGAAAAGATGTAATGAATAAGAGAATCATCTTGAGGAAACATGGGGATTTGGTCCCAACTGTAAATAACATGGCTCAGTTTTAATCTATTAGATACAAAATAGAAGTACCAACCACTAGAAGTGGAATTAAATTTAGAATTAATAAGGAAGCTACTAATGGAAAAATGTTAAGACATAATGTCACCTAGAACTAACCGAGGTGACCAAATCAAATGTGAATTCAACTATTGACACTTAAGAATACCATGGCATGCATTTTTGGGAGAAGGTAGAAGGGAGCTAAGGATAAACCCACATTAAAGAAGATCTTTCTCTACTAAAAGGACATATCTAAAATTATGAATGGAAGTCCCAAGTCATTTTTAACCACTTCTAGCTACATTTGGTCGATGGAATTTACTTTCATGTTGACAAAATCATGGTTCCCTATAGAATTTATTAACTACATTTCTAAATCCACATTGAATACTCAACTATTTCTACAGTCAAATCTGGGCATCCCTAAAATTTTATCTTTGTTTGGTCTCTTATAAGTATGAACTTGAAAGCCTTTCTTAAGGTTGTCTCTTTGTGAATTGTAAAAGAGACATAGAGAACCAAAAAATTTCTTTTTATGATTCTTTACAGCTTTCTAAATTAGTTTTTCTTATCTTTTTTTTTTGAGTTTTGCTATTGTTAGGGTGAATATTGGAGGTGGATGATTGTATGGGCTTTAAACTTTGTTAATCAAAAAGGAAAATATTTATATTTGAAGACTATTAGTAATGTGTGTGGACATTTTCCTGAGCATGTTATATGGTGTATGTTCCCTTTCCTTCTCACAGTCACTCTTCCCCAAACTTTTGCACCATATTTAGTTGGATTTTTTCTACGTCTAACTCAACCAAATATTGTTTTAACAGACCTCATTCAATTAGATACCTCACCTTTTTATTCATGGAAATGGGCTCTCTTTCTCTTTACTCTTTCTCTTTTGAATTTTATTTTAAAAGTGTGTTAGCTTAGAGACTTGGTGTCAAAAAAATAAATCCACAATTAAAATTTTATCTTGATTACTATTTTATGATCTGTTATCACCATTGTAGCATTTTTGGATCTATGAATTTGGTAAACCAGTAGAGAAATCAGATGTGACTTTTATATGTAAGTCTAAGAAAGTATAATTTATATCTAGGACTAAACCTTGTAGGTAATATCAACAAAGTATGCAACCTCTTCATTAATGTATTAATCAATTCATCTTGCACCATAATTTGTAAATAGACCCCTTAAAATGAATAGTCCATATTAGCCAACTTAGTGAAGACCAACATACCAAGACCTAGTACATTTAGACCTTGGGGAACCATTTTCCTTGTGGGATCTTCTTCCTTTTAGGAGAGGCAGGACCTAACAAAGCCTATCTATTATTGACTATGTCAAAACATTGATCAACAAATTGCTTTTGTATATGTTTTACAACATGGATTCTCAACTTATACATAATTTAAATGTTATTTGTTAGTTACAAAGAACATGATTTAACTATTGAATTAATAATATTTTATGTACATGTTATATTCATTGTATTCATCTCTTGAATAATATAACATATATGTTAATTAATGTAGAAGATTATATTTTGCTAAGCATGTTGAAGTAAAATTTTAAAAAAATGTATGGTTTTAAGTGAATCCCACTGGGGTTGTAAAGTAGGACAAGTTCATGGTCAACATATTCAAGTGACTTATGTTCCTCTCTACCTATAATTATCTTATCCAAGAATATTCTTTGATTCTACCTCTGATCTATCACAATCAAAATAATGTTTTATTTGTCTTCCTCTATTAGTCATTAATTACAATAAATTGGGACAAATCCATATTCAATGGACTCAAATAACCTGTGATGTCATAAAATTATAATAGACTTGTAAAGAAAAAATTTATGATTATATTCCTAATTATAAACATGTAAAATCACCTCTTTTATTGATTTCCACTTTCATACATTCAAAATAGTCAACTGAAGTCTTGGTTTGAGATAAGTTATTTTCTTCCTAGATTTTTCCAAAAAATTAATGTTTTATATTTAGAAACTATCAAAATCATAATTTTTAATTACCATACATCTTTAGTATTATAATATAATCTAGTTTCACACATATTAGAATAAATAAATAAATAAATATTATTAAAAAAATATGAGCTCACATCAGTGATCACCCTATACACAGTGTTATGGTTAATAATGGTTCAAGTAAAAATGTTTGCACAGTGACACTTCTCAACTCTATTGGATACACATAAAAATATATAAAAGATACAAAAATATTGATCAAAAGGTTTGATATACATACACATGACAACTTTAGATGTATTTTATTACCTCTTCGGGTAGGTCCCAACATAGTGGCTGATTTATTTTTTATTATTCCTAGTAATGGATTATTTGACATGTTGTTGGGATGTTGATGGATTCATAATATCCTTGAAATACCATATATAGTTCTTTATTGTATCAAATATATACATTGTAAATGATTAGTTACTACTTAAAGCATTCGGTATGAGTACCCTATTCATCCAGTGGTATCTCTCCTCCCCCACCACCACCATATTTAGTTATTAATCTTTTCTAAAATAATTATAAAGAGATAGTTATTACTCCTATTAAATATTACTATACATATGTGGTCATTACCATTATTTAGAGTAAGTTATTGTATCCATCTAGGATATATATTTACATTTGGTTTAGTAGTTGATTATCTTAAGTAGCTAGTTTCACATCATTCATCACGCTAGAGAGTGTTTTAACCTTTTAAGACTTAACAAGTGTAAATAATATGTTTGTTAAAGAGATGAGTAGACTAAATTGGGTAAATAATACACAATAAATATATCCACTAATTTTTTATATAATTGACTATATTTAACTTTTCTAAAAATAGTAATAAATAATGCAAGTAAGAAATTAGCTAGAAAACAATAAAGATGGATGATCTAGGTGTTGTAAATTGAGGTGAAAGTTGGTCTAAGTGTTGTAAACTATATCCTAGTGTTATAAACCCTCCTATATGGTATCACCATTATTATAAATGTGGTGGTGGTGTCTTGATATTGGCAATAGCGTCTTTTATGCAAGATTATCCCAAACTTTTGGGTGCACCTATGTCTGGATCTCTGAGGTCTATTCATGTGTGCACAAGTCATAAAACCCTATATATTTCATATTTTTATGAATTTTATGATCAAAATCTGATCCTCCATGTAACTAGGGCATCTGATTGATATGATCTACTAAAAAGTCTGTTCATTAGTAGGTTAGGTTGGACATCCTCAACACCCCACTATGATGAGAGTTGCTTATATACTAATACTCTGAGGAGGGATCAAGTTTGATGTAGTTATTTTTTTAGAGTGTTTTTTCATTTATTTCAAAGTATTATGTCATGTGTGCATTGAAGACAAGCTAAATGATAATGTGACAATATGATGGTGAATATTGAGCATGTTCCAAGACTTGAGAGATCTTGAAAAGGTAAGAGAAGATATTACTAAGATGTAGAATCCTTAAGAAGAGATTTTGGGAGAAGATAAATATATTTATAGGTTAAGGAATGAAGACAAAGGTGCATGATCAATGTCTTAGTGATCTCAAGGGTATGCATACCTAGGTGGGCCTAACCAAATGAGATAGGTTGATTAGTTATAAATAAAATATGGTAAAGGTGAGTGTTGATATAGATCTAGTATGTTGTCTTGGAGTTGTATACCAATTTTTAAGCCATAAGTTTGCATAAAAATTTCTAAGAGTGGTTGTGAAGTTTCTTAAGTGCTTAGAATGAAGAGATGAGAGATCTAGAAAAAAGTTCTGATGCTTGTTGGCATGTGTAGACTTTTCATGACAACCTAATCCTTTTATAAGAGATGTAATATGAACCTAAGAAGGTTTTACAATAATTTTTAGTGATTTTAGGTATAGATATTTATAAACATTTGATAAGAATGTAAACTAGTCAAAACCCTCCTATAAACCCTTGTAATGACTTGATGGAAGAAATGTTGTTGGATTGTGCCCAAAATGGATTGTAAAGTCAATTTTTATGATTGGATGTTGTAGAGGACTCCTCCAATCATATCTAAGTGGAATTGGTGTGTCAGGTTAGTGAGTAGAAGGTATATAAAAAGGCTTATTTCTAAATAAATTGGTGTTACAAGCAGGTTTGACTGAGTCAACACATGAAAATAATTAAATGTTGAAGGGGAATACTTGTTATTGATTTACATGTATTTATTTTTATGATTTAAATTATCTATTTCAATCATTTTTGTCAATCAAGTTGTCCTATCACTAAATCTGTAAAGAGTGAAAATAGTGAAAGAAACCAGGTAGAGTGAAAAAGTGATTAGGGAAGAGTTCTATGTGATTAGGGATGGATAGAAATATTTAGGGTATTTTTTTAATACATATTACTAATTTTCCATTGGTTTTTAAGTATTGGTGATGCTCATACATAGGCTAAAAGATGTTCACAAAGTGACTTGTCTAAGTAAGATGAACTGTGAAGGTGTGTGTTCTAGTAGTTAATCTATATGTTCTATTTTTGCTATTAGACATCTATGTATTAGTGTTTGGATATGTGATAATGGTTTTAAATTATATAATTAATGAATTTTGATTTCAAATAAGTGATCCTATAGGTTTTATGAGTCATGTTCACCATGGCTATGTTTTGAGTCAAGATAATGTTACAGGCATGTTGAGGGAAGTGAAATGTTTTCAGTCCTCATGACAAGATATGATGCATCAAATGGACATGTTGATGTATTTGGAGACATAAATTATCTATAAAATAATTTTTTAATGTATATACATAGTTTGAGGATTTGAATTGTCAAAGCTAAAAAAGGCTTATCTAGTTGTGTGTACACAATGTGAGAGTGGTCTAAGGGATTGGTTTGTTAGACCAATTATTGATGTCAATACAAGAGATATAATCAATTAATAATTATATATATGTAATATTAACCATGTATTTGTATTATATATTATGAAATTTCTATTTCTAGTGATAAACATGAACTTGTTCATGACTGTAATTTTGGAGGTTACAGGGAATCTAAGTGGTTAGTTTGAAGAAGTGAGTTTGATGTTGTTTGACCTGATTTGAGGAAATAAATGAGTATGTATATTTTTTATAAGTCTCAAAGGTTCATAATAATTCATTTTAAGTCATATATTTTCCTTTTTCAATTTTGGAGAGTTAATATGTTTGACTATACTTTGACTATGTTTGACCATAATTGAGTGACCCTGTTACAGAGGTGGTTTTGGGATCTTAAATCTTGTGTGATGATGTCAAATGGATTTGGTGATGTTTTTTAGGTCATGGAAGATATATTATAAAAATATTTTGAGTGTTTTATTTTATAAATGTGATTTTATGCTTCATTTATAGAAGATAGACATTTCTATGTTTTAAGGCCTATTTAGCGAGTAGGCTAAAAGGCTTGGTCCAAGTGGTGAGTTAGAGTTACAAGTGGTATGGAACCATGTGGTAGTAATAAAGGATATATTTGAGACATTTTTTATTTTTTTAAATTATTTTTAAAGACAAAATGTGGTCAATTAAGTCTAAGTGTAACGTGTGGGTGTGAAGGCTAATTCCTTTAGGCCTAATAGTGAAATTGGTCTCTATGGACTATAACCGACCTATGGAGAGGTTTTCTCATTAATGTAATGTTTATGAGGACATACTTAAAGGTTAAAAAATTGTTGTAAATATCATGGCTAACCAAGATGGGTTAGATGAAGTGTATGGTATAAAGGTAAGGCCTAATAGGCCTATTTGAACTAGTTGTGTGAGTGTGGACTTAAGCAAAGGAAAGAGTCAATTAAAGAGAAGAGGTAGGTCATTAAGGAAAATTAGAGGTTAAATAATATCTGATCAATTTGATGTAGGTGGACACACAGGTCATTTGACCTAATGAGCATAGAAGAGGCATGTTAAGTGAGTGAGCCTAAAGGCTATTTGAGTGAGAGTGAAGGGGAAAGAGTGTATAAAAAGGAGGTCATAATCAGTTGAAGAGTAAAAAATAGGTGTTAAATATGATTATATTTTCAAGGTAGATGATTTAGTTCTTGGTTTCTTAGGGGGTTGTAGCCTCCTTGCAAGTTAGAGCTTGCAGAAGACTAGTTGGGTTGGTGCTCAACTAGGTAGGGTTTGGTGCTCCTTGTGAAGTGGGTGCTTCAGTAAATGTTGAATCTTGTAATTATAGGATAGTAGTCCATGTGAATGGTTTAATGGGTTTAATCTCCCAAGAGGGTTTCCCACATAATCACTTATGTTATCTTGTGATGAATTTTTTTGATTCTTTACTTATGCATTGATATCTTATGTATGCTTCATGGAATGGTGTTTGGAATTGAGTATGCATTGTTGTGAACCTAATTCACCCCTATAGTAGTTGATTCCAATAATTGGTATCAGAGTAGGTCCTTTAGAGGAAGATTAATAGCTTGAAGGTTATCTTAAGTAGCTTGAAGTGTGATGGATAAGTTTTTGAAGATCATGGTTGAGGTATGCATAGAGGTCTTCTTGATGGTATTATCAAGGTTGAGGAAGAAGGATTATGTTGAAGATAAGTCTAAGATCAAAACTATGTTTATATACAAAAGGACCCTAAAGACATATTGAAATATATTCCTATTTGTATTAGGTCTCAATGAGACCTAATAAGGGTATGAGAGTTAATAGAGATTTCTAAGTAAGAGAAAATTATTTTTGGATACCTATGCATGGAGAAGACTCATAGAAAATGGAAAAAAAGTATATGACAAGGCCTAGATCATTAAGAGAGATATAAAAGTGTGAATTTGTGCAAGAAAATCTCCATGGAAGTTAATTATGTCTCAACATCTATTAACTGATAGACTAGTGTAACTTACTGAGTTGAATGGTAACCTTAGAATCTCAATGTGACTAATCAAAGTGTGTGACAGTGTTATCAAGATAATATGGCACCCGTAGATGCTCTGAGAGTAATAATATTGATCTCATATTTGAAGATATATCTCAAAAGGTGAAAGGAAGTGATTTAAGGGTTTCAAGATGAGTTATGACTACAAACCCTAAGGTATTCTCTAATAAGGCAAATGAGTTCATTAATGTTATTTGGAGATTTATGAGTGTTGTATGGATTAAGATCAAGGTGTATTTTATTATTATCTATGCTTATAATGCATATGTGAGCTCAGGATAATGTGCAAGAAATAAAATTTAGAATAGTGGAATGGGTGAGTTGAAGAATGGTCTATGAGACCATTGGTAGTCTTGTTAAAGTTGTTATGCTTGAGTTGTAAGTACTAGAGATGTTCCAAGTGTGATGTTCTCATGCTATATGTGCCTTTAAAGTGAGCTTAAATTTTCTATAGGTGATTTTTTTGTAACATATCAATATGCTAGTGATTTGAATGAATAAAGTCATTATGGTGTTCTTCAAAGATGTATCATGAGTTGAAATGTTCTATAGATGTCATGATGACCTAATAAGGTTATAATAGTAAAAAATGTCAAGTTGTGTATTCCATGAAGATAACAATGGTTTTTAAGTGACCTCAGATGTTATGAAAGTAATCATTTATCCTATAGCATCATAAGTTTCTTGTGATCTTGAAGAGAAAGTTATTCCTTGAAGATTTATATAAGAATCTTTGGTGTCCTTTGTGCATATATATGACCTCTAGGTCATATATGGTCAAGTTATATGTTTTTTTATTCATGTTTGCACATCATAAGTAAATTATAATTGTGAGTATGTAGAAGATTATTTATTTGGTCATACTAAAAGAGTATCTTTAAGGTTGTAGTGTTATAGATGCATCAAGATGATGTCATAAGGTCATAGAGGAATTTGATGGCATCATCTAAGGTTGTTATTTGTTTTGAGTTTCTTGGCAATATTTTGAGAATGCCTATTGTAAGGAATGTTGTTTCAAAAGTTGATTTTGAGTTTGTGCCTTGTAGATGAGGTGTTTCAAAAAAGGAGAATGATATAAGGATCATTGAATGATTTTTATGTTATGAGGAGTTACTTTACCATGTTGTGAAGTTGTTCAAACCTACTTGAGGTGGTCTAATTGATCCAAGAGGATAGAGGTAAGCAAGAAGGAGTGGATCCATGTTGATTATGTCTCCATGAGACCTATTAGTTATATGATGTTAGGACCCCATAGAAGCACCATTGATTACCAAGCAACTAACATGCAGAATTTAAACCAGAATCACAAGTAACTAGAATTCAAAAACAACACAAAATATGAGAGACAATACCCAATTGTATTAATACTCTTCTAGAAGGAAATACAACAAAGAAGATTGCCATAGTTCTTCTTCCTTACACACCTCTAGGGCTCCCACACCTCTAAGGCATAAACAGTAAATCTCTTCAAGAGCTCACTCTCTCTTACGGTCCCAACACACAACTCAAACATAGAGTTGGTGTTCACCTCCACCAGCCAGTAACAACACCACCAGTCAACCAGTCAATAACAATACTACCAGTACACCAGTGCTCCATGCACTCCACAAGTGCTCCATGCACTCCAAGTACACAATCATACTTCAAGTAGATCTCCCCTAAACTTGCAACAACCTGCAACTCAAATGATCTTACTTTGAAAGGAACTACCTTGCCTTCCTCTTTGCTCTCCAACTAAGTACACACCATACTCCAAGTAGATCCCACTTGGTCTTGATCCCTGTTGTGTTGCTCTCACCTTGATTATACTACCACCTGCAGATCAACCTGGTTCTGCACACCTACAAACCTTAGACCTTGCACACACATACACCTGCAAATCAATGATCTTACTTACCATGTAGATCTCCAAACGTGGCCTTGCATACCTACTAACCAAGATCCTACATACATGAAGAATCCTTCTAATTCTCCAAACCAGCATCCACACTTGGCACTACTATGGAACTAGGAGGAACACCCTTGCTCACTTCACACACAGAAGGAGCTAACTTTTCTCAACTCAAACTCGCACACTTTTACAATACAGCCTATGAGTCTCTTAAATAGATCTCATGCAAACAATAATTAGACATCCAATTATAATAATTAGATTTGTAGCTTCAAGTCTAAAATTGGCTCTTAACATGCAAACACTCAGTTCGTTAACTAATTGTATGTGTAACGAGCAGTTCCAAAACTGCACAGGTGACCGACATTGGTCCCTGTCTACCTGGAGGTGACCAATGCCAGTTGATCCCTAACCGACGTTAGTTGCTCTTCCTGTCTAATACTGACTGACGTCGGTTGGCCTGACCGATGCCAGTGTCTGTGACACTTCAGCAACCTCCTCCAATGTCTGCATCAGTGAAGCTTTTAGCTCCACAACCTAACAATCTCCCACTTGGAGATAAACAACTGCACTATACTCATACTTATACCCCATCTAATCTATTTCCTAGCTTGTATCCCTCTTCAAACTCAACCTTGAAGACCAACCACCACACAACCTGTGGTGCACCTCCTGTCATCTAAGTAACCTACCACATCTGCATCTACAAACACATGTAGAAAATAACTTGACCCTGCATAGCATGTCGACCTACTATTGGTCCCTCTCAAATACCTAAGAATCCACTGAACTGCCCTCTAGTGCTTCTTTCTCAGATCAGCTCCAAACTTTCTAACAGCACCCACTGCTTGGGCAAACTCAGGGAGTAAACATGTACTCAACCTCATCATGTGATTGGGGACCCTATTCTATGAACTGTCCATCCATAGGTGTGATGCCATGTTCTGCATCCTACACTACCTTCACATAATCATCCTGTGACAATATCAACATGTGATCTCCCTGTCTCTAGGATTACTCATGCCAAAGAATTTTGCTGCTCCAAATCTTTCATGACAAACCACTAAACTAATCTTACCCTTAGCTCAACAAAACCTTGTATGTACAAACCTACTAGCAAACCATCCACATACAGTAACGAGATAATGTTACGACCATCATTCACCTGGTAAGACAAACACAATAGTTACACTGACATTAACTAAAGCCCTGCTTTGTCATCCCCCTGTCAAAACCTATACCACTATCTTGCAGCTTCCTCAAGACCATATGACCTGGCCTTACATCTCATGTGTCCATTCTCTCTATTATTTAACCAAGGTATCCATTCATCTCAATGCTTTCATACTGGCTAGCAACCCTACCAAATCTCTCATTTGGTCCTACATCTTGTTCATGCCATGCTCCCACTGTTTCTTAGATCCTTCATGCTCTGTAGTCAGCAACTAGTATAAAGAAGAGGAACAATGAATTTGAGGCTTACTTACACTTTCAATCCTCCCCATGGGCATTTGAGACTCCTTGATAGCTTGTTGTCTACCCAAAATCTGTCTCAGTGATGGACCTCGGTCACCACACAGTCTGCATCTGACCAATGTTGGTTCTATGCGACTATCGAGGTCACCGACACTGATTATCCTATTGACGTCAGTCTCCACTTGCCTGACACTACTGACTCCTTTGGTCTGCACATGACTGACATCAGTACCTATTTGTTTGACGTCGGTTACTTTTGACCGATGCCGGTACTTGTGTTCACCTATGAGTGATGACTTTTTACCCGTGAGCTTACTTTGAATCAAACCCATGTCCAAATTGCCTTGATCAGAGGTATCCAACCCCATCTACTGATCTCTATCCATCATCTCCTCCAAGAACACTAAGGCTTTCTAGTTCTTAAGTTTATCAACTACATCAGTCTTCCTTTTCCTACAATAAACACAATCCTTTCTTGTAGCATCCCACTACTCACAAAAATCTCAGTCTATGCTCTCCAAACCTGATCTCTTACCATCTGAATTAAGAACATCCATTCTCTTCTCACTTATGTGACCAAGCCTACAAAGTCACACCTGTGCAACAGAAGTGGAATCAGTAATACAAGCAAGTAGATAAAGAGTACCTACTTTCTTACCACTAGCTAATTCAAGTGCATCCACTGTGAGAGTTCTTGTGCATCTCTCATCACCCAACTTTCTTGAATAAATTAGCCACATCTTCAAGATCGGGACCTACATGACCTCCTTCAACACCCATGTGTTGGCCACCTACAATTTTAGCTTCACTTCCCCTTTGCCAATTCTTTGACAAGGCTCACCAACCCCTCTATTTGGGGATGCATAGAAAGAGGCAACAGAATCTATTAACCAAGATTCAAATTTATCCAAGAAACATCCTAGAGCATCCTGTGCAACAACACCTGCAACATCTACTTCTTCAGTTTCTTCATGCTGATCTTCTACCAACCAACAATCTTTCTTTACCTGCTCTTTCTTTCCTTAACACCGTAATTGACCATTCATGCTATTCAGTTTCTCCATTCTTAGTGTACTTTCTTCTGCCATTGCTATACTCCCACTCAATCAGAAACTCTTGAGAGTGACCTGTAACCAAACACAAAACCTGCTCCCTGCAACTTTAGCTCTGATACTAACTGTTAGTGGTATCAAGCTATGAGCCAACAACCTCACTCTGATACCAATTGTTAGGAACCCATGGAAGCACCATTGATTACCAAGCAACTAACATGCAGAATTTAAACTAGAATCACAAGTAACTAGAATTCAGAAACAACACAAAATATGAGAGACAATACCCAATTGTATTAATACTCTTCCAGAAGGAAATACAACAAAGAAGATTGCCATAGTTCTTCTTCCTTACACATCTCTAGGGCTCCCACACCTCTAGGGCATAAACAATAAATCTCTTCAAGAGCTCACTCTCTCTTATAGTCCTAACACACAACTCAAACACAGAGTTGGTGTTCACCTCCACCAGCCAGTAACAACACCGCCAGTCAACCAGTCAGTAACAATACTGCTAGTACACTAGTGTTCCACGCACTTCACAAGTGCTCCATGCACTCCAAGTACACAATCATACTTCAAGTAGATCTCCCCTAAACTTGCAACAACCTGCAACTTGAATGATCTTACTTTGGAAGGAACTACCTTGCCTTCCTCTTTGCTCTCCAACTGAGTACACACTGTACTCCAAGTAGATCCCACCTGATTTTACTCCCTATTGTGTTGCTGTCACCTTGATTCTGCTGCCACCTATAGATCAACTTGGTTCTGCACACCTGCAAACCTTAGACCTTGCACACACATACACCTATAGATCAATGATCTTACTTACCATGTAGATCTCCAAACATGGCCTTGCATACCTACTGACCAAGATCTTACATACATGAAGAATCCTTCTGATTCTCCAAACCAGCACCCACACTTGGCACTGCTGTAGAACTAGGAGGAACACCCTTGCTCACTTCACACACAGAAGGAGCTAACTTTGCTCAACTCAAACTAGCACACTTTTACAATACAGCCTATGAGTCTCTTAAATAGATCTCATGCAAACAATAATTAGACATCCAATTGTAATAATTAGATCCACAGCTTCAAGTCTAAAATTAGCTCTTAAGATGCAAACACTCAGTTTGTTAACTAATTGTCTATGTAACGAGTAGTTCTGGAACCGCATAGGCAATCGACGTCGGTCCCTGTCTACCTGGAGGTGACCGATGCAGACTGATCCTTGACCGACGTCAGTTGCTCTTCCTGTCTAATACTAACTGACGTCAGTTGGCCTGACTGATGCTAGTGTCTGTGACACTTTAGCAACCTCCTCCAATGTCTGCATCAGTGAAGCTTTTAGCTCCACAACCTAACATATGAGGCCTAATGGTACATTCTAAAAGACTAATAGTGTTACAAAGTGATAAAGTGAAGTGTATTCAAATACCAAGTATGATTGAATGTTATTCAAAGAGATAGTTTGATCCATGTTGAAACAAAAAAATAGTGACATGCCTAGTATATGCTAATGATGTGTTGAGCAAACTTGAAAGAAGATCATGATCATAGGGGAGCATTGTTATACCATGACTAATAATTTTTCTAATTTAGTAGAGTTGATCCTAAGGACCAAGGATCAGGGGGTAAAGAATAATACCTAAAAAGTTGTATTTAGACCTGTTAGATTGTGGAGCTAAAAGCTTCACTCGGATGCAAACATGGAGGGTTGTTGAGTGTCACAGTCACCAGTGTCGGTAAGGTGTAGATAGGAAGCTACCAACATCAGTCATGGATCGGCCAACGTCGGTCATCCCCAGACAGATAGGGACCGATGTCGATCACCTATGTGGTTTGAAACTACGAGTTTCACAATAGTTTGTTAACGAAATGGTTGTTTGCATGTTAAAGGCTAATTTTAGTCTTAAGCTGCAGATCTAATTATTATAATTAGATGTCTAATTATTGTTTACATGAGATCTATTTAAGAGACTCATGGGCTGTATTGTAAAGTGTGCTAGTTGAGTAAGAGCAAGGTTAGCTCCTTTAGAGTGAAGAGAGCAAGGTGTGTTCCTCTTAGTGCCACAGTGCCAAGTCTATATGATCAGGTAGAGCTACAGGTTGTGTAAGTTCTGGTAGAAGATCCACAGGGGTGCTGGTTTGGAGAATCAGAAGGGTTCTTCATGTGTGTATGATCTTGGTTGGTAGGTGTGCAAGGCCAGGTTTGGAGATCTACATGTGTAAGTAAGATCAGTTGATCTGCAAGTGTTTGTGTGTGCGAGATCTAGGTTTGTAGGTGCACAAGAACTAGGTTGATTTGTAGGTGTGTAAAATTAGAGAGGTCAACAACATAATAAGTAGCAAGATCAGGTGAGATCTACTTAAAGTATGATTGTGTACTTGGAGTGCAGTGTGTACTCAGTGTACTGGCAGTTTTGTTACTGACTGGTTGACAGCTTTGTGTGTTGAGTTGTGTTTGTAATTGATATTACCGTAAGAGAGATAACTCTTGAAGAGATTTACTATTTATGCCCTAGAGGTGTGGGAGCCCTAGAGGTGTGTAAGGAAGAAGACTGTGGCATCTTCTTTGTTGTATTTCCTTCTGAAAGAGTATTAATACAATTGGGTATTGTCTCTCATATTCTGTGTTATTTTTGAATTCTAGTTACTTGTTAATTCTGGTTAAATTCTGCATTTAGTTGCTTGTACATGGTAATCAATTGTGCTTCCTAGATCCTGACAAGTGGTATCAGAGCTGTTTGTGGTTATATATTCCTGACACAATGGTATCAGAGCTAAGGTTGCAGGGAGCAGGTTTGTGTTTGATTATAGGTCACTCTCAGGGGTTTCTAATTGAGTGGGAGTATAGAAATGGCAGAAGAAAGTACACTAAGAATGGAGGAATTGAAAAGCACAAATGGTCAATTACGGTGTTATGGAAAGAAAGAGTAGGTAAAGAAATATTGTTGGTTGGTAGAAGATCAACATGAAGGAACTGAAGAAGCAGATGTTGCAGGTGTTGTTACACAGGATGCTCTGGGATGTTCCTTGGATAAAGTAGAATCTTGGTTTATAGATTATGTTGCCTCTTTCCATGCAGCCCAAAATAAATAGAGGGGTTGGTGAGCCTTGTCAAAGTTTTGGCAAAGGGGAAGTGCGACTGAAATTGTAGATGACCAACACATGGGTGTTGAAGGAGGTCATGCAGGTCCCAGTCCTTGAAGATGCGGCTAATTTCTTCAAAAAGTTGGGTGATGAGAGATGCACAGAAACTCTCACATCAGATTCTTGGAATGTTGCCAAGGATGCACTTGAATTAGCATGTGGTAAGAAAGTAGGTACTCTTTATCTACTTGCTTGTATTACTAATTCTTCTTTTATTGTGAAGACGTGGCTTTGTAGGCTTGGTCACATGAGCAAGAAGGAGATGCATGTTCTTAAGAGGAAGTCAGATGTGTTTGACAGACTTAAGAACTGAAAAGCCTTGGTGTTCATGGAGGAGATGATGGATAGAGATCAGATGGATGGGACTGGATACTTCTGAGTAGGGCAGTTTGGACATGGGTTTGATTCAAAGTAAGCTCACAGGTAAAAAGTCATCACTCACAAGAAAACACAGGTACTGGCATCAGTCAGGAGAAACTGGCATCGAACAGATAGGCACCGACGTCAGTCATGTGTAGACAGGCAAAGTCAGTGGTGTCAGGCAGGTGGCGACCGACGTTGAGTAGGATAACCAGCATCGGCACCAGGTCAGTCACATGAAACTGATGTTGGTCGGATGCAGACTAGGTGGTGATCGAGGTCGGTCACTAGAATAGATTTTGGGTAGACAATAAGCTGTCAAGGAGTCTCAAACACCCATATGGAGGACTGAAAGGGTAAGTAAGCCTCAAATTCATTATTCCTCTTCTTTATACTCGTTGCTCACTACAGAGTAGGAAGGATCCAGGAAATAGTGGGAGCATGGCATGAATTCTTTGGAAGAGAACCAAATGGGAGATTTGGTAGAGTTGTCAGCTAGGATGAAAGCACTGAGAGATGAATGGATTCCTTAGTTAAAGAATAGAGAGAATGGACACATGAGATAGAAGGCCAGGTCATATGGTCTTGAGGAAGCTACAAGATAATGGTACAGGTTTGACAGGTGGATGACAAAGCATGGCTTTAGTCAATGTCATTGTAACCATTGTGTTTGTCTTTACCAGGTTGGATGATGATTGCAACATTATCCTGTTATTGTATGTGGATGTGTATGCTTAGCTGCAGGTTCACACATATAGGGTTTTTTGAGCTAAAGGTAAAGTTAGTTCAGAGGTTTGTCATGAAGAATTTGGGAGCAGTGAAATTCTTTGGCATGAGTAATCCTAGAGATAGGGAAGATCACAAGTTGATGTTGTCACAAGATGATTGTGTGAAGGTAGTGCAGGATGCAGAAATGGGTAGCACACCTATGGATGGATAGTTCACAGAACAGGGTCCCCAATCACATGATGAGGTTGAGTACATGTGTACTCCCTGATATTGCCCTAGTAGTGGGAGTTGTCAGCAGGTTTGTAGTCAATCCAGGAAGGAAGCACTGGAAAGTAGTTCAGTGGGTTCTCAGGTATCTGAGAGGGACTAGCAGTAGGTTAACATGCTATGCAGGGTCAAGCACTTCTAGATTTGGTAGGTTACTTGGATGACAGGTGTTGCACCACAAGATGTGTGGTGGTTGGTCTTTAGGATTGATCTTGAAGAGGGATACAAGCCAGGAAATAGATTAGATGACAGTGTATAGGGATAGGTACAAGTGTAGCTATTTATCTCCAAGTGGGAGATTGTTAGGTTGTGGAGCTAAAAGCTTCACCCAAATGCAAACATGGAGGGTTGTTGAGTGTCACAGTCACTAACTAACGTCGGTCAGGACAACTGATGTCAGTCAAGTGTAGACAGGAAGCTATTGACATCGATCATGGATCGGCTGACATCGATCATCTCCAGACAGACAGGGACCGATGTCAGTCACCTGTGCAGTTCAAAACTGCTAGTTTCATGGATAGTTTGTTAATGAACCGATTGTTTGCATGTTAAAGGCTAATTTTAGTCTTGAGCTATGGATCTAATTATTGTAATTGGATGTCTAATTATTGTTTGCAAGAGATCTATTTAAGAGACTCATGGGCTATATTTTAAAGTGTGATAGTTGAGTAAGAGCAAGGTTAGCTCCTTCAGAGTGAAGAGAGCAAGGTGTGTTCCTCCTAGTTCCATAGGGGTGTCGAGTGTGTATGATCAGGTAGAGTTGCAGATTGTGCAAGTTCTGGTAAAAGATCCATAGGGATGCTAGTTTGGAGAATCAGAAGGGTTCTTCATGTGTGTATGATCTTGGTCAGCAGGTGCGCAAGGCCAGGTTTAGAGATCTACATGGTAAGTATGATCAGTTGATCTGCAGGTGTTTATGTGTGCAAGGTCTAAGGTGGATCTACAAGATAGCAAGGTCAAAGGTGATGGGCAACACAACAGGTAGCAAGATCAGGTGAGATCTACTTGAAGTATGATTGTGTACTTGGAGTGCGGTGTATACTCAGTGTACTGGCAGTTTTGTTACTAACTGGTTGACAGCTTTGTGTGTTGAGTTGTGTTTGTAATTGGTATTACAAGAGAGATAACTCTTGAAGAGATTTACTATTTATTCCCTAGATGTCAGGATCCTACTCCACCAATAAGAGTATATATGATTACCTCTTGTATTAGCAACTAAACACAAAATTTAACTAGAATGATAAGTAACTAGAAATATGAAACAACACAAGATATGAGAGACAATACACAATTGTATTAATAATCACTCAGAAGAAAATACAATAAAGAAGATGCCACTTCTTCTTCTTCCACCTCTAAGGCTTGCCACACCTCAAGGACTTCTTCCCTCTCTCTCTTACAGTCCCAACACACAACTCCAATATAGAGTTGGTGTTCACCTCCACCAGTCAGTAACAATGCTACCAGTACACCAAGTACACAATCGTAATCCAAGTAGATCTCCCTTTCCTTGCTGCCACCTGCAAATCAACAGACCTTACTTCCCATGTAGATATCTCTACACCCTGAAGAACCCTTGTCCTTGCCTCACCAAGTCCTTATGATTCTTCAACCAGTACCCTGGTGGATCTTCTACTAGAACTTGCACAACCTGTAACTCTCCAAGATCATACACACTCAGCACCCCTTTAGAACTAGGAGGAACACACCATGCTCTCTTCTCTCTGAAGGAGCTAATTTTTGCTCTTACTCTCTAGCACACTTTTACAATACATCCCATGAGTCTATTATATAGATCTCATGCATACAATAATTAGACCCTAATTACAATAATTAGACATGCAACTCAAGACTATAATTAGCCTCTTAACATGTAAACACTCAGTTTGTTGACAAACTATTTGTCAACTCACAGTTTTAGAACCGCACAGGCGACCGACATCGATCCCTATCTGCCTAGAGGTGACCGACATCAGCCAATTCTGACCGATGTCAATAGCTTCCTATCTCTCCCCTGATCGACGTCAATTGGCCTGACTGACGTCAGTGTCTGTGACACTTCAGCAACTCTTCCTGTTCACATCTTGGTGAAGCTTTTAACTCCACAACCTAACAATCTTCCACTTAGAGATAAATAGCTGCACCTATACCTATACCTATACCTTCATCTAATTCATTTCTTGGCTTGTATCCCTCTTTAAGATCAATCCTGAAGACCAACCACCACACAAACTATGATGCTACACCTATCATCCAAGTAACCTGCCACATTCGAACCTATAAACCCATGTAGTGAAGACCTTGACCCTACATAACATGAATCCCTACTGCTGGTCCCTCTCAAATACCTGAGAATCCACCTTCCCTAAATGGCTCCAAACTCTCTGACAACTCCCACTGCTTGGGAAAACTCAAGTCTACACCAAACCTCATGTGATTTCAAACACTGTTCTAAGCTCTACTTGAACTGTCCAGCCCTTGGTGTGCTTGCTAATTCTGCATCCTACATCTTGAACCTCACCAACACCTTCTTCACATCAACTCCCACTGGAGACAAAATCTCCATGTCTCTTATGCTAAAGAATTTTGCTGCTCCAAAATCTTCATGACATACCTTTGAACTAACTTTACCTTTAGCTCAAAAAACTCTCTGCATGTGTAACCCTGCAACAAGCAACCACACCACATACAGTAACAAGATAATGTCACGACTCATCATCCACCTGGTAAAGACAAACACAATGGTTACACTGACATTGACTGAAGCCCTGCTTTGTCATCCACCTATCAAAAACATGTACCACTATCTTGTAGCTTCTTGAAGACCATATACCTTGGCCTTCCATCTCACGTATCCATCCACTCTCTTCTTTAACTTGGGAATCCATCCATCTTTTAGTGCTTTCTTCTAGCTGACAACTCCACCAACAAACTCCTATTTGGTTCTTCTCTAAGGACTCACACTCCTCATCCATGCCAAGCTCCCACTATTTTTGGATTCTACCTACATTGCCTCTTCACATCTTCTTGGTTCTCAACCATCAGTAAGCAACTAGTAAGAAGGTGAACAACAAATATGAGGTCCACTTACCATTTTAGTCCTCCATATGGGTGTTTGAGACTCCTTGATAGCTTGTTGTCTGCCCAACATCCGTTCGAGTGACTAATCTTGGCCATCTCCCAATCTGCACCTGACTGATGTTGGTTCCCTATGACTGACCCTATCTGTCGACATCAGTGTCCTGACTGATGCTAGTGTAAATCTTGCCGACATTGGTCCCTGTATGACTAACATCAGTTCTTGCTGCTTGACATCACTGACTCTATTGATCTGCACATGACTGATGTCGGTGCCTATCTATTCGATGTCAATTCTCCCTAATTGATGCCAGTACCTGTGTTCACCTATGAGTGATGAATTTTTACCCGTGAGCTCCTTTTGGGTCAAAACCTTATTCAAATTAACACAGCCCTACTCAAAATAATTTAGTCCCCTCAGTTGATCTTTGTCTGTCATCTCCTCCATGAACACCAAGACTTTCTAGTTCTTAAGTTTGTCAAAGATATCTATCTTTCACTTAAGAACATGCATTCCCTTCTTACATATGTAACCAAGCCTACAAAGCCACATCTCTACAACAGAAGGTAAATCAGTAATATATGTAGATAGATAAAGGATACATACTTTCTTACCACCGTCTAATTCAAGTGCATCTACTGTGAGAGTTACTATGCATCTCTCATCACCCAACTTTCCTGAAGAAATTAGACTCATCTCCAAGACTGGTCCCTGCATGACCTCCTTCAACACATGTGTGTTATCCATTTGCAATTTCAGCTTCACTTCCCCTTTGCCAACAATCTGACAAGGCTCACCAGCTCCTAAATAAATCTCTCCAAAGTCTCCAAAGACATACCTATGAAAAGATGCTCTATTTCAGGCTGCATGGAAAGAGGCAACATAATCTATATACCAAGATTCTACTTTATCCAGAGCAACCTATGAAACAACACCTACAACATCTACTTCTACATGCTGATCTTCTACCGACCAACAATCTTCCTTTACCTGCTCTTTCTTTCCATCAATCTGACCATTTGTGCTATTTAGTTTCTCCATTCATAGCTTACTTTCTTCTGCCATTGCTATACTCCCACTCAATCTGAAACCCCTAAGAGTGACCTATAATCAACAAACACTAACCAGATCAAAATCACCTGTTAGTCAACCCAACCAAAAGCTCTGATACCAACTGTTAGGATCCTACTCCACCATTAAGAGTATATATGATTACCTCTTGTATTAGCAACTAAACATGGAATTTAACTAGAATGATAAGCAACTAGAAATATGAAACAACACAAGATATGAGAGACAATACACAATTGTATTAATAATCACTCAAAAGAAAATACAATAAAGAAGATGCCACTTCTTCTTCTTCCACCTCTAAGGCTTGCCACACCTCAAGGACTTCTTCCCTATCTCTCTTACAGTCCCAACACACAACTCCAATACAGAGTTGGTGTTCACCTCTACCAGTCAGTAATAACGTTGCCAGTACACCAAGTACACAACTGTACTCCAAGTAGATCTCCTTTTCCTTGCTACCACTTGCAAATCAACAGACCTTACTTCCCATGTAGATATCTCTACACCCTGAAGAACCCTTGTCCTTACCTCACCAAGTCCTTATGATTCTTCAAACAGTACCCCGGTGGATCTTCTACCAGAAATTTCACAACTTGCAACTCTCCAAGATCATACACACTCAATACCCCTTTGGAACTAGGAGGAACACACCATGCTCTCTTCTCTCTAAAGGAGCTAATTTCTGCTCTCTTACTCTCTAGCACACTTTTACAATACAGCCCATGAGTCTATTATATAGATCTCATGCATACAATAATTAGACCCTAATTACAATAATTAGACACGCAACTCAAGACTATAATTAGCCTTTTAACATGCAAACACTCAGTTCATTAATAAACTATTTGTCAACTCACAGTTCTGGAACTACACAGGTGACCGACGTCGGTCCCTATCTGCTTGGAGGTGACCGACGTCAGCCAATTCTGACCAATGTTGGCAGCTTCCTGTCTCTCCCCTAACCAACATTGATTGGCCTGACCGACGTCGATGTCTGTGACACTTCAGCAACTCCTCCTATTTGCATCCTGGTGAAGCTTTTAACTCCACAACCTAACACTAGAGGTGTGGGAGCCCTAGAGGTGTGTAAGGAAAAAGATTGTGTTATCTTCTTTGTTGTTTTTCCTTTTGGAAGAGTATTAATATAATTGGGTATTGTCTCTCATATTTTGTGTTATTTTTGAATTCTAGTTACTTGTTACTTCTGGTTAAATTCCGCATTTAGTTGCTTGTACATGGTAATCAATTGTGTTTCCTAGATCCTGACAGTGGAATCAGAGCTGTTTGTTGTTCTAGATTCCTGACAAGACCCAGTGGTTGAGATGTTCTATTTGAAGGTGCCATGAGATATATCAAGCATCAATGACTTGAGGAGTTTGTTTGAAGATATGTGGATCCTATTTGAAAGTAATAAAATGAGTTTTGTATTTGTTGATTTGCAATTACAAGTATACATGGAGTTAGGGAAAGCTAACTCAAAATGGCTTGAGAAGCATGCATGGACAAAGGGGGAGCTTGTGAGGTTAGGTTTTTAGGATCAGAGAACTATATAGATGACCCTCTGAGAATTATATGTGACCTTTGAGCATATGAAAATCATTTAAATAGGTATGATTATGTTGGTTGAATTATTTTAAGGAATGAATGGTGATAGGGGGAGCTAGTATGTTTGAGATTTCTAGGCTTTATAGCCCAATTTTTCATGAATGTTAAAGGGGGATAAAGAGAAGTTGTTTTCATTAATGACAAAGGGGGAGATTGTTGGAGAGTTTGTTGTTATTGATGTCAAATAATTATGTCTTGTGTGCATTGAAGACAAGCTAAATAACAAAGTGATGATATGATGGGGAATGTTGAGCATGTTACAAGGCTTGAGAGATATTTAAAAGGTAAGAGAAGGTTTTTCTAAGATATATAATACTTCATAATAATTTTAAGTAGAAGATACATAGATTTATAGGTCATATA
This sequence comes from Torreya grandis, assembly GCA_037957365.1. NCBI lineage: Eukaryota > Viridiplantae > Streptophyta > Pinopsida > Cupressales > Taxaceae > Torreya > Torreya grandis. Next base: position 357,358 of record JARHVA010000169.1, on the reverse strand, counting down.
ATGAAGACAAAGGTATGTGATCAGTGTCTTGATGATCTCAAGGGTATGCATACCTAGGTGGGCCTGATCAAATGAGATAGGTTGATCAGTTATAAATACAATATGGAAAATGTGAGTGTTGATATAGATATATTATGTTGTCTTGGATGTGTATACCAATTTTTAAGTCATAATTTTGCATTAAAATGTCTAAGAGTGGTTTTGAAGTTTCTTAAGTGCTTAAAATGAAGAGATGAGAACTTGAGAATAAAGTTTTAATGCTTTTTGGCACATGTAGACTTTGCATTATGACTTGATCCTTTTTTTAGAGATTTATTATGGACCTAGGAATTTTTTTCAAGCATTTTTTAGTGGTTTTAGGTATAAATCTTTATGAACATTTTTTAAGAATGTAAACTAGTCAAAACCCTCCTATAAACCCTTGTAATGACCTGATTGAAGAAATATTATTGGATTGTGCCTAGACTAGATTTTAAAGTAAATTTTATGATTATATGTTTCATATTACTCCTATAGTCATCTCTTTTTGGTAGTGGTGTGTCAGGGTAGTGAGTAGAAGGTACTAAAAAAAGGCTTATTTCTAAAGAAATTGGTGCTACAAGCAGGTTTGACTGAGTCAACACATGAAAATATTTTGAGGTTGAAGGTGAATAATTTTTATTTATTTACATGGATTTATTTTTATTATTCAAATTCTATGTTTCAATAATTTTTTTCAATCAAGTTGTCTTATCGCTAAATCTGCAAAGAGTGAAAATAATGAAAGAAACTAGGTAAACTAAAAAAGTGATTAAGGAAGAGTTACAGGTTATTAGGGATGGATAAAATTATTTGGGATATTTTTTTAATACCTATTCCTCATTTTTCCTTGGTTTTTAAGTATCGGTGATGCTCATACATAGGCTAAAAGATGATCATAAAGTGACTTGTTTGAGTAAGATTAACTATGAAGGTGTGTGTGCTAGTAGTTGATCCATATATTCCATATTTTATATTATACATATATGTATTAGTGTTTGGAGATGTGATAAGGGTGTTAAATTATCTATTTAATGCATTTGGATTTCAAATAATTGATCTTGTAGGTGTTAGGAGTCATGTTCACCATGACTATGCTTTGAGTCAAGATAAATGCTACATGCATGTTGAGGGAAGTGAAGTATTTGAAGTAATCATGACAATATATGATGCATAAAATTTACATTTTTATGGTTTTGGAGACATAAATTACCTATACAATACTTTTTGAAGGTAGAGAGATAGTTTGAGAAGTTGAATTGTCAAAGCTAAAAAAAGGCTTGTCTAGCTATGTGTACACAATGTGAGATTGGTCTAAGGGATTAGTCTATTAGACCAATGATTGATGTCAATAAAAAATATATAATTGATTAATAATGACCTATATACCTCATATTAACCATGTATGTGTATTAAATATTATAAAATTTCATTTCTAGTGCTAAACATGAACTTGTTCATGAATGTAATTTTGGAGGTTACAAGCAGTCTGAGTGGTCAATTTAAAATGTGAGTTTGATGTTGTTTTACCTTATTTGGGGAAAAAAATGAGTATGCATATGTTTTATAAGTCTCAAATGTTCATAATAAGTCATTTTAAGTCATATTTTGTCTTTTTTCAAGTTTGGAGAGTCGAGCTGATTGACTATACTTTGATTGTGTTTGACCAGAACTAAGTGAGCCTATTGCAGAGGTGGTTTTGGGATCTTAAAATTTGTTTGATTATGTAAAATGGATTTGGGGATGTTTTTTAGGTCATGTAGTATTTATTCATGAAATATTTTTAGTGTTTTGTTTAACAAAAGTGACTCTATGCTTCAGTTCTTGAAGATAGACCTTTTTGTGTTTTAAGGCCAAATTAGTGAGTAGGCTAAAAGGATTGGCTCAAGTGGTGAGTTGGAGTTCCAAGTGGTATGGACCCATGTGGGAGTAATAAATGATATATTGGATACATTTTTTATTTTTTTAAGTGTTTTTAAATACAAAATGTGTTCAAGTAAGTATGAGTGTAACGTGTGGGGGTGAGGGCCTAATTCCTTTAGGTCTCCATTAGGCCTAATAGTGAAATTGGTCTTTATGGACTATGAACAACATATGGAAAGTTTGTCTCATTAATTTAATGTGTATGAGTACATATTTAATTTTTAAATCAAGTGCATTAAATATCTTGGTTTAGCAAGATGGGTTAGATGAAGTGTGTGGTATAAAGGTAAGGCCTATTTGGACTAGTTGTGTGAGTATAGACTTAAGTGAAGGCCAATTAAGGAGAATAATAAGGTCATTAAGGACCATCAGAGGGTGAATAATATCATTCATGCATATCTGATCAAGTTTATGTAGGTGTACACATAGGTCATTGGACCTAATGAGCCTAGAAGAAGCATATCGAGTGAGTGAGCCCTAGAGGTTGTTTGAGTGAGAGTGAAGGGGAAAGAGTGCAAAAAAAGGAGGAAATCATCATTTTAAGATTAAAAAATAGGTGGTAAATATTATTATAGATTAAATTTATATGATTTTTTTCCTAGTTTCTTAGGGGGTTGGAGCCTCCTTGCAAGTTGGAGCTTGTAGAAGACTACTTGGGTTGGTGTTCAACTAGGTAGGGGTTGGTGTTCCTTGTGAAGTAGGTGCTTCCCTAAATGTTCAATATTGTCATTATAGGATAGTATTATTTGTGCATGGTTTAATGGGTTTTATTTTCCAAGAGGATTTCCCATGTAATCTCTTATGTTATCTTGTGATGTATTTGTGTGATTGTTTGCTTGTGCATTAATCTCTTATGTATGCTTCACGGAATGGTTTTTTGGAATTGAATATGCATTGTTTTACAATTGATTCACCCCCACCTCTTAGTAGCTACTTCCAATATTTCTCCCCACCTAAGTGATAGTGAAATTTTAGTGCCTTGAATGTGCTTGATATTTTAAATATGGGTCATCTAAGCTTAGGGAAATTGTAGATGGTAGTATGCAGAAGTAAGGTATAATAAGGATTGATAACCTTAATTGTGCACAACTTGTTCTGAGTTTGAATGTGTTCTTTGAATCTAATTTCCATATAGTGGTTATATAGATAAAATTCATGTATTTTTACTATTATGATGCTTATGCAGGTGATAAAATAGGTCTAGGCCAACCCTAGGATGTTCTAGTTTTAAAAAGATATATGTTTGGGGAGAATAAAGGTAAAGTATATTAGTGCCATTTTTTGGGCACTAGTGCCATGTGGTGCTAGTATCCTTATTATGGTACTAGTGTCAAAGTGGTATAACACTATGCATGAAGGGCCAAGATTAGGAAATGAGTTTTTGGGACTATTTTAGGGCTGACTAGGGATGTTTGTGGCCCACATGAAGGTTGGATGAATGTGACAATAGGTTATAGGATAGGTCTAAGGATAAGATATGGATAAGTAGTCTCAAGTAGCACCCTAAGCACTAAAATACCACTTTTATGTGATTACAAATAGTTATTAAAGATTCCCAAATCCTTTATCTACTATAACACATATTAAATTAGTCCCATAAATAGGTCAATGTGTTTTAAAGTGAACAAAAACACTTATGCATTCTCTTACCATACAATAGACCCATAGAGTCTTAGGAATTATATAATTTCCCATCATACATAGGATTATAGGAGTATTAATGATGATGGTTACATTACAATACCTGATTCCTTTTCAAATTATAATACACCCACACTTGTTACTTTTCATTTGCAAAAGGTAACACATGCACCATATGATGTAATCACCTCCTGCCCATGTCTATCCCATTGATGGATTAATTTGTTGTCACATTTTCAAATATTAAAAAAAATTAAAAAATGTAAAAAAAATCTATAAAATATAAAACATATCACATATTCTAAAAAATAAAAAATCAAGACATGAGCATGACATGATTTTCTAGATTACATTATTTACATATGTTATATATCATATTTTTGGCATATGTAATATTATTTTTGATATAAACATGAGTTTCATGAGGTATATCAATGTGATGCAATACTTACATATTCTACATGGATAAATATAGTTTGAATCATTTCTATACCTAGGTGACATACCAATATTAGGGGCATCTACTTCCATAGGTTACATTATCACGGGTTATATTTTTTTATAAAAAAATTATCACATTGAGCTACATAGGTTTGTTACACATGCCTTGCTAATTAATTATTTTTTACACATTACTAAATTGGATATATTATTTTCCTACGATGTCATATTGAAAATTATGGGTAATGCCTCATCAATGATGTTACTTTTTCATTTTAGGCTAATTAAAGATACTTATTATGTGTCTCCCCTTATCCTTATTTGTGGATCTTTAGCCTTGTTTATTTCAAGATTCATTCCCTTTTTTTTGGCTCTTTAACTTTTTTTATTGCATAATTCATGCCCCTTGTTTTTTTATCCTTATCCTTGTTCTTTGTGTCATTTGTACCCCTTGTTTATGGCTCCTTAGCCTTATTTTTTGTTGCATTCATTTCCCCTTATTTTCAACTCCTTAGCCTTACTTGTTAGTGACATCCTTATGTCCCTTATTTCTATCCCATTGGCATTATGTGTGACATTATATGTTATTATTTGGCATTACATGTTGAGCTTGTTAAGCTTGTGAAATTGCTATGTTTTTCATATGTCATGATCCATATCATGCACCTCCCCTTTATGTGATGTGCCATGAGTTATATCATGCACTTTATTACTACATAGTCTTATTTAGTGATAGTTTTTATTGTGTGATTCATAGATAAATCTATCTCAACATACCACTGTGACATTTGAATTTAACCATTAAGTGCTTGATAATGTTTAATCTTGACATCCTTACCTTACTTGACTTATTCATAATTATGTTAACTTAAAATCACTAGAATATCCTTCATTATTCTACTCATTGTCTTGTAATTACTAAAAGTATCATTTGACATCCCTAATTTGATTACATATTCATGCCAACCAATTTCCAATAGTCTTCATACATTAAGGATAAAACTACACTAGTTTAGACAAGGTTTCAACCTCACCTTCTCCACTAGTGCGGCCCTATCTCCTATGCACTAATGATTACTTTTAAAATTTGAGACATTTTATGTCAACCCTACAACACTTTAATAAAATTTGATTAATGTAAATATTTCAAATCTACCACTATATAAACACATCATGACCATTAAATGCATCACTTAGTAACTTGGTAATTTTACAAAATCACTCTCTATACAAGGTACTACACACTGAGCAAAATATCCCTATTCTTACCAATTCAAGTTCTAATTTATTCTAGTAGTCATAGTTAAATTATGAAGTTATTTTATTATAGGTCAAAGATATTCATTATCAAGCATTCAAATCAATATAATATCTATATCCATATAGTGCAAGTGTCAAAATTCACACACTCATTTTAAGAGGGAGAACTACATTAGCCTAAAGCCCTTTGGGCTATATAGGTAGTACTTAAATTATACTAGGTTTTCTAAGGATAACTTAGCTATTACCCTTGCCCAAATCCCTCCTTCACATTTTATATTTATTCAGTTTATGTGCAAGTACTAGGTTTTAAACATTGTATTTACCTTCATGGGACAACTCATACCTTTAAAAAACTAATAGACCAACTCTAATATGTATAAGTACCTAAGCAAGAAAATATCCCACACAGTTAAAACAAACAAAACCACTATCAAACAAACAAATCTATAGTGTACCCCTAGCTACCCTAGTGTGACCCTATCCTTTTAAATTACAAGATTCTATTTTTAGGTACAACACACTTCAAATATCCTCCTAGTTAGTTCCACATCAGTGATTTACTTTCATAATCAGTACAAGTTATATTTGAGATAGGTTTGCATATTTTCATTAAAATTTACTATATATAACCCATTTTAATATATATAATTGATTATATTTTACATTTATATTTTTTATATTATGTATTCTAAATCAAATTCAAATAGTTTAGTGTGTTATTACATGTATTGCTTTAAATAAAAATAACCATTAAACATTTTAGTGAACTTGTAACTTGTTAAAACATTATTGTTTTCTTGATTTTTGTCCTAGGATTTTATTTAATTTTTGGTAAATTCCTCACACTAAAATAAATAACCTTCAACTTTGGATATCTAACACCATGAGCTAATATTATTCTACCTTATATTTTAATCTAACACTAAATAAATTATATTATCACCTTGGATAACATCCAACACCAAATCATTTATTTCAACCTTGGGTTGAAATTTGCTAGTCTTTATTCAAAAAAATATTTCAATTCTTTATTTCTCTTTATTTTCTATTTCTTTTTAATTGTTTTTAGTAACTATGTGGTGACATATTCTATCGACACCATGAAGTGAGGGATATTAGCCTAATACCCTAGCCCTAGAAAATGTTATACATGGATCCTAATTTTCTATGGCATAATGTCTAGGATCTTTTGTTTACAATAAAGGAATCCTCTTTGGCCATTTTATTTGAGGTACACCTGAGAGGAGTGTATCACCCAAGTAAATTACTCTCATCTTACCTTTGGAGATAGGATAGTGGGATACAAAAATTATTTAGCCTAAATAATTAGTGCTCTAGAATATTTAATTGACACTAATCTATGAATGAGAAATTATATTTGATAACCCAAACAATCATTCAAATCTTGTCCTATATCACCCTTTATACCTTTTTTTTCTAGTATTGTATTCATAATGGGATCAATGAATGAATGTTTCTTTCATATGTTACATAGGATTATGAAATTCATTGTCACATCTTGTATTACTTTACAACATGTTATTCATTATTATTTTACATGGATTCAATACCAAATTAATCAATAATTTATATTAAACAATGTTTAATCTCATGAACATCCTATTTCAAATGGTTGTACTATTATATCATGTCATTATTCTTCTCCAATGCAAACACCATCAAAAATAACATTTTTAAAATCTAAAGTGACTTTGGAACAAAGGGAAGTATATGTTTCACATTGTCCCAAATATTTAACTTCAAAATATCTTCCATTTCTTACTCCACACCCTCTTCAAGGGTACATTATGGCCCTCTTTACAAAATCCAAATACTCTAGGAAAATTTGATGGGACTAATGAAGCATAATTTATGGAACAACTTTACCAACATCTAAAAAATATTAACTCACTTTTATATTTTGCTTTATATGAACTAATTAAATGTGCCAAAGGTAGTCCTTCCAATTTTTCCACTTCCAATATTGCATCCATTCCTATTTACACACATCTAGTTACTTCCATAGCATCAACCCTTGGTTCAAGAACATCACTTGGTTCTCAAAAATTATACATGCCTACGCCTACTCAATCTATTTATACTCCTCCATTAATATATACAAATAATACACTTGACCATATAGTTTTTTCATTATAAGCTAAGTTATCTCAACTTGAGCAAACTCTTTCTCATACTAGCCCCTTTATGGACTCATCTTCCTTATTATATAACCCTTTGGCACCTAAATTACATCGTATCCATTACTATTTGAATTTGGGTCTCCTAATCTTCCTTTATACGAAGTTAAAGGTGGTCTTGAACATCATTTATGCACATTCCATCAACTTATCTAGACTATGTAGATAATGAAAAATTACTGACAAATATCTTTCCAAGAAGTCTCAAAGAATATGCTCTTAGATGGTTTTATGATCTTCCTCTTCAATTAGTAAATCATTTAAATCATTTTTAAAATAAGTCATTGTCACACTTTTTATAAAAATTGGTGAAAATATATCATATGCTCAAATTGCAAAGCATAAACAAGGGTCCAATGAAAAAATTAGTGGCTATGTTCTAAGATACGCTAGCACAAATGACAAATAAAATGGTTGGTAATGAGTTCTAATATATCTTCAATCAAAGTTCACTATATCCACTCTAAGATTCAATTATGTTTGATAAATTCAAATATTAAGATAATTTATGCCATACAATCAAACAACATGAGGTCAAATTTCTTACTTTGAACAAGCTAAAATATACTTCGAATTATCCTTCTACTTCAACTATTAAGTTTCAAAATAAGCCAAAATTATAAAAAAAAATCTAATTAAATCAAGAATAAATCTAATATTATAATTAATTTTATATCACAACTAACCCAAAAACTTCAATTACAAGCTTCACCAAAGAGTCAATTCTCAAGGTTACCATACCTCCACATGTATTTTTACAAAATCTACTTGAATGAAATCTCATCTCTCTTCCTCCACCATTTAAAGTAGATGTGTCTAAACCATTATCTAATTTTTTTTATATAAATACATATTGTGATTACCATCAATGTATTGCACATTCCACAAATAGATGTTTCAATATCAAACACAATATTTAAGATCTCATTGATGAGAATATTATTGATATCAACACACTTATTTAAGATGTTAAGCCACAATCAAATGAAAATTCAAAGCTAAAAAAGTTCAAATATCATTTTCCAAATCATAAAGCAACAAAGAATCCTAATTCTAAATAATTCTCAACCTCTTTCTTCTACATATGGACATCCAATTGATAACATCATTACTATAGTTACAAGTAACCAAAAATCACATCCTATGATTTAATTTGATAATAGTGAAGTTTATAATGATGATTTAATAAGACATGCATTCTTTATTCACACATATGTTCATGATAAATCAATACATAATGTTATGATATACAATGGATCAAGTGAAAATACATGCACCATAACACTCCTCCACTCTCTTGATTGTATAGATCAAGATTTATATGATACATCTAGAGTTGTCAAAGAATTTTATGGTCATGCATAGGATACTCTTGGGCATATAGTCCTACATTTACAAGTGGGAGATCTCATAGTATCCATCTCATGCATATTTATACCAAGAATAAGGGTCTTTATTATGTTATTAGAATGCTACAAAATATTCGATTAGTACCTTATAAAGTACATAAATCTCTCAAATATATTCATGGTAATAAAATTGATTTATCTTTTTAAGACTATGGGTTTTAAGCCCTAGGTTGTTAAAGGGTTTAAGTATAGTAAATCAGGGTATAAATATGCAATAAATACATCCACTAATTTATAACATAATTGACCTATTTTGACCTGCCTAAAAATATAAATAAATAATGTAAATAAGTACTTAGCTAGAAATTAACTAAAATGGGAAATCTAGAGGCTAAAAACTAGGATAGGGGCTGATTTGAGTGTTGTACATGAGATCCAGGTGTTAAAACCCTTCTTTGATAGTATCACCCTAATTGGATAGTAGTGATGTATGGTGTTAGTGTCCTTATTTTGGTGCTAGTGTCCTTTGTGTAGAACTATTCCAAACTTTTGGGTGTATCTATGTCTGATTCTACCAAGCTTATTCATGTGGAAATGAGGTTTGATTCCTTTTAGGTGACATATTTTAAATGATTTTATATGTAAACAATAAACTTATATATTGTTATGGAATTTATTTGGCACAAGTAGCAAAGTGTTTTTATTGGGGTAGGCTAGACATCCTTAGCACCTCATTATGATGAGATTTGCCTATATACCAATACTTTCAGGAGAGATCAAGTTCGATGTAGTTCTCCCCACCTAAGTGTTGGTGTAAGTGTAAGTGAATCTAGTATTAATGTTGAATTGAGTGTGCTTGAGACTAGAAAACTGAGTAATCTGATATTATGAGTGTTGTATATGGTTGTATGTAGAAGTAGGGTAGAATAGGGATTGATAACCTTGATTGTGCACAACTTGTTTTGAGTTTGATTATAAAATTTGCATATGATTTCCATCTAGTGGATAAAGGGATAAAATTCATATTCATATATATATATATATATATATATATATAGACACACACACACACACACACAATTCTAGTATTTGTGTGGGTATTAAAAGAGGTCTATGTTGACCTTAGGTGGTTTTTAATTTAAAAATATATCTGTTGGTAACAAAAGGTGGGAAATGGAAAATAGTGCCCAAACTAGGACACTAGTGCCATTTGTGCTACTATCCCAATTATAGCACTAGTGTTCAAGTGGTAAAACCTAAGGTACTAGGGTCTAGGATGCTAAAGTGAAGTTTTGGGACTACTTTAGGGATGTTTATGGATGTGTGTGGCTCGTACGAAAGTTGGATAAGTGTTTAAATAGGACCTAAGATAGGTCTAAAACTAAGATAGGGATGGGTGGTCTCAAGTAGCACCATTAACACTCAAGTGTCATTTTTAGATGACTACATTCCCCCCCCCCCCCACTTTATTCTATAAATTCAACAAAGTGAAATAACTAGGATAAAGGAAAAATAAGCATACCTGGAATTACCTAAGAGGCAAAGCCCATAAATTTGGATCTGAGTATGTGAAACACACTCCATTTCATGTCCCACAAATGAAATGTGCATAGATTATTCCTTACTTAATAGATATAAAAATCAAAAGATAAAAAAGAGTAAATAAATAAGAGAGAGGAAGGGAATTAATACACCTCACTAGGTACATGAACTAGTGCATAAACCTCATGACAACTTGTGTGTACATGTAGATAGTGATCAGTCAATGAATAAATTAGACTAAGTTGATGGTTTTCTCAATCCCCATATGTGGGTGGCTCAAGAACTCAATCCAATTTTAAATCCATCATTTCCCACCCTTTCTTGGTAGATCATGACCTATGAATAGCTTGGATTGGATTGATGGTGTTTCCAACCCTCTCATGTAGGTGGCTCAAGAACTTAAGTAGACTATGACTCCATCATTGCCTACCCATGTGTGGTAGATGTATCTAAAAATGAAACTACATGATATAAATAAATATGTGTAATTATAATTATAATTTTATATGTGACTCTATGGCCACTCGAGAACCCTAGAATGTAAAGTAGATCTAGACTACTCAGGAATATTAGGTGGCATTGGGCCACTCAAGAATGTCAACCACTAAAGATGGAGTAAGGAATGAATTTAGTGTGTAACTTGGAACATGGTGTATAGTGTGTATAATTTAGATAATGGCATGGATTTTGTCATTCTATCTGATCAATTGGTGCATAAGTGAGCATATGAAAACAATGTGTCATGAAAATGCCCCCAAATCTAATATCTAAGTATATGGATTTTGGATTGAGTTGTAATATTTTGTATCTAAGCATCTAAACTGAAAAAAAATGATCATGCCATATATTATTCCCTTAATCTAATTAAATTGGTATGAATCTATGCTAAATTGAGCCAAAACTAGTAATATGTAACTGAACCTATGTAAACCTAGATTTTACATATTGTATTTTTATAGCCAATCTAGAATTTATTGAAATTGAGGCTACAAGATAGTAGTGTCATATCTTAGATAGTATCACTAGTGATTCTCGTGTCTAAATTTAGGCACTAATGTCCAACCATACTAATTTTTGTACAACTAAAATTGATCTCTATGTCACTATTTCCCATTGTGTTTTCCTAAACTAGTTTCTATACTCTATGCATGTGTGCTAAAAATTATGGTTTGAGTGCACTAGGATAGCTTGATTTCTATGACAAACCTCTATGAATGCCCCCTTTTTTCATGGGAGTTATTGAACTGAAGCAAGAACTATCCTCAAAATAAAAATCATTGCAATATGTGTGTTATTCAGATCATTGATGATATTTGCATAATAAACCAATATAACATGAATACATAACATTGGAATGTAAGATAATCTAAGCATAAGTTTGTAGTGTATGATGTATGTTAAATCTAACATTCACAAGGCTATCAAGATAGATATAACAATTTATATGAAAATCAAATTTGAATAATAACTGAGTAGTTACCTAGGGGGATGGGGCATGATGTTCATCACAGCACCCAAGTAGGAAGGGGAGATGTATGAGGTCCCTCATGGCATCTAAAATTGGAATGTTTAATAAGTAAGAGATAAGTGTTATGGCCATGACGCATACAAGAAATGATACATACAATATACATGAGGCACATAAAGTAGGCCAAGGGGCCATAATACAAGGGACATGGGCACATGTCACTAAATTTGAAAAATCAAGACATACAATAATGTTCAAATGTCAACATTTGCAAACAAAAAACAAGTTGGCGTAGATCCACACCGAAGGACATGTCCAACTTTTTGTATACATAATCTGTAAGGCACACACAAGGACATGGGCACATTTCCAAATCATACATACAATGAAAAGAAGTGGTGTAGAGCTATAGAGCAATGGTATATTAAAATTCCCTTGAATAGAATAAGCATAGAGACACAATCAAGTCTAAACTAGGAAATCTATAAATGAAAGTATGCATGAACATGTGGTACAAATCTGTATAAGAGTAAAGATGTATATAAGCTGAGTCTAAAGTAGTAGTAATCAGTAATGAATTTGAATAGGTGTAGGATAATCAATATCAAGATATAATAATGATAAATATATGATGTGTAGTTTAGAAACATGTAACCTAGCAATTTAAATGTGTATAATATGCCCCCAAATGGGTGAATGTATCAAATGAGGAACTCATGTATCTATGGATATGCCCTTAGTGGGTAGATAGTAGTAAATTTAGATCTATGTAGTGGACCTAGGTCATATAAGTATCTATGAACACTCAAAAAGATCAAGTGAAGCATGTATGTATGATAAAAATTGACTATAGTAAAGAAATGACATATGTAGTGTTTATAAAATATAATAAGTGTAAACATGGCAATGCATACAGTGTATAATTTTTATTTTATAAGTAAATATTTGAATTTTTTTGTGTTTTGGCATATTTTATTATATTTTTATTTTATGGATATAAGCTATGTACAAGTTAATGCTAGAAATAAATGAGATAGTGTACAACTAAAGTGTAATGTCTCTATAGACCCAAGAGTACATCCATGGGATGTGGGTAATCAAATGATGGATCAAGTGGGAGGTCATCCAATGTCAACTATTAGATCTATCTAAACTCAAATAAGTCATCATCATCATGATCATCATACCATGTTGTGTGTATCAATGTAGCCTTATCATTAGCATTAATCTAGATTCTTTGCATCTGAATAACATGTTACTCTTCTATGTAAGATGCATCCTATGAATTCTTAGGGTAAACCACATTCTACCACAAATTATCTATATAAAACCTATGTTTATCATATGTGCCATCATTTATAATGTGTATCATGTGTCCCTCATGACTGAATGTCAAACATCTGTCTAATAGATCAATTATGGCATCCATTGCCTATAACCATTTAGTGACAAGTGTAACCTATATATGAGTGTTTGTGCTCATGACAAAGAATAATGTGTTATCCACCTTAAGGATGCATGAAACTGGTAGTGTGATATGTCACATAGAATCCTAGAAATGTATGGCAAGTTATAGCTCATCCTCTTGATGTCTTATATGCTATAAAAATCCCAAAGTTTAAGTATTATGATCAAAATTATCATTTATAGAAACGTGGGGGATGTATCTATCCTCAAAAAAAAAAACATAGTTAATGGATCATTTTGTGAGTATATGTGTCAATGATGAGTCTATCATGGTGCCTGTACTAGTGGAGGTGGAGGTTGTGTAATCTAAATAGTGCCCTAAGCCTTGAACTTTTTCACCCTATGTTGTAATGTTGAAAATGTATCTATATAATGTCTTGTAATCCTATGAAAATGACAAAAGTGTCAACCTTCCTACTATGACAATCTATTGACAAACATGTGATGAATTTTAGGTAACGCCATCAATCCTCTATCAAGTAATATCTATAGAATTTGATGTGGTCTATCCTATGAACTGCCTGCCTAAATTCACGTAACTAGATTGATATCCATATACATAACCATACATAATGAGTGAATGGAGGGATTTACCTCTAATTTTAACTGAGTAGGTGGGCCTATAGTTGTATGACTATGAATTAGAGGTGTTGTCATTGTATAAAAAGGCATAAGTTCCTTTAAATCATCTATGTACTCTCTAGGGCCTACTGGTGTGAAGCTTAATCCACATAAGTATCCATTAATGTCAATGGGTGTTTTATCATCCTCTATAATAATTGTTGGCTCTTCAAGTCACCTTGATCTCCTGTGGATAAATTTGATCTCTTTGTACCAAATCAACTTGTGCAGCACTTCTCAAATACAATTTCACAGGACCAAATGAAGTCCAATCACCTTCAAATTTCTCATGATGGTATGCAAATGTGGGGAAAATGTGTGGGTAAAGAAATTTATATAAAATTCACTCCCATATGTGAAATGTGTAGGTTTAAAATTGGATTTTGAGCTAATTTTTACTTGGTTAATTTTTTGTGTTTCTAGTTTTTAGATCTGGCCAATGCTCACGTTTCAAGCTCATTTTCACAATGGTAAAGGAGGTCAAATCTTGATCAAATTCCTCATCATTATGTTCAAATATAATTAGAGTGTAATGAGAAAGATAGTGCACAGATATTCAATATCATTTTTGAAATACGTAGTCATAAAAATTGGATTCTATGTTGTTCTTTTACTTAAGTCATTTTCTACATCTTCCAATTGATAAATCTACCCAATGAGCATTTTGTAACTCATTTACGTAGGACCAAATGAAGTCAATTTTTTTTGAAACTTTATGTGATATTATCCTAATGACATGAGAAGGTAAAGTATTTATTTTCATAGCTATTATATTTTTCATTAAAAATCTATGATGGTGAAAAGTAACCCTCTAAAAAAGATTTATCACTTAACCAACTTTTAACTAGATGGCACTCAAAGGGCAATGCATAGGGGTTAATTTGATCACTTTAAAAAAACTAAAAATATACTTTTGAGCATATTTTCAAGATAATTATTGAAATATAATAAATGATGGGTTTTTCTCATATCTTGCTCTGTTATTTTCTATTTTTCCATGCTTTTAAGGTCTTGATATAGCTATGTGCAACAATGTGTTAGTTTTTTACCATATCTTTTAATCCATAGCTATATTTTTGATGTTGTTTATTACATTATAAATATGGTTTCTCTCTCTTTGAAATAATGTTAATTTAAAATTAGATAAATGTAGGATTAAAAATCAATTAATGTTGTAGCTAGAATAGTGTATTGATTTGAGCCCAAGTCTATGAACTTCAATGCAAAAGTAGCTATTGACATTAAGCATCACTTTTAAAATGTAGACCATGGGCAAACCTAAACTTCTAAAAAATATCTCAACCACTCTTCCAATCATAATTTTAATATTTTAACTAACCCAATAGTGGGTGATGTTTAGTAATGGCCATGAGCTCTCTAATTGCCTATATAAACTGGTAGATTTATCATTATAAGATAATTTTTTCAACATAGAAATGCTACAAAATTTACCCTCTAGGAGCACCTCTATTGACTGAATCTTGTACTTTAATGAAAATTGAGTTCATCCCCCTTCATTTTTCTTATATTGTGTGTGTGTGTGTGTGTGTGTGTGTTTTTGTTGATCTTTGTCTATGGGTAAGTTTCACCCCTCTCATCTTTGTCCATTCTAGGCACTTCTGTGCAGAACTTAGAACTCACTTGCAAGTTATATTCTATGTGCACTCGGGTCAACATAAGCCTTATCTATAGATAACCTTCATCCCTCTCAATGTTGCACTATATTTTCAAGCTTCCATATGAAATACTTATGCATTTAAAGTGTCCTTGGTAGAGTCTATGTGATATTGTTTCATTTTCATAAATTTGTAGTGTGTTCATTAAGAAAGTAGGGGTGCTTGTGCTATTATTAGTGCATCACCCTTTATTTATTTTATCACTCTCTTACCTTTTCCCTCCCTTTTTCCTCAAAATATTAGGTTTAGATTAGTGGTAGATTTACCTTTCTACTATTTAGGTTTATGCATTGGTCTTAAACCAAGTGCACTTAGAATAAAAGGAAGTTGGCCTACTTTGAAGGTTCATCCCAAGGAGTGCAAGGGTCCCACACCTTGGGGATGTTTCCATCATTATGATGAGACAACTGATGTTATGTGCTCATAGGTGAGTAATAACACTTCCACACCTAGTGCCTAACATTTTTATGCCTTGTATAATACATTTGCACTCTGTATCCTACATTAAAATATCTCACATTGTAGATCATCCACAAGGGCACATTTTGAATGAAAATAGTAACCTAGAAATCTATATCAGAGTTATGGATGTAAACTTTCTCTGATTTAACAAGTAATGGTAATTGTGCTATGACATCCACCCTCGGTGGGGATAATTGTATTTTAGGAGGGTCCTCTTCCATCATGGGTGACGTTAATTATGTTGTAGGAGGATTTGGAATGGGTGTAGGAATAGTCTTATAGGATTTACCAACCTCATATGTATTCATCTACTCAATTAAAATCTGGTGAGGTGGGGACTTTATAAGAACATGAGGTGTCCCATCTGAAGATTTACTTGGGGTGGTAGGCTCAGTGACTCCATAATATCTGAATGGTTGATTATCTATTAGATAAGTGTATAAGTACCCATAATTTAAAAACTTGATGTATCTTTACAAGGTAGAGGGTATGGCCTCCATATCATGTATTCAAGGTCTCCCAAGTAATAGATTGTAGTGTAAATAATTAGGCATCACCTAAAACTATGTAGGCAGGGTTTTTGGCCCAACCATAATATCTAATGTAATAAAACCTAATATTCTTCTATGAATGACATCAAAACCTCTAATATTCTTATATGTCTTTTGAATAGATGTTATATCAACCCCCATAGTCTATAAAAATGTAAGGTTACATATGTTAAGTCCTAAACCACTATCAATTAGAACTCATTTAATAGTGGTGGTATTGATTTGTACTTGAATGAATAGCAGTAGATTCTAATCAATAATTTATTGTGATGGATAATACTCATTATAAAAATACTTAACATCCTCAATGTCCTTGATAGTGTTCATGATAGATTCAAAGTAACCTAGCTCAGTGTCACAAGGTAAAGATGTATGATTGAGTGTTTAAAAATAAATATCTTTGAAAATAGTTTCATGTTGAAGTAATTCAAATATAGAGATCTTGGTTGGTGTGTTTCTCAATTGATCTAAAATATCAAATGCTCAGTGTTTATTTCTAGGTCCCATTGTAATGTTTTACAGATGAAGAGGTATGGTGGGGTTACATTGTTTCTGTATAGGCTGAGGAGGCATCAAGTTCTATCTAGTAACAACTCCAACCATATGATCTACTATTTTCCAAGGGTGAGTAGTAGAGGAAGGATGTGAGCAAAGTTAATCAACTGGTCTAGGTGGAGACAAAATAAAAAGAGTCCCTTGAGCTCTCTATCATTTATTAGTAACTGTAGATAACTCAAAATGATCCATATAATAATGGTCCTCATATAAGGGGGATGCAAGAGAGGGTGGACCAATGTATAAAATATGTTGAGCTATAGGAATGACATATATGTGCATCTTTCTATGAATGGTGGGTAATAGGAATGCAAGACAAACCACCAGACTTTGTGCCAAAAGTATAAAATGGCATCCATCATGATAATCATGATGATAGGATACAAACTAAAAACTAAGTATATTTTGGAAATAAGAAGGGAAACCTTAATGGTGCACTAGGGTTTGAAATAATGTGCTTAAAATAAGTTGGGTTCACCAAATGATTTAACTTTTTAGGGTTATGGAGTTTAAGCCCTATGTTTTTAAAGGGTCTAAGTATAGTAAATCAGGGTATAAATATGTCATAAATATATCCATTGATTTGTAACAAAATTGAACTAGTGTGACCTTTCTAAAAATAACAATAAAATGTAAACAAGTACTTAGATAAAAATTGACTAAAATGGGAGATCTAGAGGTTACAAACTAGGATAGGTGCTGATCTAAGTATCACAGATAGGATCTAGGTGTTAAAACCCTTCGTAGATAATAATGTCATAATTGGATAGTAGCATTTTATGGTGTTAGTGTCCTTATTTTGGTTTTAGTTTCCTTTATATAGAACTATTATGAGATTTTGGGTGCACCTGTGTCTGACTCTACCAAGATTATTCTTGTGCACATGAGTTCTAATTTCCTATAGGAGACCTATTTTGATTGATTTTATATGTAAACCTTAAAATTCCATGTTTTTAGGGGATCTGGTTGGCACAAGTAATAAAGTCTATTTTTAGTGGGGTAGGTTGGACATCCTCAACACCCCATTGTGATGAGAGTTTCCTATATACTAATACTCCGAGGAGGGATCAATCTTGATGTAGTTTTCCCCACATAAGTACTAGTACAAGTGCAAATGAATCTAGTGTGAATGTTGGCTTGAGTGCTTTGATTGTGCTTGAGATTGTAAATCTAATTAATTTGAGCTTAGGAGTGTTTTATATGGTTATATGTAGTAGGGTAGAATAGGGATTGGTAACCTTGATTTTGCATAACTTTTTTTGGGTTTGTTTATATAATTTGCATCTGATTTCCATATAGTGGATAGAGGGATAAAAGTCATGTATATATATTTTTATAGTGCTTGTGTGGGTCTTAAAATATGTGTAGGCCAACCCTAGGTGGTTTTTTATTTGAAAATATATTCATTGGTAATAATATGGAAAATTAAAATAACACCCAAACTAGGATACTGGTGCCATTGGCACTATTATCCCAATTATGGCACTAGTGTCCAAGTGGAAAAACCTGAGGCACTAGGGGTCAGGAAGTTGAAGTGAAGGTTTGGGACTACTTTAGGGATGTTTAAGGATGTATGTGGCCTGCATGAAGACTGGATAAGTGTCTAAATAGAACCTAAAATAGGTTTAGGATTAAGCTAGGGATGGGTGGTCTCAAGTATCACTCTTAGCACTCAAGTGTCATTTTTAGATGATTACAAAAATGGTCAAAATTCAAGGAATTTGATATGAATATCCTTTAGAATCAATGATATTTAATCCTAAAAAATAATTAGTTGACATGTACATTGGTAAATTGGTAATGCAATAGTCTACATAACTATTCAAGAGCATGATTTAGATATTCAAAAGTGTATTACAAAATTAGTTTCTATATATATTTATGAACATGATACAATTGCACAAGAGAAAATCAATTAGTTTTAAAGTTCATGGTACATTCTTCAAAGTATAAAGTGGCACATTAAAAGAGGTCTTTATCTCCTAAGGCACCATTCAAATTATTTCACCACATGTACAAGTAGTTACATCTTATCCTATTATACATGATATAGGTTCACATGGATATATGAGCAATAGTCCAGATGGACATTTTACATCATATGATTCATATTTAGATATAGAGGCATCTATAGTTGTCACATCCTCTTCACACAAAGTCTTTCCTTCATATCATATAGTTGGGTATACATATGTGCATCCTATTGATGAGATCCTTAGTTAGACACAATATCCTACTTCCTCCCAACCCACTAATTAGGTCAATTCTCTTGATGAGTTACTAGCATATTTTCCTTTATATATATCTTCTTTGATTTTACTTTGTTACTATTTATATCCCTAGTTTTAAACATTCTTATAGCCCTTGGATTTGATTTTACTTTTGCACTTTCCCTCTTGATTTCCAAACTGATTCAAACATTTCAAAATAACTATCTTACTATGCTTTTAATGCACATTCTTTATGAAAATCCACTTGCTTACTATGGCATATCTATCATGTTATGTCTTCCATTACACTTCCATGATCACTTCTTTCTAAATTTTCACAATAATGAGAAAACATAGCCCATTTCCCATTGGGGGCATGTACATTATTATCTATATCAATTATTTTTGTTGTATTTTTATGACTCTTTTACACATACATTGGGGTCATTTTCATTTCCTTCCTTCTTGCCACACTATGCTTTCGAGCCTTATTGCAGATTGTTCGAATCCCTCCCATTTCTTATATTTTTGAAGCCTTGCCTTTTAGTAATTTTTTAAATATTTTAAATTCTATTTTTTTAATAAATCATAAAATTTCAAATATTTCAAAAAATAAAAAGAATAAAAAATCAGGACCTCCAAGCATTTTATTATGTTTCCAATATACTTCTTTTCATATGTTATTTATTTCGTGATCAGTAGTTAACATATTTCAATTTTTATAAACACATTGATTTTCATGAAGTATGTGTGTGATTAAATACATACTATTACATGGTTATTTGATGCTGAGCTTCCTTTTTTACATAATATCCTTGTTAAGTTGGGGTCATCTCTTCATTCTCCATGAAAATTTCAATAGGTTATATATATCCACAACCTTTCTACCATGTTGAGTTATATATCATAAAAGTGTTTTGTTATTCACTCATACTTTACATTGTGTTACATGGATATATGATTTTCTAACAATGAAATTGATATATATGTTTGGTGTAGACTAGTCTTATTTTCAAACTCTTACTTTACTACATGATAATTTAGAACTTGCTTGCTTATTGAGTGTGGCCCTTAGCCTTGTGTGTGAAACATATACATATTCTTCCTTGTATGTCATCATCATGCCAATCACTATGCCATTTTAATGTGGCCCTTGGCCTTGTGTGTTTATGTGACATTCACATGTCCCTTGTATATGGCTTCGAGACTTATGTGTGACATTCTATAAACAATTTGTGACATTATGTGACATTACTTATATGTTCATTGCTTATTTTTATGGTGTTGTGATTCCTATCACACATCACTTCTATTTTATTATTTTACTCTTGTGTCATAATATATATCATGCACATGTTATTTATGTACTTGTTAGCTATCCAAATAGAACCCTGCTTGAAGGCTTAGTAGATTTGGCTCTAAAACCTTCACACCTAGAATAACATTAGAATAATCTAAATTTTGGGACACCTAAACTCACATTAGACCTCTAGATTTTGTTGAGGCTATCTCCTCTGATGTATCACTCTGCACTAACTACTAAACTACTAATTATTGGGATGAAAAGGGGGACAAAGAAATTGAAAGGGAAATCCTACATTACTATTGGTGATAAACCTATATTACTAGTTCATCTACTCTATTTGAGATCTTAGAACACTGATTAGACAAGTATAGACTAAATCTACAACTCCAAATATCTCCTATGCATCAGTATTTCATGAAGAGGTTTTATCTGGTGATCAAATCTTGAGGGAAATGATGGAATGCACTAACCAACCACTAATATCCATTGTAATGTCAACCAAAAGACATCAAACACTGAATATGAATTACATAATCTGGCATACTAGTAGCTAGGTAAGAACCAAGACTTGACAAGGGAGAAGGCTCTACCACACATACAAATCAACTGACATAAATACACTATACCAATATAATGAAATCTGAAAATAGTCATTTTATTTATCTAAAAAGGTTACAAAACTCAATCTTGGCAGAGTCTACTCTTACCAAGAGAGCAGAGTCTACTCTTACCAAGAGAGGGATGGATCCCCTAAAAAATGGCTAAAAATCCCACATATATAGCAAAAGCATCAAGAACTTAGCCCATGTGGTGTACAATATGGAAGAGGAGATAAACTCCATCCCAACTCAAGTCCAATTTGAGTTCTAAAATGACAACAAAGCCTTGAAATAAAAGCATTTTGTCTCCTTATCTTGCATGAAGCTTTATTTTACATTAGAAGAGGAGTGGTGGGCCCATCTTGGACAATTCAGTCTTCATGCATGAATGATACACCAACTTGGATGCCTTAACTCAAGATTGAACTGATTTAAAGCTGAGTTGGAACATGAGAAAGTCTTTTTTTGCATAGAAAGCATGATAGTTGTATGATCTAGTCAAAAGTCAACTAAATCTCAAGACCAATCAACTCCAACTAAGATCATTCTTTTCATGAAAAGGAATAAATACTAAAGTGATAATGGAATGGGGCATTTAAATTGAAAATGAACTGCTTGATGACCATCTTCAACACCAACCCACTTTACTTGATTGATAATATAGGAATATTAAGCTAACTAGGCCTAATAGTTTATCTGGGCACTTTAAACTCCATAATACCTACACAAAACACCATGTAACCTAAAAAACAATGATACCAAACCTGGAACAACTTTACTCATCACATGATATGTGATTTTGATGAGAAAACTCTCTCCATTCAACCAACAGGGTTGACTAGACCCATTTTTCCCCATTTTATTGCAGACTAGCCATTTTGATTGAGTTAGTAAGGATACTTTCATAAATATTTATGACCAACTAAATATTTTAGGATTAATAACAAGTCTCAGGATTCAAGCTTCATTGATTGGATTCCATTGAACTACCCTATACTTCATTTTCCATGCTTTTTTCCACAAAAAAATGATTTCTACCCTGATCCATATAACTCCATATGTAAAATTGGAATTTATGGAATCCTCTCAGAGTGTACTTGATTTTTTAAAAGTTTTAATGTTTATCCATGGTGATTTGATGGTAAGAAAATCAACTTTTTGCAAAACTAGTTTTTTGAGGGCTTGGGAGGGTTTTAAAGCTGAATCTTCAAAATGATGATTCATGAAGTACAGACCTCCAAATCCTAAAATATTAAAATTTATTTTTATCATAATTAACCCATTGAAATCTCTAAAAATATTTGTTTACCATGTAAAAGATATGCAAAATTATCATGTAGAGGAAATTGGCTTATAGGGTTTTGCTTACATTCTAGGCTACCTACGATCTTACTATTATTCATAAAGAATATCCCATAAACTAATCTCAATTTTTTATGAATTATGATTAAATATGGGTCTCCAAAACATAATAATATCATTCATCCAAACTCCTCACGTGGTGAAAGATATGAGCATCTAAATAGGAGGCTTGGAAGGGTGTCTTAAACTGCAAAAAGTGAAAAACTTCACCAAGAAGAAAATGACTCTTCCCTTGTCTCAAAATTATTTAAAACATCATTATGGGGTCTGTAACATGCTATTAAAACACTCTTAAATCATCTTTTACTATAAAATTCAAAAAATGCCTTTTTAGTTATATGGATATTTACTTGTAAAAGCTTGAATGAGCATGGTTTACATATGATTTGGAGTTTTGACACTATTTAAAAGTCTTAGGAGGATTTAAAATCATCATCCCATGATTTTCAAACTTTCACCTGGACATAGAAACCTCTATGGCATCCCAAAACGTTGCCTACTCCAATGGAGACCTCCAAAAGACATGTTGATGACTGTGACAAAACAAAAAGTACTTATACTTATCCAATGGCCTTAAATTTTTTATTTATAATTCCTCAACTCATTATGACCCTTTTTAAAAAAATTCAAGTCTTAAATCCACCTGTAGATGCTAGAATCCTCAAATTTCCCTCAAAAATGCCCCTTATGCATGGATTGTGTGCATAATTGACTAAGTTTTGGCATATTTTAAGGTGATTTCATGGTTTATAATAGGTTTTAAAGGTAAAAATAACCTTCAAATAACTCAATAGTCCTTTCAAGAAGCTTGGAAATAAACTCTACACTTCTTTCTAGCATACTTTGACCTCCAAACAAGGCAATTAGGCCCTCCCATGACTGAGTATACACTAATATAGGTAGGTATTTATTAGGTTTGAAAGGTATTAATGTCCATTTCATATTCAATATACACTTACAAACTATTTAGATCAAATTTGGGTTTCTATCCATCTCATTGTAGCCATTTGACTCCTTTCTACAAGGTTTTAGGCCTTGAAGTATAAAATTGTAGCACTGCTCCTAAGTAACCACCTCAATTACATTTGAAAATAATTTAGTCCTTTGATTAACATTTATCTTATGAACACAATCCCCTCATAACCTTAGACCTTGTATTAATCTCTTGATTATGTTTTAGCTCTTAAAGGTCCTTGTACGGACTGAGAATAGGGTCCTTGAGTGCTTAGAGAGAGTAAATAATCATGATATGTCACTCAAGTCACCATGATATGTTTATTATTCACAAAAATCACATTTTTTCCTGGAGTAAACAAACCCTTGATGATTAGTTCAAAGTACCAATTCCCTCCGTGGCTATAAGTGATCATTGGGGGGTTTGACTATAGGTTAACTTTTATCCTTTGAGAGTTATTTCACTAGCTTATTGATGATATTCTCATCATTACTCTCTTCATCCACTAGATATGAAACAACCCTATAGCCCACTATCAACTCTTGTTCTTACTAACATTAAAAAACCTTGGTAAATGATTACAACCTTGTCACTCCTAAGTATGGTTGTAGATGCTCTTGGTAGGTGAACCTCACTGTATCCATGCTTAGGATAATCCCTTCATCCTTTCTTAATTTTCATAATCCACACTATCCATTGACACATTATTGAAACAATAAAACCCCTCACTAGGACATTGTATCAGAAAACTCTTTCATTTGATAACTATAGGCCTATATTAACATGGTTGTAGGTTAATATTTTTTATTTAAAGCCCTTCCTTCATGATGATATGTGTCCATCTCCCTCAGATGATTAGCTAGTCTTTGTTCCTTCAAAATTCAATTCCTCATAGTTATTAGGCCTTTCTTGACTTAGATAGTGCTTTAGCCTTAAGGTGGCTATAGGTAATGACTGTGTTAAAGTCCTATAGGTCATCATTACTATGGCTATAGATGTTCTTTACCCAAATCTATGATATAAAAGGATAAAATCTCTCTTTGAAAACCCTCACCAATCTTCATTTGTATATATTTCCTTGTTAAATCATATCTCCAACACACCACACCCTTTTATCATAGAAATGACCCTCTCATGCTAAATCATATCTCCAACACACCATACCCTTTTATCATATAAATGACCCTCTCATGATAAATCATATATTTAACACACCATACCATTTTATCATGGAAATGACCCTCTCATGCTTGACTATAGGGTTTCACAATGGGCTATAGGTGATCTTCCTAGTGTTAGCTATAGGTATACATTTCTCCAATTAAACCCTCATTGATACTTGGTTACTCTTTTCTTAATTGTTAACTCATAAGACAAACTTGGCTAACCATGCCTTTTGAAGATGAAACTAACTCCTTTGATCATTAAGAGTGCATGTAGGTCCTCTTTAGGGACTGTAAGTGCACTTTTCCATTAGGCATGTGGGGTCATTGAAACAACAAAACTGATTATATGGCTACTTAGTTGATGTTATATGACTTGGATGCTCATAACATGCTTGAAAATCCTAATATCGATTGACTTAGGTTGTCAATACCATATTCAATTTCAAGTCTTGTCCTTGAACAAGCTCACAGGTGCCCCTCCATGATGTCACCCTGTACAAACAAAATCATGTAGGTGACTATTAAGGAAGGACACAAAGGGAATTGGTCCTTATTCATATTTTGATTGTTTGATGAAGTCATTTTCACTAATCATTCTTGAGGGACCATTTTCCTTGAACCTTTAAACCTTTATTGGATTTCCCTAAAGTATGAACATGTTGTAGGTCCTTCTCTTGACTGTGTCTTGATGATTTGCTTATGCTTATATTCCATTGTCTTGCTTTTGATGGTGATTTTCATCTCTCTTGGCTCTTTCTCACCATGAAATTATGGAATGAAGAAGGTGTGAGGGTGGTAGGGATGAATGGAGAATAGAAACATGATGAAGGGTGAACAAAAGGCATAAAAAAATAGTAATGTGGATGTGTATGGCAGTGAGAAGGGGTGGATGGGATGGTGGTGGGAAGGAGCATGACAAAACCAAGGTAAGGATTTGTATGCAACCATATACACCTAAACATCATACCACAACAATTTTAAGGCTATTATAGGAGTGTAAGGAGATGAATTTGAAACATGGTTTTTCACAAAAAACCTTAAAATTTGCAAAACTTCCTTAATTTATGCTAAACAAGCCCTTTGGAGACACATTGAGAGCATGGAGATGGGCTTTCTTGGCCATGAAACAAGAATAACCTCTAATAATATGATGTAAATCATGAAAAAATTGATGGAAAACCTTGAAAAACACAAATTTATTGAAAATTTGAGATTGCTTTCCTCTTCCATTATTGTACAATTCAACTTTGCAAGCATGTTACACTAGAGATTAACTGGCTGAGTTTGTGAAATTTTTTTGACCTTGAACTACATGAAGAATAACTTTATAAGTCCATATAAAGGTATAAAAAGTCCCCAAGATTATAGAACAATTTGATTTGCCTTGAAACTCTATCTAGGTGAGGAGAAAATGGAGAAAATTGGTTGCCTTTCTAGTGGCAAGCCTGTAGAAATTGGCCTATCTTCAAAGGGATGGTTCATGAGCTTGGATAATCTAAATGAAAATCCACTTGAAACATCAAGAATCCATTTGAATCTAGTTTTTTCACCCAAAATTTTAGACCTGTATTCTCCTCCAACAGTCTATACCATTAGAAAACTATACGTAGGTCCCTTTGTTCAAGTTGAGCAAGTGTCAAAAGAGGACTGGTTTTGGGCATGTATGGCCATCAATTTCCATGAAATGATTCATGAAGCCTAATAATGACCTGAACCTTACTTTCATTACCTTGGATGTATGGAATCCATATGAAATCCATACTATTCTTGCAAAATAAGAGGAAAAGAGCTCTTTTTACCCCTTTAAAAGCCAACTAAATCTCCCCACCACTTGAAATAGAATATTTGAGAAACAATAAGTGCCAATACATGTAAAAATGCAAATTTATAACCTTTTTCATGTTTTAAGATTACAAATTGGCACATGTGAGGGGGTTTTGAGGCCTTTTAGGCTTATAAAACATATGAGATCACCTTTTCATGATTTGAAACTAAGGACTTAAGCCAATATCATATTTTTGAACATTTTAAAAGCTAAATTGGATATTTAATGACCTTTTTAATCCCAATTTTGACATTTTTGACCAAAATTTTACGTTTTTAAGCCACAATTCACTAGTTTGACAACTATAAAGGGTTATTGACTGGAATTCTAAAAAAAATTGTATTATAAGGGTAGTAATTTGGCCTTGACAAGTCAAATTACTAAAAAATTTGGTGACTCTCAGGGGTTGACCAGCCAGCTAGTCAAAATAACTCACTAGTTTTCAGGTGACAATAACAAACTATAGCATAACAATTTTGACTGGATGACCTTCTTAATTAGGAAAGAGGCTATTTTGAGCTTTGTAATACCTTTTTTGACACAATAAGACTAAAGGGAAACACAACTAAACTAGAAATTAGAGAAAACTAATCTAAGGAAAATTAGGGAAACAATGAAAGGGAAGCGAATTACTACTTGTGTTACTCACTTATTAACATAAATAAACCTAAAACAACTAACCTGAAGTGAGAAGCTTTCCTCCAGGATCAAATGGGAATTTATTTTTTGTACCATAGATCCTTGAAATATATTTTCCATCTCTTAATGGAATCTACTTGCAGATAGGATAACTTGGATATTCATGTCTTCTTGATGGTGCAATTGGGATTCTAAATTCCATTCTCAGGTGTACGGATTGAAGATATGGATCTAGTATCCAATCATATTCCTCCCATATTATTTATTCTTGCATCAATAATTATAATACTCCCTCATTCATAGAATGATTATAATTTGACACATTCTCATTCAATGATTGTGTTGGTAATTCAACTAGCATACTTGGTTTGATGTCTTCATTATACTCCATTTTAGGTGGTACTTTGTCAAAGTCTTTAGGTTCTTGATAAGTATTCAGACTTGGCTATAATTCTTTAATTTATTCCTAATGAATAGTTGCAATAGTACTTATTATAGAACATTCTTCAATCTCCATATGAGGTGGAGATGGAGTATCAAACTTTACACAAAAACTCTCCAACTCATCCCAAAAATCTTCTTCATTATGATCAACTGAAAGGACATGAAAATCATTAGTGTTCTTACCATATGAAATATGTTGATCACATATTTCTACTTTTTGGATGGAATCATATGAAATTTATTAATTTGTTGCACTTTCTTAATTTTCATCTTTTGTAGAGAGTGGCATCTCATCTATCCACTCAATATCCAACTCAACCTACTTTGGGATCTCCAGAATAGCATTGCTTTCTTAAAGTTCCAAAACATTAGTGGAATCCTCAGATGAATCATCAACTTGTTACTCTATCTCATCATCAAAATCTTCCATCTTAAGCTCTTCAATTTCATTTAAGAAATCATGGTATAGTTGTTGCCAATGATGATCTTATTCAAGAATATTCTCCATCTCAATAATGGCTCTATGTGAGTTATCTTCATGGCTACCTTATAAGGAAATATTTATGTTTACTTCATCTATATCAGCTACTACAAGCTATTGAGAAACCTCTTGAAACTCCTCTTTTTGGGCATCATGAAATAATGAATCATGTTTGTCTTTGCCAAGTGGTGTCCCAATAGCGATTTCTTCTTCTTGATCACTAAATTCACCTTATTTTTCCATCTGTTTGGCTGCATCTTCTTCACTTACCTCAAAAAGGAGAGGTTCCTTCTCCAAAACTGGCATGGTAAACCCCTAAAAGTATTCAATAATATGAGAAAGGTCTACAGAAGTTACCATAGATACCTGATTTTGTTCATGTAGCTGCTCTTCTTGGATCACCTTCAGATCTTATTTCTACTACACTTTCTCTTGAATGGATTTCCATGAAGGAAAGGCATTGGGATCTTGAGGAGGGAGGGTTGAGGGTTGAATGTCAACAGTGACTTCAGGATTGATTTTATCATTTGGGCTTATGCTTGGTTGTTGTATTTGATTTTAGGTTGGAAAATTGGGTTTAGGAGCCTCTAGAATTGAAAGTATTGTATCTTGAGGCATGATTGGGATATTTTCTTGTTGATATGGACTTAGAATCTATGTATATTGATATGGGAAAATAAGAGATATTGATCTTTAAGACAAATATTACTTATCTAATAACTCTTGTTTGTAGGTTGATATCTCCTCAACAATCATTTGGCTTACCCTCTTCATTTCCTCCATCTCCTCATGAAAATTTAGAGAGTTTTGGAAGGGTGGCTAATCTTGTAATGGGTATGGCCCATTTGGATAAGGATGAGATGCATATGGATCATAAGGATCATACTGTGATGGTATATAGGGTTATTGATAATGGAAAGAATTACAATAATTTTCTCTATAGGCTACCATAGCCTATAATAAGATACATAAAAATAACTAAATTTATGAACAATAATATGCCTTTTACCTTAAGATTTGGAATAGAGGAGTACTCAAATTGGCTTTGAAGATTAATTTGATACAAACTATACTCCAATAGTTGAACTCATGTCCCACTGTGCATGCCAGAACTGTTAGTTATCTAGATAACACCCTACTTGAAATATTAGTATATTTGGCTCTAAAACCTGCACACCTAGACTAACATTAGAATGATTTGAGTTGTGGGACACTTGAACTCAGACCAAACCTCTAGATTTTTTTGAGGCTATCTCTTTTGATGTATCACTCTGCACTGACTACTAGACTACTGATTGCTTAGATGAAAAGGGGGAAAAGGAAACTGAAAGGGAAATCCTACTTTACTATTTGTGATACACCTATATTATTGGTTCATTCACTTTATTTGAGTTCCTAAAACATTAATTAGACAAGTATAGACTGAATCTATAACTCCAAATATCTCTTATACATTAGTATTTCATGAATAGGTTTTATCCAGTGATCAAAGCTTATGGAATTGGTGGAATAGACCTAATTCAAGGCACTAACTATCCACTTATATCCATTATAATCTTATCCAAAAGACATCAAACACTAAACATGACCTGCATAATTTGACAAACTAGTAGCTAGGTAAGAATCAAGACTTGAAAAGGGAGAAATATCTACCACATGCAAATCAACTGACATAAATACACTATACCATCATAATAAAATCTAAAAAAAGTCATTTTATTTATCTAAAAAGGTTACAAAACTCAATCTTGGCAGAGTCTAGTCTTGCCAAGAGAGGGATGGATTCCCTAAAAAATGGCTAAGAGCCTACATATATATGAAAATCATCAATAACTTAGCCCATGTGGTGTACAATATGGAAGAGGAGATAAACTCCATCCCAACTCAAGTCTAAATTGAGTTCCAAAATGATAATAAATCCTTGAAATAAAAGCATTTTGTTTCCTTGTCTTGCATGAAGCTTTGATTTTCATTAGAAAAGGAGTGTTGGGTCCATCTTAGATAATTCAATCTTCATGCATGAATTATATGCCAACTTGGATTCCTTTCAAGCTTGAATTGATTTAAATTTGAGTTAGAATATGAGAAAGTCCTAATTTGCATGGAAAGCATGATAGATGCATGATCTAGTCAAAAGTCAACTAAAGCTCAAGACCAATCAACTCCAACTAAGCTCCCTCCTTGCATGAAAAGGAAATAAATACTAAAGTGATCATGGAATGTGGTGTTGAAATTGAAAATGAACTACTTGATGACCATCTTCAATGCTAACCCACTTTGCTTGATTAATAAAATGGGACTATTAAGCTAACTAGGCCTAATAGTTTATCTAGGCACTTGAAAATCCATATGACCTACACAAAACACCATTAAACTTGAAAAAATAATGATACCAAAACTTTACTTATCACATGATATGTGATTTTGATGATAAAACTCTTGTCATTTAGCCAATAGGGTTGACTAGACCCATTTTTCCCCATTTTCCTGTAGACCAAACATTTTGATTGAGCTAGTAGGGACACTTTAAATAATATTTATGACCAAATTAATATTTTAGGATGAAGAACAAATCTCGGGCTTTTAGCTCCATTGATTAGATCCCATTGAACTACCATGTACTTCATTTTCCATGTTTTTTCCACAAAAAATGTGATTTATGCCCTGATTTCTATAGATCCATATGTCAAATTGGAATTTATAGAATCCTTTCAGAGTGTACTTAATGTTTTAAAAGGTTTAAGGTTGATCCATTGTGATTTTATGGTAATAAAATCAACTTTTTGTAAAATTGATTTTTTGAGGAATTGGGAGGATTTTAAGGTTGAATATTCAAAATGATGATTCATGAAGTATAAACCCTCAAATCCTAAACTATTTCAATTAATTTTTATCACACTCACCCCCTTAACATCTTGGAAAATATTGGGTTCCCATGCAAAAGATATACAAAATTATCACGTAGAAGAAATTGGCCTGTAAGGTTTTGCTTGCATTCTAGGATACCTACACTCTTAAAATTATTCATAAAACCCAACCCATAAACTGATCTCAATTGTTCATTAATTATAATTTAATATGGGTCTCAAAAACATACTAATAGTGTTTGGCCAACTCCTCATGTGGTGAAAGATATGAGCATCTGAACAGGAGGCTTGGAAGGGTGTCTAGAACTGCAAAAAGTGAAAAACTTCACCAAGATGAAAATTACTCTTCCTTTGCCTAAAAATTTTACAAAAAATATTTATGGGGTCTTTAAAATTCTATCAAAACACTTTGAAATCATCTTTTACTTGAAAATTCAAAAATGCCTTTTTGGCCTGTATACCTGTTTGCTTGTAAAAGCTTGAATGAGCATGGTTTGCATATGATATGGAGTTTTAAAAATCTTTAAAGGTATTATTAGGATTGAAAAACATTGTCCCATACTTATCAAACTTTCACCTAGACTTAGAAACCTCTGTGACATCCCAGTATGCTACCTGCTCCAATCGAAACCTCCAAAAGGCATGCTGATGACTGTGACAAAATAAAAAGTTTTTATACTCATCCAATGGACTTTAAACTTGTATGGATGAGTAATCAACTCTTTATTACCTTTTTTACAAATTTTCAAGTCCTAACTCCACTTGTAGATGCCAGAATCCTCAAATTTCCCTCAAAAATGCCCCCTATGCACAGACCATGTGCATAATTGACTAAGCTTTGGCATAATTTAAGGTGATTTCATGGTGTCTACTAGGTTTTCAAGGTCAAATTAACCTTAAAATGTCTCAATATTCCTTTTAATAGGCTTAGAAATAACATCTACCCTTCTTTCTAGCATACTTTGACCTCTAAACAAGGTAATTAAGCCCTCCCATGACTGAGTATACACTATTTTAGGTGGATATTGGATATATTTTAATAATATTAATGTCCATTTCATCTTTAATATACACTTATAAACTATTTAAATAAAATTTTGGTTTCCATCCATCTCCTTGTAGCCTTTTGACTCCTTTATGCAAGGTTTTAGGCCTTGAATTGTGCATTAGTCTGTACAATATACTTGTACTATATATGAATTCATTTAAGTATAAAACTATATCACTTCTCCTAATTAACCACCTCAATTACATTTTAAAACAATTTAGTGCTTTTATTAACATTTATCTTATGAACACAATCCCCTTGTGACATCAGACCTTGTATTAAGCTCTTGATTGTGTTTTAGCTCTTAAATGCCCCTATACAGACTAAGAACAGGGTCCTTGAGTGCTTAGAGATATTAAAAAATCATGATATGTTTCTCAAGTCACAATTTTATGTGGATTATTCAAAGACATCACATATTTTCAAGGAGTAAAGAAACCCTTGATGAGTAGTTCAAAGCCAATTCCCTCCTTGGCTATAAGTGATCATTAGGGGGTTTGACTGTAGGTTAAAGTTTGTCATTTGAGATTTATTTCATTTTCCTATTTATTTTATTTTCATCATTACTCTCTTCAAACTCTTCATCAACTGGATATGAAACAACCCTATAGGCCACTATCCACTCTTGTTCTTTCTAGCATTGAAAAACCTTGGTAAATGGTTACAAGCTTGTCACTCTTAAGTATGGTTGTAGATTATCTTGTTAGGTGAACCTCACTATATCCATGATAATGAGAATCCCTTCATCCTTTCTTAATTTTCATAGTCCACACTATCCATTAACACACTCTTAAAATAATAAAACCCCTCACTAGGCTATTGTATTAGAAAACTCTTTCATTTGATGACTATAAACCTGTATTAGCATGGTTGTAGGTAAATATTTTCTATTTAAATCCCTTCCTTCATTATTATATGTGTCCATATCCCTCTAATGATAAACTAGTCTCTATTCCTTCAAAATTCAATTCCTCATAGTTATTAGGCCTTTCTTGACTTAGATAGTGCTTTAGCCTTAAGGCAGTTGTAGGTAATGACTGTGTTAAAAGCCTGCAGGGCATCAATACTATGGTCGTAGATGCTATTTACCCAATTTTATGATATTTAAGGATAAAATATCTCCTTGAAAACCCTCACCAATCTTCATTTGTATATATTTCCTTGCTAAATCATATCTTCAACACACCATACCCTTTTATCATAGAAATAACCCTCTCATGCTAAATCATATCTTCAACACACCATATCTTTTTATCATAGAAATGAACCTCTCATGATAAATCATATATTAAACACACCATACCAATTTATCATGTAAATGACCCTCTCATGCTTGACTATAGGGTTTCACAGTGGGTTATAGGTGATCTTCTTGGTGTTGGTTGTAGGTATGCATTTCTCCAATTAAACCCTCATTGAGACTTGGTTACTTTTTTTGTACTGGTTCACTCATGAGACAAACTTGGATAACCATTCATTTTGAAGATAAAACTAACTAATTTGATCCTTAAGAGTGCATACAGGTCCTCTTTAGGGACTGTAGGTACATTTTTGCATTAGGCATGTGGGGTCATTGAAACATCAAAATCCATTATATGGCTACCTCTTTGATGTTATATGACTTGGATGTTCATAGCATGCTTTAAAATCTTGATATTGATTTACTTACATTTCCAAGACCATATTCAATTTCAAGTATTTTATTTGAACAAGCCTGTAGGTGCCCCTCCATTACGTCACCCTATACAGATCAAACCCTGTAGGTGACTATTAAGGAAGGCCAAAAAGTGAATTGGTCCTTATTCCTATTTTGACTTCTTGATGAAGTCATTTTCACTAATAGTTATTGTGGTACCATTGTCCTTGAAGCTTTAAACCTTTATTGGATTTCCTTGAAGTATGAACCTACTATAGGTCCTTCTCTTGACTATCTTGATGCCTTGCTTATGCTTATATTCCCTTATCATGTTTTTGAGTGTGATTTTCATCTCTCTTGGCTCTTTCTCACCATGAAACTATGGAATGAAGAATGTGTGAGGGTGGTAAGGATTAATGGATAATGGAAACATGATGGAGGGTGAACAAAAGGCATAAAACATAGCAATATGGTTGTGTATGGCAGTGAGAAGGGGTGGATGGGATGGTGGTGGGAAGGAGCATGGTGGAGCATGAAAAAACCAATGTAAGGATTTGTATGCAACCATATGCACCTAAACATCATACCAAAATAATTTTTAGACCATTAAAGGAGTTTAAGGAGATGAATTTGAAACATGGTTTTTCACAAAAAACCTTAAAATTTGCAAAACTTCCTTAATTTATGTTAAACAAGCCCTTTGGAGACACCTTAAGAGCATGGAGATGGGATTTATTGTCCATTAAACAAGAAGAAACTTTAATAATATGATTTAAATCATGAAAATTTTGATGTAAAACCTTTCAAAACATAAATTTCTTGAAAATTTGAGGCAACCTTCCTCTTCCATAACCATATGATTCACCTTTTACAAGCATGTTAAACTGCAGATTAATTGGATGAGTTTGTGAGATTTGTTTGACCTTTAATTCCATTAATAATAGATGAAAAATGCCATGTAAAGGTAGAAAAAGTCCCTAATATTCTGTAACAATTTTATTTGCCTTGAAACTCTGCCCAGGTGAGGAGAAAATAGGGGAAATTAGTTGCCTTTTTAGTTGCAAGCCCACAAAAATTAGCTTGTATTCAAAAGGATGTTTCATGAGCCTAGTATCCAAATGAAGAAAAAATTAGACCATCAATAATCCCTTTGAGTCTAGTTTTTTCACCCCAAATTTTAGACCTGTACTCTCCTCCAATAGTCTATACCATCAGAAAAACTACAGGTAGGTCCTTTTGTGCAAACTGAGCAAGTGCCAAAAAAGGACTGGTTTTGGGCATGTATGGCCATCAATTTCCATTAAACTATTCATGAATCCTATTAATGACCTGAACTTGACTTCTCTTTCCCTATATTATATAATTCATATGAAATCTGTACTATTCTTGCAAAATGAGAGGAAAAGAGATCTTTTTCCCTTTTAAAAGCCAACTAAAGCTCCCCACCAGTTGAAATAGAATATTTTAGAAACAATATATGGCAATACATTTAAAAAGGAAAATTTATAACCTTTTTCATGTTTTTAGATTACAAATTGGCACATGTGAGGGGGTTTTGGGGCCTTTTAGGCTTATAAAACATATGAAATCACTTTTTAAGATTTGAAACTTAGGACTTAAGCTAATATCATATTTTTGAACATGTTAAAATCCAAATTGGATATTTAATGACATTTTAAATCCCAATTTTGACTTTTTTGACCAAAATTATGTTTTTAGGCCACAATTCATCGATTTAACCAGCTGTAAAGAGTTATTGACTGGAATTCTAAAAAGTTTCATATTATAGGGGTAGTAATTTGGCCTTAATAGGTCAAATTACTAACATTACCTAAATTTTATATCTATCTAACACATTTTTAATATATAATTTCAAATATAATGATGCAATACATTTCAAATTTTAAAATACTAGTACATGATTATATATTTCACACATTCTACAATTTTTAGTTAGAGATAAATGACTTGCATGTTATGTCCCTCATCTTAAAAGGGGGGCATGACAATGGATTTATCTTGAAAATTCAATCCCACATGAGAAATAAATTTTAGATTTATGATAGTATACAATTATCATAATTATAATATGGTTTATAGTTTTTAGATTATGGGGGAATGTGACATACTTGTGCACTCATTATAACAATTATAAGTTATAGGTTTCAGATAATTGAAATTTTAATTGATTCTATATCAATTCAATACAGATATAGGGGAATGATATTCATTCATATTCATTCTAATAAATTTCAAATTCCAAATTTTTCTTCTTTTTCAAAGTTTAAAAGTTTCAAATATAATCTAGATCCATTTGTAGCAGTGTGATTCATCTCATTTTGAAAGTGCACCACATTAGAGTTTAGTGATAATAAATGTCTATGGTTACACTTTATATATCTAAATTTGGTGGTTTCACCCCATATTCTATTAAAATTATTCTAAAAATTTAATCTACATATTTATATTAAGGTTGGAGCATACAATATTTCCAACTTAAGGGATTTCACTAGTTTTCAAAAATTGAGACTTGATCACTTTCAATTCACCATAGGTTCAACATTTCTTCAAATGCCTCAATAAGGGGGCACACACCTTTTACACTTCCACTTTAAAATTAAAAGTTAATTATATTTCATACTCTTTCAAGTGTATTCCTTCTTTTATCTCTTTTAAATTTTAAATTTCAATTTTTATATTTTAATTTTCAAATATGGATGGTAACTACTTTCAGTGGCATTATTCCAAGTTTTGCATTTAGACACCTTAAAAAATCAAACTTACATAAAATTACATTATGTATACACACTTAGGCTCACATCTCCTTTAATATAGTAATTCCATTCCATTGATATTGACATCCTTAGCTTACTTGACCTATTTTCCATTTTGTTAACTTGAAATCTCTATGAGAGAATTCACTATTATAATAATTATCTTTAAATTACTAAAAACGTAATTTATACATCCCTAATCTACTTATATATTCTTTTCATCTAATTTCTAATAGTTTTTGTCCTTCAAGGACAAGACCACACTAGTTCAGATAGGGCTATAACTCGGACGTGTCTACTAGTGTGGCCCTATATCCCACACTCTAATGGTTAATTTTTTAATTTTATTCATTTCATGTCATCCATTTTATGCTTTTATAAAAAAATTAATGAAAATATTTAAAATTTACCACTATATAAACACATCAAGGCCACTCAATTCATCATGTAGCAACCATTAAATTTTACAAAAGCACTCTTTATACAGCTATTTCAAAGTGAGCAAAAGATCCATATTTTCTAATTCAAGTTATGATTTATTCTAGGATTCATAGGCCAATATTTATTTTAATTTATTTTAGGTCAAGGGTATTCATTATCAATCATTCAAATAAATTTACTATCTACATCCATATAGTACAGGTGTCAAAATTCACACACTCATTCTAATAGGGATAACTACATCAACTTGAGGCCCTTTGAGCTATGTATGTATCACTCAAATTACAAGGGGTTTTTTAAGAATAACTCAGCCATTCACCTTACCTGATCCCCCCCTTTGAATTTGATTTTTATTCAATTTATGTGTGTGAACTACGGTTCCAACACGGTTCCAACATTATAAGTACTTTTGTGCTACAACTCAACACTTGCAGATAAACAACATACCACCTCTTACTAGTGTAGGTACCCAAGTATGGAAATATCCCACATATTCAATGCAAACATGGTTGTAGTTAAATAAATAAGGTTTTAATGCACCATTTCCTACCCTAGTGTGCCCTTTTCCTAGTACATTGCAAGATTTTATTTTTAGGTGTGATATGCCTTAGAAATCCTCCTAGTCAATTTCATATTATCAATCATCTTTCATAGTCAACACAAGTCAAATTTGAGATAGATTTTCATATTTCATTAAAATTTACTATATATATCTCATTTCACTTTATTTATTTTTATTGTATTTTACATTCATATTCTATGTTATAAATCAAATTCAAATAGTTTAGTGTGTTATTAAATTTATAGTATTAAATCAATAATACCATTAAACAACCACTCATTAAGAAACTTTTTCTCATGAAATATATAGAGATAAAACCCACACGTATCTTTATCCATAATCCAACTCACACCATCACCCATGCCATAAATTTGTTGTCCTTTACCCTCTAGATTCAAGTGTTTTGAAGATATTAGATCTAGAAAACCTTCAAAAATAAAAATATTACCTCACTAAAGTCTTAATGAAGGATGATTATAAGATATGGGAGATTAAAAAATATTTTCACAAGATTATTAATCAAAGACTTAGAGATAATGATGTAAATTTTTATGTACCAAGAATCACCATTCCTTATGTTAAAGGCATCTCAAAAAAAACTTTCAAGAATTGTGAAGAAGTGAGGCATACAAACTACATTCAAACCTCATAACACAATTAGAACTTATTTAGACTTTTCCAAAGGTTTTTTGTATCTTATATCACAAAAAGGTGTTTATATCATTCATTTTTCATGTGGAGTTCCTTATGTTAGAGAAACTAGTCATTCGTTACAAACTAGACTCAAAGAACATACGAGAGATATTCATCACACAAGGATGGACAACTCTACCCTTACAAAACATTCTCATCTCATGAAGCATCATATTTTTTTAGATCAAGCCAAGAGTTTAGCTAAAGAGTATGAATATTGGAAAATAAAGGTTGGGGAGACCATTGAAATAGAAAAAATGTTGAACAACCTTAGTAGAGACAATGGGATGGACATTGGTGAATCATGGCATCCTATTATTAAGTATATAAAAAATAAGGGTAACTCATGTGGTACATAGGAATTTTTTATTACTTGTGTTTATTTTTTTATCTTTTGTTGGTAGATCAATATTATTATACATTTTGAGGAAGATGACCACCTCCCACTAGTCTTTTCTTGTCATATTAATACTATTTATGGAGTAGTCCAAGCTTAAGTTTATCAAGATATTCAATTTTTTCTTTCTTTCCCTAAGGATGGACACACATATTATTTCTAAAATGTTAGTCCATGATAAATTTAAATTATGAATCAGTATATCTCCCTTTTAACTCCACATCATCATGGAAATATGCATAATATTAACCACTTACATGCCATTGCATTTTATATGTTATATCCATGTATTGAGCTATATACATTACTATGGTGGCATACTCTACATGTTGACATGATTTTAAATGATGTTATATTTATTCATGATAAAATTCACTTTTATTTTAAAATTAGTGACTTTCAAGATTCATCCCTCGCCTCAAAATGGGGGTGTATTAGTGTGCTTTGTCATAAATTCTAAATCCTCCATGAGCATATTTGGGTACAACATGTAGATTTAAAAGTTCATATGTGATTTAGATACCAAATTGGGATAGTTATTTACAATGTTTATATATATTTGAGGGGAATATTCAAGGCCTTTATACTCCATTTTACACTCCATGAATGATATATTTCATATTGATACATATTCAGATACATCTAGGGGCATGTGTAAGGCATATGTACTCCATTTTACAATAGGGATTTAGTTGGGCATGATATCAGTACATGCATGTGTACACCATTTTAGATTTTAGTTAGGCATGATGTTGTTTCATGCACATTATGGAAATTTAAATTTGGAACCAATTCAGTGGGGCATGATGTTGGTTCATACACATTTACACCTTTATAGTTATTTATCAATTATTTTCAAGTGTTTAGTAACCTTGAATCCATAAGTTGATCTATAGTAATTGATTCATGTTTGAATGACTAATGTGGTTGAAATGTTACATTGTTCAACAACCTATAAATTAACCTATGAGAACATTATGTGGCTCATTCCTTGCATCTTTGGCTTATAATATTGGTTATATATTGATTAAATGTGAGTTGGGAGAATTTGTCTTCGGTTCCATAGCCCTTACCTTGGTTAAATTTAAAATTTGGGA
Source organism: Torreya grandis (assembly GCA_037957365.1). Lineage (NCBI taxonomy): Eukaryota > Viridiplantae > Streptophyta > Pinopsida > Cupressales > Taxaceae > Torreya > Torreya grandis. The sequence goes on along the minus strand of JARHVA010000169.1, from coordinate 317,681 downwards.
TTGATAACCCTTGATTTCACCATGTTCTCCAATTACTTCAATGAGGAAGCATAATTCTCCAATGATTCGACAAGGAAACATCATCTCCAATAAATTATAGGGAAACACAATATAATCCTATACATGTGTCCTCTTATTCTCTTCTAAAATTCAAGTTTCAAGTATTATTCAAATTTCAAATGTTATTCTATGAACATTAACTACTACATTTTCATTATATGTTTTATTTAAAGTAGCTTGCACATTTGGAGCCTTGTAAAAAACATAAAGTGTGTTATATACACTCGAGTATATATTTATCCTTTTACTCTAGTATTTTCATTACATTTTAATATTATAAGAAAGGGGGGGCATATATAGATACTAAAATCTGGTACTTTACACTTGATAGTGTCAATATTAACCTAAATTTATCCTACATGACTTGTGCATCTCTAAAAATATCTTATTCACCATTCCCACACACTTACATTCTGGTTATGATTTGGATATATTCTAAGTTACTACCAACCACCTATAGGTACCTCTCGGTTTGTGCTACATTAGTTAAATATCCTACTCAGACATTTCTAGATCACCACATTTGCATTCATTTTTTGCAGACACTAAAATTTAGTATTTGACATTTGTCAATGTTAATCTTGACCTACACGTACCCTACATGACTTGTGCATATCCAAATAGTTCTCACTCACTATTATTTCAACCTACATGCTAGTTATGATTATTTTCCATTCTAAGTTGTTATCAGTTACCTATGGGAACATTCTAATTTATGTTAAATCATTGAAATATCCTACATAAACATTGCCAAAATATCACTCTAGCATTTATGTCTTTAAGATGGTAACATCAGGCTTAGATAGTAACATCAGTGTTATTTGTCTTAGGCTGACATTACATCCCTTCACTTCAAAATGACTATTTTTCAAAATCAAACCCTTCCCATAGGTCAGCCCATCCACCTAGCATGTCGATGGCATGGAAAATTACTCATTTGAATGCATATAAATACAAATCAAGGTCAAACATATTCATAATTTGTAATTTTTGAGTACCTCTCAAGTATAATACTAAACACTAAGGAAATGTGTCATTTTATTCCCAAATTAAACATCAAGCATTAGGATTAGTCATAAACGACTTCTAAAACACACCAAGCCAAGTCAAGACCTAACATTGTTAAGATCAAAGCTAGATTACAGGTGCATTTATATAAATAAATGAAATAATTTCATATCCATATTAAGGGGAATAAATACATGTGGATTGACTTCCTTCTTCAAATTATTAGATACATAGACAATAGTCGATCATCAAATGGGGTAATAGACCAATTACACTACCTTATTTTTTTAAGGTTTCATCCTTCACAAGTATAACTAGGGTTTTAATGAGAATGAAGCTAATTTTTAGAGTTGTGCATGTAGTCAAGGGTCAAAAATCACACACATAGAGACTTATCAAATAAGTGCACCATACTATACATCATAGAGAAACAAACCTACCTAGGTCAATAATGTCAACCTCAGTCACTATCATCGATGTTTCTATCTAGGCCTGATAGTACTGACCCTACATGTATACGTACATAGTTCTAGATATAGATAAATCATAGGATTTTTTATAGTCTATTTCCACTATCATAACATAGTCATAGTATATTAGTCAAATAGTAAATCTAAGTATCTTGATCTCCTTAATACTTTCTATATATAGTAAGTTTCATTATCATATCAGTCTAAATTAATTACATTAAGATTTATGCTTGATTGCCATATATTAAAATCTGAATTAATTCTACAAATTTAGCCTATTTTGATTCACACTAAATCCAAAAATAGGGTAAACATATTGGTGAACCCATATATTCATTGAACATTTATGAACCCTAGGTTTCCCTTAGGGATTCTTTCTTTATTTCTAAGGTTTTAAGATCTTTTCCTTCGGGTTTTATTTTTATACCTAGTTTGTTATTCTCCCTCACATTACAAATTACATATGGCTCTATAAATGAACATTATTTTTGTTAGTTTACTCAAGTCATAATTTCACTTATTTCATATTTTTCTACTTCGCTATGCATAAGTTAGATTAAATTTGTATACAAATAATGCTAAAATTAACAATGAACTATTTTTAGCCTGCCTTAACATGCATCCCCTTGATAAAAGTATTATGACAATTGAGGCCACACATCTAGCCAGAAATAGCCTCATACAAATACATTTTATGGTGAAGATGAAATATATTTAACTCAATTTTTTGACCAAAATACACAAATGCATGATGTAATTTTGTACGTGTTCTGAGATGAATATAAAAATATATCTAGAGCTACTACATTTGGGAAAAAATATGACCCTTTCTATGATATTAATTATACTACTATTATAGATATTATTCATATATCTGCACTGACAACTACACATGTGGTATCCACCCAAGGTGTGGGCAACCACAAGACCTCCCAAAAATTTCCATGTCTATACCTACATAAGAGAGCTATTCCCATTCTTTTATGACCACACATATTAAATCATCTACATTGCCTACTACATGTTCCCTTGAGCAAACTATTGTAGCTCTATAAGATAAGGTGTTGTGGTTAAATCAAGGTATATATCAAGTTAGTCATTCATTGGATTAACATTTATTTCTCCATAATATATTAGCTTCTAATATAGCAGCATATCCCCTACCTTGAGGGTTTTTAGCTCCCAAACTTTAATTATATGACATAAAAGGTGACCCTGAACAACAACTTTGATCTTTTCATTCAACATGCTTATATTATACAACCAACAATTGCTTACTAACCAATTTATTCCCACAAAGTCTCAAGGAATATGATTTGAGGTGATTCTATGACCTTCTACCTCAATTAGTTAGTGTTTTCCTTCCTCTAGCTGATCATTTTCTAACATATATATTTATCAACATTGATGAGAAAATATATTGTGCACAAATTTTCAAACCAAATAAAGGGTCCAATGAGCCAATCAGTGAATTTGTAATCTAATATAATACCATGCTAGCTAAGATGATTAATCATATGTAATATAATGAATTACAAGATATTTTTTAGGCAAAGGTTACTTTTACCACTTCATGAGTTAATATTATTTAAAAAAATCATATATTTTATTATGTCATTAATTGAGAGATTAATAATTCAAGATCCTTGCACTTAATTAGTGTAAGTACACTCCTACTACTACTACTTAAAATGACAAGTTTTAAAACAAGCTAAATTATAAGGGTAAATCAAATGAGAAAAAATAATGAAGCCAAGATTACAATTAATATAGTATCATAACCTACAAATAGGCTTATTTTACCTACTCCATAGAAGAGTAATTTTTCATGCTTACCTCAACCTCCTCACAAATTACTACAAAATTTCCTTGAGTGAAATATTGTATCTCTCCCTCCACCACTACTGGTTGATATAAGTAAATATTTACTTATTTAATATGATAAAAATGCTTATTTTTACTATCATCAATGTACTTGACATTTTAAAAATTAATACTTCAAGTTAAGGCACAAGATACAATATCATAATGATGACAACACTATTGAATTAGGCACACCTGTAGACACTCGATAATGTCCCCTTAACTAGTTTTGATGTTGCAACACCCTCAACTAATTATTGAACTTAGTTATTCACCTAGCTATCTTAACCCCCTTTAAACTTGTCAAATGCACCTAGCCATTCTTTAAAAAATTTGGCAAACATCACCCTTTAACCCATTTTTATCCATTTTTGCACTTAGGGATCGACCGTCGATGGTTGGCTTGATTGTTGATGGTTGGCCTAACCATTAAAAATTAGGCCCCCAATCCTATAACAAAAAAATTATCCAATTATAGGATAAGCTTATATGGACAAAATAGAAACTGTCCCATGAACACTTCACATCTTTCCCTCTCTTTGAATTGGCATCTTTATCCTCACTCAACTTAGCAACTTTCCCTTTACTCATTTAGTAGTTTTATGCTATAAATGTCAGGCTCTTGGAGGAGATTGGATCTAAAACTTTTCATCCAAGCTCTCTTATTTTCTTTGTGCAAGCATTTAATATCTAGAACTCTATCCATGTGACTCTTAAAGGTTGGAGTACTATTATGCTACCTAATTTCATTCAACTAGTCATTGGTTTCTACTTTGCATCATTTAGGTATTATTTCTCTTGTTTTTGGCATTCTCTTTTCACATTATCTCTTTTTGACTCAATTTGGTCACCTACACATCACCCCTTACCCTAATAGTCCACACTCTATCTTCTACCCATTAGCCACTTTATCCCCAGCTCCATTTTAATTCCTCATAGACCTCCCACAAGCAACCATCATTGGTTGTCGTAACTATTAGCGGTCACCACAACCATCAGTGATCACCACAACCATCATTGGTTATTCCCAACCATTGCTGGTTAGCCTGACCACTGATGGTCACTATCAAGGAAAATAATAAATTATTATTTTCTCCCATTTTCACCCAATCAAACCCCTATTTTTATTTTTATTTGTATCATGCTTATAGACCCTGCCCACATCCTCTTCACCTTTCCTTGACCCTCTCACACATGGTATTGACCCATCATGTGATATTTCTATCAAACAAGTGCTTTTATTTCTTATTGGCATAAGCATTTTCTTTCTTATCAATCTAAATGCAAACATATTTTATTTCTATTATCAAAACTTTTTATCATTAGGGGAGTGGATTGATATCCATCCAAGGGAGCTTGGACTTCTTGGATCTAGAATTTCTAGGTAGTCCACCCTTCATACTCATCTAACAAACAAGTTGGTTTAGTATGGTCTTATTACAGGTAGTCCTTCCTCACCAAAAAAGGGTTCTCACTTTGTTTGGTCATCAATGAGTGAAACATTTTACTAGGTACACACCCCTTATCATTTGTTTCTTCCTTCAAAATAGAAAAGTTAAAAGTAAATTTAGAAATAGTAGGAAACATTTTGGAACACCTGATGGGACCCTTTTTGGGTTCGTAGTTCTTTTAGGCATATAGTTGCATTAGTGAAAATTTATTCTCTTGCATTTTTGTTATTTCTAAAATTTTGAAAGATAGAAATTTTATCTCTTTTTCTTCCTAAAAATCTAAAAAAAAAAGAAGTTTTCATCATAGGGATAGGTTGCATTTGTCATCTTGCATTAAGTACATTTTTAGTTGTTCCTTGTTTGTATGCAAAGACACCAAAAATCTCTTTTGGGTTAAAATTGAGTGCATCTATTATTTTTCTTGCTTAATGATTAGCTCACCTAGATTAGATAAATGCATTATGAATTAATCATATCACACATATGTTACACTACCCAACCACGCACACAAAATAAACATCAAAACTTACTTGAGATAAAGTCCATTGGGATTTTATCACCCTTTGGATCACCTTAACCTACTCGGTGATCCCACTTAGATTTCATCACCAAGGGGAGGACCCACTCCATTCTCTAATAGAGTATAAACTCTAGACAAATGGTATATATTGGCCAAGCAGCCCAGCTCAATTTTAGGTTCATGAAGTGTGGGGAATAAGCCCCCAATACCAAGCCATGTACCTAATCTAGTGAAAATTCTTTGAGCACCAAAACTTAACCCAAAACCATCCCTAGACAGCTCTTCTAATACCCAACTTACAAGCTAATTTCCCCTTTTCACACTCTCTAAGGCATAAGCCAAAATCAATTTAAAACAAATTCTATGATTAATTTCACTTTTAGTGTATGCTTTGCTTGTTTTGGGTTTTTCTTTGTTTGCTCATTATTTGAGGTGAGAGTCTCATTAACCATCTCCAATTTCTCATATGGTCTTAACCAAATAATAAGTGAGAAATCAAAACACCCAACCACCATCTTCTTCTTCATCCTAATCCATGGATTACATGTCGGATGTTGATAGATCACCCCATGCTTCACCATGCCATTCTCCCCCACCTATGGCACCTTCCACAATTCCTAAAGGCAATCTAGATTTTTCCACCTATCTAGATAATAATTCGATGGATTTGTAACACTATCTTAATACCTTAGCCTATTGTACTTCAATAGATTTAGTTCCTCCTATGGATCCACCCTATGGTATGCCACACCACCTTATAGTTGGTGTTACATCCTCTCAACCTTCTATTAGCCAAGATTCATCTTCTACCATTGGTTCATCTACCACAACCACTCAGACACATGTTACCCCAACCAATACCTCTAACAATGGCTCAACTTTACCCCTTATCACTTCTACTCTTTTTGCTAGTGTGGTGTCTTCTACACCCATTCTTACCATCCATAAAATCTCAACCAATATACCAACTTTTACGCCCTTTCAGATCTTGGTACTATCCATACCCCAAATACTTCCCCCCATCAGCACTAGCGTGACTACCCATCAATAACCCCAAAACACTTTATTATTACCAACCTAAACCATTCCCCCATCAACCAACCCAAGTGTGCCCCTAAACCAACCATTATCAGTTCCCCTACAAGCCTCCACAGCATCCTATCAATATATCTCCAACCCATTGGGATATCACCTTCCACCCAACCCTTAATGCCTATCATTTTTGCTAGGGCACTATCCCAACCTCAAATCACCACATACCAATATGTGCCCACTTTGCACCTCCTACCACATACCAATTCCTAGCTGCAACTCAACCTCAACAAAACTTACCACCAAATTATGTGGCTACCCAACCCTAACTTGACCTAATAAAGATACTTGTGGACAAAATGACCTAATTCAAGTCATCTATATCTGGGTTCCATAACCTTTTATCCTATGACCCATTTTATAACAAACCTATCAACCCTTCTATCCCAATTCATGCTTATCCTCCTCAATGGTAGCTTCCCAAATTCTCTAAGTTCCAAGGTAAGGAGGATCCTCAGTAACATTTGAGGGCATTTCACCATTCTTGTTACTTGATCACATATGATGATTCCCTCCTTCTCCAAACCTTCCCTATGTCTTTAACAAGGCCTGCCTTAGATTGGTATAGTGCCCTTCCTAGGCATTCTATCCTTTTGTTCTCCCAACTTTCCCAAACTTTCTTAGAACATTTTTTATTAAACATATCCAAGAAGGTCTCCATAACCAACCTCTATTCCATTAGGAAGTTTGATGATGAATCAATTACCAACTTTGTTACATGATGGTGAGGTCTCATTGATCAACTATCCTTTTCTTTGTCCTAAATAGAGCTCATTAAACTTTTCTCTAAGGGATGCGCAAAACACATTGCTCCCACCCTTTAGGTGTAAACATCTAGAACCTTTGATGAAGCATTCACTATGGTGTGAAAACTCAAGAACCAGGCCATAGATGAGGGTAAATTGAAATTGTGAAATAAGAATTCCACTTTTAAACCCAATGACCCCTCTTCCACCAAAACAACCAACCAACCCAATTCTAAAGCCAAAACATCTATAAATGCAGTTGTCTTGAAAACTGCCCCACCTCCATCCATCAACCAACATATCAAAACACACCTTCCAATCCTTCTTACCCACTAAACCAAAACTAAAACCATGCCCCCCCTAAACAATTCACACCTATAAGAGAACCATATGCCTTTGTATTTGACAAACTGCTCAAAACCAACCTTATTCAACTTCCACCAATCAATCCAACCTAACAATTTGACCCATCTCGCCTTATGCCTAGGCGGTATAATGAAAATGACCATTTTGCTTTTCATCGGGTCATTGGGCATGATATAAATCAGTGTAACACTATTAAAAGTATTGTCCAAAACCTGATTGACAATGGTGAATTATCATTTGACAACCCTAATGCACCTCCCAACCATTCTCTCAATATTTTCTACAAACCCTTTCCTAACCATCCTCTACCTAACCAAGCCCATGACAATCAATTTGAACCCTCTCCATCTCATGAGGCACACATAATTAACATCATCATAAATGAGCCCATCCCAGATGAGTCTCACATTTCTATTACTCCTTCACCAACCTCACCTATGGAAGAAGCAAATTCACCCCTTATCCCTTCGAAGACCCAAATAGAAGGATCTATAGACCCCACATCTTATCCTCTCATAAAATCAATTGTTTCTTTAACCACCCCTTCTTATACCCCACCAAATGAAATGGTACAACTCCCTCCTCCTCTAGATACCCTAGCAAAAGGATCCAGGACCATACTTACACCTCTAACCAAAAAACCATCTCCTCCCTCAATCACCCCATAGGCAACCATCATTTTGGAACCTTCTAACTCAATTAAAGATGAAGGAACAATTTCCTCTTCTTCACCCAAGGGATTAACATTTGAAACAATGAATCAAGGACCCAAACCCATTTACAAGCCCTTTTCTTAATTAGTGTAAAGTATAGAATTTGCCTCACAACCTAACCTAGATAGAGCCACCTTTTGGCACCATTTGGGGCTCCCATACCAAAACTGAACCAAATCCTTGACCTTTTTGGCATCCACTCTCCACCCTATTATCACCCCACCATCAAACATTTCTTCCTCCCAAGACATGAGAGAACAATATCACCCACCTCCACCTAGATCATCTCAAAATTTAATTGTTAAACTAGCCAAGAAGTTGGGTATCTTTCCCACATCTAGCATTACCCATCCCCCCATAAAATTGGACCTAACCCCCTCTAGGCCACCTAACAAACCACCAACCAAGATGGACTAAAGGGTATATTTACCTAAACCTCATCCTCAAGCTTGACCTATGCTACCTCCTCATTTTCCATCTATTTTAGGAGCCCACCCTTATACCATCCCAGTCACTTATTTTTCTTTGATTAAACCAATGCCTTTTTCTATTCCTACCCCTCCATTACCTAGGCCACCGACTTCTCCATTATTCTTAGCTAGTTTATCCCCTTCCACTCTTCCACCCATTATCAATGCCTCATCCTCTACTTTGATACCATCCATTGGTAGCCTGATCATAACTAAGACAACCTAACCCAAACCATCCACCAAAGTTGTTCAAACACCTACCCCTTCTAATGTCAATTCCACACCCAAGAAGGTTGTCATTTCTACAAATAAAACCACAACACCCCCAACACCTATGAATGAATCCTAATCAATTATCTTACAAAGGTTATTATAAACATACACCATTAAGCTTCCACCTATTAATCCATTCACCCCCTCTAACACCAAACCCTCTTGGTTTGATGATACTCAGATCTGTGCATACCATAGGATGCCAGGGCATGACATGAAGAACTGCAAATCTCTCCAAGCTCTTATCCACTACTTATATGATGATGATGATGATGATGATGATTTTTTATTAGATGAATCACTTTCACCTAGCTTATCAACCCAACTACCAACTCAACCAATCCAACCATCATCCCAACCAACTCCTATTTCCCAACTTTCATCTCAACATAGGGGAGAGGAGCCCAATCCATCACCTAGTCCAACTGAGACCATTGTCCATACCATCCACATGATTACCTAATTTCAAGCCCAATAAATGGGTAAAGGAAGAGCCAATACATCCATTCCATGGACATATCCTTTAAACTCTCAACCTTCCAACCAATCCCTAATGCCAACACCTTCACCTACACCATCACCAAGACCCAAAGTGTCCATCCTAGGTGCCCCTCTCTGTAACCCTTCTGAATCTATTCAATAAATTGTGTTAAAGTAACTCTATTAGACTTTAGTCAAGATGAGTATTTATGAGCTAATAAACACATCACCCCATCATTGTCAGGCATTGATAGAGGCTCTCCAATCTATAGAGGTAAAACTAGATGACCCTTAACCTCTTGTGTCCCTTTTTGGATCCCTCTAACATTCAATCATTATTACCATCCAAGATTTTGAGATACCTCCAACACACTCTAAGGAATCTGATCCTCCTCTCTTTTTCATCACATATATTAATCACACTCGTGTCAAAAGGGTGATGATTTATGGAGGAGCCATCATTAACATAATATCCTCCCATGCTTTTGATCAACTATGTTTACCAAAGAACATCATGGCTAAAAGCACATCAGTTATTTGTTCTTTCAATGACATAATGGCCACTACCTTAGGGGCCATTATCCTTTAAATGCGCTTGGGGCCTCACACTATTCTTGAGCTATTTTATGTTGTAGAGGGTGAGTTTTAATATAACATTCTACTTGGATGCTTGTGGATCTAAGATATGAGTTGTATCCCCTCTACTTTACACTATTACATCAAATTTGAACATGAAGGATAGGTTATAACCATCAAGGTCGATCCCAATCCTTTTACATCTTGAAACATGACTTATAGGCCTAATAATGTCCTTCTTCCATATTCATCTCTTGCATAATCTACCAACCCCATTACCACAACCGTACCACCAACCATGACCCACGATGCTTCCATCATAAACAATGATGAATCCTCAACCAGCACATCAATCCCTTCTTCCTAGATTCCCATTAAAGACTCTTTGGCATAATCTCTCTAACATCTCTCCCTTGGGGAATACTGACGTTTAGCATTAGATGCCTTTCTCACTCCTCATGAATATGGGGACTTCAAAATGAACCTTCTTATGACCCCAACATAGGAAACCTCATCCCCTTTGGACTTCCCAATAATTGAACATATTTTGTCTATGGGAGAATTTATTGACCACTCCTTTCTCCTATCACCACCCCATATATTTAACCTTTCACTTCCAATTTTCCTATCTAAACAATCCAACCTTTTCCAAAACCTATCTTCACTATTGTACTTAGAAAAGATTTAGTATGGGCCTTTACGAATAAGGACCTCATAAATTGCCCATTATCAAAACTCAAAATCCTCATGAATTCTTTGGGTTCATATTCAAACCACCATAAGAACCCACCTCACCAAAACCTATCTTTACTCTTGAGGAAGAGATTCAATCCTCACCTAGTTCATCTTCACAATCTAGAGACTCCAAAATCATCCCATCCACCTCTTTTTTTTAATTAATACCATTAATTTAGGCCCACTGACCTATCAACAAGGTGACCAAACCAAAACCCTTCCTCTCATTTATCCTAAAATAATCAACTGTGATTCACCCACTATTCATACCATTCAACTTCAAGATGATGAGTCCATCCTCACCTACCTTAGTGCAGGAGATTCTTCTATCCATAAATTCCTCCCTCTTGAGAACCAAACTATGCTCAAAGAATCAACTATCAATATTAACCTAAGGACTCAGGAGGATCCTCATATCATCAAACTTGGCTAATCCTTGAACTTAGACAAGCAACAGGATTATACCACCTTCCTTTGAGACTATAGCATCACATTCACATGGTCTTATCAAGACATGTCTATGATTGACCCTCCCATCGTACTATATAACATCATTACCCATCATGATGCTAAGCCAGTATGGAAAAAGATTTACAAAATGCACCCTTGTATAGCTCTTTTCATCAGAGATTAACTTTAACATCTTTTGTCTATCAACTTCATTCAACCCATTGATTATCCACAATGGGTCTTTAATATTGTTCCCATTACCAAACCCACTGGGGTACTCCATCTTTGTGTGGATTTCCATGACCTTAACCTTGCATGCCCCAAATATGACTTTTCTTTACCTAACATTGACCAATTAGTTGATCTTACTATGAGCCATAAGATGTTATCCCTCATAAACATCTTTTCAAGATATAATTAGATCTTGATCACTCCCTCAAATCAACATAAAATTGCCTTCATTAATCCTTGGTAAACCTTATACTATCAAGTCATGCCTTTTGGTTTAAAAAATATACGTGTAACTTATCAATGTGCCATGACCTATATCTTCCATGATCTTATCCATAATATTGTATAAGATTACGTGGATTATCTCCTTGGGAAATCTAAAATCTATGAGGACCATTTAGTTATTCTTGCTATCATCTTCAATCAACTAATCCAATTCTATGTCTGACTCAATCCCAAGAAATGCATTTTTGGGGTTCTCTCTGGGAAACTTCTTGGCTTCATCATTTCCCTCTATGGAATTGAAATTGATCTTGATAAGGTCAAAGCTATCCTAGAAATGCCTCCTCTAACAAACTTAAAACAACTTCATAGTCTACAAGGAAAATTTTAATCTACTCATCATTTCATTTCCCAACTATCAAATAGATGCCATCCCTTTCACCATCTCCTAAAGAAGGACACCTCCTTTAAATGGACCAAAGATTATGAACAAGCCTTTGACTCACTCAAGGAGTATCTACTTTCTCCACCAATTTTTATTCCACTTAGGGATGACCAACCTTTCTACCTTTACATATCTACCACTGACCACTCTTTGGGTGTAATGTTGGCTCATTGAGATGACCAAAATAAAGAACAAGTTGTTTATTATATTAGTTACATGCTTTTGGAATACAAGACATGACATACCCATCCTGAAAAAATTTATCTCGCTCTCATTTTTGTCACCTCTAAACTCTGACATTACCTTATGTTATCACCACCACTGACCCACTCAAGTATCTGCACTCCAAGCCATATCAAAATCAGCATACAACCAAGTGGATCATGCTTTTGGTCAAGTTTGATCTTGAGTTTCTTCACCAAAAATCTATTAAAGGCCAAGTCATTGCTGACTAATTAGTTGAAGCCCCCCTCCTAAATATCTAACCCATTCCATCAACCTTTCTAGATGAGTCTATTGTGACTCTTTCTCAGAAAGACCCCCTTACCAAATGACCATGTTTTTCAATGGCTCAAGTGCAAACACAGTGGGGGTGTAGGCATAATTCTCATCCCCCTTCATGGTGAACCTCTTCCACTATCTTTTAAACTTGACTTTAAATGTACTAATAACATGGAAAAATATTAAGCTTTGTTTATCTATCTCCAAACCACTCTTGCCTTAAAAATTAAAACCATTTCTATCTTCAGTGATTCTCAACTCATGATCAACCACGTCAACGGGTACTATCAATGTGATAATGACATTTTACAAGAGTATAAGATCCTCATTGATAAACTCTTGACATCTTTTGAATGTTATCAGATCTAGTTGGTACCCTAATCTACTAATAAATTTTTAGATACAATGGCCTCCCTTGCATCTCAAATACCCTCTCAACCAACTAAATACAAATTATTTGTTACAATCTATCACTTCATCAAACCTTCATATATTGGTCTGGACCTTCCAACCATTTCTAATGTGGAGGCATCTCCTTTAGACATCTGGTATGACAAAACTTTTAACTACCTTAACCTTGGCATCATCCTGCCTAACCTCTAAAAGAATACTCAGAAAGCCTTTGTGCAGGGTACCTCTTGCTAAACCATACTAGGGGGAATCCTATACAAATGTGGCTTTGATGGTCTTATCCTTTATTATTTACATGGTCATGAGATTCCCCATGACATCAAGGAAACTCGTGATGGAGTTTATGGGGGAAATTTTAGTGGCCTCGCTATCGTTAGAAAAATATTATGTTTGGGTTACTATTGGCCTACCCTCAATCACGACTATTGTGACTATGTAAAGAAGTGTGTTAAATGCCAACAACATGCTAACTTGCATCATGTGCTCACTCACAACCTTTAGGTATCCAAATATTATTGGCCCTTTTCATAATGGGGGCTTGATCTCATTAGAGAAATCAATCCTCACTCATCTCAATGACACCAATACATCATCACTACTACTGATATTTCACTAAATGGGTGGAGGCTATCCCCCTTATCTCCATAAAAGCCAAGAAAATTGTTGATTTCATCAATCACCATATCCTCTATCATTTTGATGTCCCTCACAAAATCATAACAAATAATAGAAAATCCTTTAAAAATAAGAAAGTTCAAGCCCTTTGTGATGCTTTTGGCATCAAGCGCAGTCATTCTTCACCTTATCATCTGTAGGAAAATTGACAGGTGAAAGCCTCTAAAAAAAATATCATCAAGGTGCTAACTAAAGTTGTAAGTGCTTTAGGTCAAGACTGGTACATACACATCCCATTTATTTTATGGGCCTATCACACTAGTATCTAAACCATAATAGGTGCCACACCTTTTTCCCTAGTCTTTGGTGTAGATGTTATCTTACCTCTCAAAGTCTAGATCCCCTCTCTTCATATATCCTTACACGACATCATTTCTAAATAAGATTATCAACAAGAACACCTCGCATGCCTTGAGTTACTTGATGAACATCACCTTGTTTCCCTTAACCATCTCCATGTCTACCAAGAACATATCACCCATGCTTATAAAAAACATCTTAAAGAATGGGAATTTAACATCGAAGACCTCATCCTAAAATAAAAACCAACATGTAACAAACATGGATAAGAGAAAAAATGGAAAATTTTATTTCAATTGACTTGGACCCCATATCATCACACATAAATATGGATCAGGAGCTTATTATTTATCCTTTATTAAAGGTAAACTAGAACTTGAACCTCTTAATGCTTTGCATCTGCATCCTTTCTACTATTAAGAGATCTAAAATGAACCCTATGATCTATCTTAAACTCTCCCCTTGATTTTATAATATTCACCCTTCCCTTATCCTATTACCATACTCCTCTTGGGTACATTTAATTACAAGACCCATATGATTATCCATCATAGTTTTAGCCCAATCTTAAACATGGGTACCAAAGCTCTACCCAGGGCATGGTTCTCATGGATACTTTTTATCTATCACTAGATAAAATCCCATGGTCATTTGTCTCCCAAAATCACCTTTCCTTACCCAATCAACCACCTTTTGTGGTAACAATCTTACCCTGACAAGGTCAACCTCTAAGCTTAGATAGACGATTCCATGTCTAAAAAGTAACAACATTTAAATATTCTCTATGGGATATAACATATTATTTGGGTCCATTTTTTAAAGATAGACCACTTCCTCAAAGGATGGCTACTAAATATAGTCAAAATAAATAAACTGATCCCTCGAAGGATGGCTAAGCCAAAATATCAAAATAATAATATTTTCATAAAAGTTAAAATCAGCTTAATCCAAGCACTTTGAGCTTCCTGCATTGATCAACTTCACCTCTCTTATCAAAAAATCAAAGAAATATATGACCCTATTATCCCACAAAAATGTTGTAATCACCTCTCTCATAAAATTATCATATATTTGTAGACTTCACACATCGATCATTCTACACCTTATAAATACATGGACTTGTCTATTCTAGTTCTTAGGTCACTTATAAAAGGGTAATAAAATCCACATTCGGTTCCTATCTTATCCCTTTTCCCCTATGTTTACCTATCATTTCCTTTTCTTATATAACCTATATAAATCAATGGACTATGAGCTCACTTGGCAATATGGCATTTATATTGATACCTTTTTCACTAGGAAGGTCCTCATACAAATCCCATCAGAGGTTCATTTTCATTAAGCTACTATCTAAATTTGGTTCCAAAAGGTCCTCACCAATGGAAAAAATATGTCTCTTTCTCTTTATCTTGGTTCACAAGGATGTTGTCTCTCATCCTTCTCAAAACCCTATAAACTTATCAAAGCATACCACAACATCATAATCTGTAATAAAAAAACATATCATAAAATCCATATCATCACCTAAGATAACAATCTCTAACATTATGATCACATATTTTCATCACATAAAAAATAAGAACATCATATCATATTCAAAATCAAATCTATAAATATCATCACATGTTTATACTATGACATCATTAGTCTCATACATAACCACCATCTATCACATCTAACATTAACATAAGTCATTCTCACCATATTATCAACACATAAGTATTCATTTTGTAAACACATGGACTAAATAAAAGCATCCCAACATTTTGAATCATATATATATATATATATATATATATATATATATATATATATATATATATATATATATATATAATCAATAAGTGTCTAAAATGTACATATCTCTTACTCATATACATCTCACATCTTTGACATGTAGGCTAGTATCAAAATCAGATATAAAACTAATAATCCTGACCATATATATATATATATATATCATGATCTTAGGGCACTATCACCACTAGCCCCACCCACACCTATACTTGTACCTGCACCTACACTTATACCTATCCCAAGTGGAGGCCATGTTAGATGACCTTTTACCATAGCCCACTAACTTGGGGCTATGATCACTACTCCACCATCCAAACTAACTTGATAATCTACCCACCTTAGCTCATTAAGACACTAGTCTAGCACAATGCCCTCATAGTAACATAACTCTTATATGATCACTAGGTATCTCACCTGTGTAACAAAACTTGGGGGTGTCATTGTTGCTCCACTAGCCCATCATAGAGAGTCTCTCTCCTATGTCACCAAATCAAGTGAGACCCTCACCTAGTCTCAATCTCCTATCACTATGGTAACCTACCACTATAAAATGGTCACCTAACCCTATAATGTGGTGACCTATGCTTGGGCTTGATCTCTCTAGACTGTCACTCCTCCAAGCTAGCCCTAAAGAGTGGCAATTTGCCCTTGTAACATGATAATTTAAGCCTGTGCTTCCACTAGTGCTACTGCTACCTATGGATCACCCTGTCCTAGTCCCCTTATTGGGTCAACATCCATAAGACCCTAGCCTCCATCTCTTAAACCAAAATCAATAGCTATGTATCTCCCTTGAAACTAGGTAGGATAATCAGCTATATAACCTACATCATTTCCATCCTTCAGGGGCAACTCCTCATGATTTAACTCCTTAACATATGACTATGGATCTGGTAAATATAACCCTACATCCTCCCTCTTATATCACAAAAAATCTTGAGGGATACTTTACACAAGCCCAAACTGATGCCACACTCACTCAAAGGGGATGCACTCTATCTCACCATCCTACCTCCCATAGGCCCATCTCCAACTCTATAAAATTAAGGTATGATACCTATACCCAACCCATATTATCCAAGTCTGATATGGCCTCTAGACTATGTCACCAAGAACTAAGCCCTCCAAGGCCCTTCTAAACTAATCAATATCGCTAGAACCCCCACCAGCACTTATCATAGCCCCATCTCTCTTCCATTAGTAAAATTCATCTATATAATCCATCAGTTGTTAAACCTTTATTGAAATGCCCAAAGGCCTTAGTACCTATATATGCTCATAGGCCTAGTAGTGTAGTATAAATCCCACATTGATGCCATAGTGCTTGTGTACTCTAAACTCCCATAGCTCTCTATATATCTCAACTATTAAAACATGTGCCCATCCAAAAATTATACCACCCAAAACCAACTCTACCAACACCTCTAATAACACACCAGGGAATCTCCCTCCCATAGAATATGATAGCGCATAACAAATAACCACTAAATACAACATGGACAACAAATGTCTATCTCTAGGGGGCCTTTGATATAGAGTCCTAATGTTGAAACCTCTAGAGTGAGACTATGAATCATCTCAGTCATCTCCATATAGCATCTCTATGAACTCATCGATCTCTTACCCCTCTATATGGTAGATCAGATCTCTATGGATGGGTAGACATGTGATCTTGTAGACATCCTCTAATAAGATGCTCATCTCCCTAGTCAGTAACCAGAAAGTATTAGTCATCAGGTCCCATCTCTTGATGAGGGTGACTATCATCATAGCATCTCTAAGAAGGTGTTAATAATGTTGCATCCCTTTGAAACCCACTACCTCTATGAAAATCTTAGGAACTCAATCCCATAGTTAGACCTGATCCCACACCTGTAACACTAGGTATATCACAAATCAGGTAAGTTACCTATCTCAACTATCACCTAGATGCATAAAAACTATTTCCCACCTACTTTTATACCAATATGATTTCATCTATCAACTTATCCTTTAAACACTTATTATGTCTATACACCCATATTAACTATTCATATCCTATGTAAACCCACATTTACCTAAAATTGCTATAATCTCCAACCCATTTTAACCCAATTCTCTCGACTCTATCTCACAACCAACCAATCCAACTCCTACCCCAACCCATCTTAACCCATTTCAATTCTACCCATCTCAACCCATTTCACTTTTACCTACCCTAACCCATCTCAATTCTAAACCATCCCACCTCCCAACTCTTCCACCCCAACTCATAACTACTGCCCTAACCCATTGACCATTGATAGATCTCCTAAACCATTGATGGTTCCCTTGGGGCCATTTTCCCCCAAGGTCAACCATCACTGGTTGTCTCAACCATCAATGGTCATTATTAGGTGACTGTAGGTGGTGAGCCTCAACCCCCTGACCTCCTCTTAAAACCCTAACTCCCTCTGTCCCACCCAAAACCTACTCTCTACACCCTTAAACATTTTTACCTACCTCTATACAATTCATACACCCCCAACCATATAATCTTGTAAATAATAATAGAAATATAAAAACCCTAGTGCCACATCTAAAAATCCATAATTTCCTAATTTAGCATGCCTAGTTATATTTTTTCCATTTAATTTGTATAAAATGCACTTTACATCAAAATTAAAACATAGCCTACCTTGTTTCATGATCGATGGTGACACCTCAATCCATGCCTGACCACTTATCCCCAAGCATCTCCAGCGTCCATCTCGACCCCACCATCACTCTCACACACCACACTTCTCTCACCAACACATCACACTTCCATGTACTCATGCACAAATCTTTGTATAAATACTCAGATCAGATAAAGCATGACTTCTCAAAAGTTACAAATGAGGATAAAATGGGCCTAGTTAACCTTTTTACCACTAATTTAGGGTTTTTACCCAACAATCAATGGTTATCCAACCATCAATGGTTGACTATAATTGTCAATGGTTACATAACCCTTGATGATTCACCCTAACCATTGATGATTACCTAACCATCACCAGTTCCCCCTAAATTTCAATGGTTATGGTGCTTTTCTTTTACCCCTCTAAACCTACACTTTTCCTACTTCACCCAAAACTATTAATGCATCCAAATGACCTAATCCACTTCTAGTCACCCTTGTGCCTATTTGGGAGTTACCTTCTCCCCACCAACCAAGAACTACATTAGGCTTGAAGTCCATATTTGAGATACTTGAAGTCCTTAGCATTGGTCATAATTGATCGGGTTAGGATTATCAAGTCTCCTAGAGAAGGGTAGTAACTTGTCCTTATCATCCTCTTGCCTAGCACATCAGGGCTTAACTCAGCCACTACCTACCCCTTTACCTTTATCAACCTTGATGATGGTACCTTTTTGAACCAACCCATTCACATACCTTACAATATCTTTACTTTGGTCATAATGACCACCTTGACTAATTTTTCCATGTTAAACTTTTGCATTATGTACCACCTCATGCATAACCCAACCATTTATGTTTTTCTCAGGAACACTTCCTACCTTGTATTCCTAAGAAAACACTAACCTTCTCTAGGAGACTTGATAATCCTAACCCAATCAGTTATGACCAATGCTAAGGACAAGTTACTACTATCATAGAACACAAAATTATTATTACCAACATTGGCACCTTTAGTCTTTACATGATTTTTACTCTTATACTTAGTCATATTTTTTGTGCATAGCCTGCACCCTCTTTATCACCAACCTTATAACCTCCATTTCACCTTTTTATCAAACTATGACCTAATTTTGGTGTTACCTCATTGACTGCCAGTTTGAGGAGGAATACCCTCCTCCCATACTCAAGGTAACTAAACCTTGACCATCAATAGCTTGTTTTTGTTCTATGAATTATTGACCTAAAAACTCACAATAAAAAGGGGCAAAATGTAAACACTCAAAAACATCCCTTTGACTAGTTTTGATGTCGTAACACCCTCAACTAATTCTTGAACTTCGTTATTCACCTAGTTATCCTAACCTCCTTTACACTTGTCAAATGCACCTAGCCATTTTTTAAGCATTATGGCAAACATCACCCTTTAACCCATTTCTATCCATTTTGGCACTTAGGGATTAATCGTCGATGGTTGGCCTAACTATCGATGGTTAGGCCCCCAATCTTGCAACAACAAAAAATCATCCAGTTGCAAGATAGGCTTGCATGGACAAAATAAAAACTTTCCCATGCACACCTTATAGATTTCCCTCTCTTCAAATTGGTATCTTTATCCTCCCTCAACTTAGAAACTTTCCCTTTCCTCACTTATTAGTTTTGTGCTATAAATGTTAGGCTTTTAGAGGAGATTAGATCCAAAAATTTGCATCCAGACTCTCTTGTTTTCTTTGTGTAGGTATTTAGCATCTTGAAACTCTATCCATATGACTCTTAAAGGTTGAAGTATTGTTATGCTACCTAATTTCATTTAGTTAGTCATTGGTTTCTACTTTACATCATTTAGGTATTATTTCTTTTATTTTTGGCATTCTCTTTTCCCACTATCTCTTTCTAACTCAACCTGATCACCTGCACATCACCCCTCACCCCAATAGTCCACACTCTACCTTCTACCCATTAGCCACTTCATCCCCAACTCTATTTCAATTCCCTATAGACCTCCCATAGGTAACTATTGATGGTTATTATAATCATCATTGGTTACCATAACCATCACCAATTACCTAACCATCATCGGTTATACCTAACCGTTGTTGGTTAGCCTGACTATCGATGGTCATTGTCAAGGAAAATAATAGATTATTATTTTCTCCCATTTTTGCCCAATCAAACCCTTAATTCCATTTATGGCCTACTTTCAGACCCTACCCACATCCTCTACACCTGGCCTTGACCCTCTTACATATGGTATTGACCCACTATGTGATATTTCTATTGAATAGGTACTTTTATTTCTTTTTGGCATAATAATTTTATTTCTTATCAATTTGAATGTTGACATATTTTATTTCTATTATCAAAACTTTTTATCATTAGGGGAATGGATTGACAACTGTCTAAGGGAGCTTTCGCTTCTTGGATCTAGCATTGCTAGGTAGTCCACCCTTCATACTCATCTAATACACAATTTAGTTTAGTGTGGTCTTATTGCAGGTAGTCCTTACTCACAAAAAAGGGGCTCTCACTTCATTTGATCATCAACAAGTGCAACATTTTACTAGGTACACACCCTTTATCATTTGTTTCTTCCTTAAAAATAGGAAAGTTAAAAGTAAAGTTAGAAATAGTAGGAAACACACCCATTGAAGATGCCACACCATATAAAAATGGGAACTATAAGTTAAAAATATGAATGACCCATTTCTAAAGCATGAGGAAATAAAAATTAAGGATAATTTTCAAATACATCATATATACCATGTATATCCTCCTCTTGAGACATATAATCTTGTCAAATTACCATAAAGACCTATGATTATATTCAATGATAGAGAGATTCTCGTTGATGACTCAGATTTCCACATTATTCATATGAGCTCACATTATTGAACACCCCATACATATTGTTATGGTTGATAATGGTTCAAATAAAAATGTTTGTACCATGACACTTCTCAATTATCTTGGGTACACACAAAAGGATATACAAAATACTTTAAGAGTGATCAAAGGGTGTAATTGACATATATATGACACCCTCAGATGTATTGTGCTACCACTTCAAGTAGGGCCTACCATAATGGCTACTTCATTCTTAATTATACAAAGTAATGGGGTCTTTGGAATGTTGATGTCATGCTCATAGATTCAAAATCTTTGTGGAGTACCTTTTGTAGTGCATTAATGTGTCAATTATATACACTATAGCAAGGTAGTTATAGTTTCAACCATTCAATATGAGTACCCTCTTTATCTAGTGGTATATCTTCCTCTACCCATACCACCATTACAGTCAGTTATTAATCCTATTCATGATCATGATATAGAGGAAATTGTTACTCCTATTCATGACCATTATTCAGAGATAATTATTTCACCCATATAAGTTTTATCTCTACATGTAGTGTAGGGGATAATAGTTGATTCTCTTCAGCTTCCAGTCTCATAGTAGTTATTACATTAGAGAGTTATTCAAGATTCTAAAAGGCCATTATATATTATAGCACATACCAATTTAGTCCCACATATAGGTCAATTTGTTTCACAAAAAACACATGTATCTATGCATTTTATTATTATACAATGGCCACCACATATTCATATATTGTAGATATATTTATGATACATAGGATTCTATGAATAGTGATGAAGATGGTTATATTGTAACCCTTGATGAATTTTCATATTTTGATACACCTACTATAGATATTAAAAATTGATTAATGTAGCACCTTAGTATTTTACACTTGTAAAATACTTATCATGGTTGTACCTTTTATTTATAGACCTACCCATTTCCAAAAGGCTCTTATTCACTATATCATTGTGCCTAATTATTTATCTCTTAGTACAGCCATTTTTATTCTAATGACTAGGTTTTATATACTATGCAAAAATATGTAAACCTAGTTATTATCCTTCACTACTAGTTCTAGGCCTATACCTATTTTCTAGCTCCTTGGACACTTGTGTCCTAGATAGACACATGTGTGATGCAAGTGTCCACTTTTCCTAGAAAGTGTCAAGTGTCAAAAATTCATCCAATCTAAAAAAATAAATGTATCCTAAAGGTTGGCCTAGGTGATTTAGTTTGATATATTTATAAAATGGATTGGTATATATACAAGATCAATCCTCATTCATTCTTCACCTATTAATCACCTGGGAATCACATACAACTCACAAGGCCATATACCAAGAAGCACTCAATCAAGCATTCAAGTGAGAAAACCTTCCCTATTCATCCTTATCTATATATCAGTCATAGGAGAAATATCTACACATGTCTAAAGCATTTGAAAATAAGTTCATTAGCCATATTTTCTAGGTTACAATATAGGTCACCATATGTCTTTACTTATCATACATTTCATCCTCATGCACACATAAGCTAACACATAGGGATAAACATATAAGTATAAGGCCATCTTTAAATTATTGGTTATCTAAGTAGTGTCCATTGATATAGGTGTCCTTGGGGTAACTTGACTATGTGATCCCACTAACCCATTTTTCCCATAATCATTATAAGGGTAAAGATCTAGGGTTTTGATCATTTGACAAAGAATGGTAGCCTATGCACTCAATCTAAATACATCAAAGGAAAGGTTTTAAAAAAAAAATAGAAGGCTCCAGTTAGTTACATCTAAATCCAATAATTATTCCATATAGGACACTTGTGTTAGGATTATACACCTATGTTGATGCAACTATCTAGATCTGATGCAAGCACTCAAGGCCATAGAAATGATTTTACAAAATCTAATGATTATTTCAAGATCATCTTCTAGTCAACTTTTAGTATGTTCTAGACTAGACATGCATGTGCATATTAAACTATCTAGGTGTCATTTGATTCAAATTTATTACAATATCTATCAATAATTATACTTTACTATTTTTACCAATCTTAGTTGTATAAATTCAAAATGTTATTTTTTTGAATTTACTATTAATTGGCCTTCTCATTAGATTATTTCACCATCCTTGTGTGAAATACAATCTAACCCCC
This sequence comes from Torreya grandis, assembly GCA_037957365.1. Lineage (NCBI taxonomy): Eukaryota > Viridiplantae > Streptophyta > Pinopsida > Cupressales > Taxaceae > Torreya > Torreya grandis. Next base: position 294,174 of record JARHVA010000169.1, on the reverse strand, counting down.
TTAACCATAGATAACCTTATTTATCTAAATTTAGGGTTAAACATTTGGTGAACCTAACATTTAGTCTCAAAACCCTAGATTAAACCTAGGGTTTACTATTTTTTATTTGATTTTTAATTCTAAAATAAAAATATTTTACAATTACATTTCCATTTATTTTTAATTAATTGATCATGGATGCATTTATCATTTATTTCCTTTTCTAATATGTCATAATAACTTTTGTTTGTTAGGGTGCATGAATGTCTAACTCAATTAGAATTTTAAAAAAATGGGTTAGAAACCTAACAAAAACAAAGAAAATGTATTCATGTATACTTCTCATTTTTATACTATTTATAATTAGCTTTTACCTATTACCACTAAGCATCATAGAGAATGCATGAAAACCCCCTATTCTAATTCAAATGTTACAAATTCATCCAAGGATGTCAATGATAAAACTTCACTTTTGGATTTATTACATAAATCTTCCCATTACAAAAATGTTCTTTTATATGCCTTATGTATATCCATATTACCAAGCAATGTGGAGCCTCCATATGTGGCCTCCATGATATATTAATTTAAATAGACTGAGTGTAACATCTATTTTGAAACAGAACATCTACCACGTTGGGATATTATAAATTATTGTTTACCATTATATCTCCAATTTTGTGTTTGCAATAAAATAGTAAAAGATTTATTGTGGAAAATTGCTCAGGACTCAACATTTACAACATATCCTTTCCCTCCTTACTTGGCATTGGACATATAAGATTTAGAACCATCCAACATGAGTATTAATGGATTTAATAATATGTCACAAAAGGTATTATCGAAAATAATAATGAATATCACTATGGGACCCCATATATTTCCATCTTCAAGCCAACTTATGCCAAATGACTTAAATTATTACATCCTTTTAGGATTTCCTTGGATACCCAAAATGTTTTTAGTTATGTCTACATGCATGCTTAAAATTCAGCCACCAAAGATTTATCTATACGTGCCTAATGGATATTGATCCCTTTAAACAGTATGTAATGATTCAAATAATGAATGCTTCCACACCAAAATCTTATAATTCTAATTTTAACTCTTGACAATTTTTTAAATATGGATATAAAGGCAAGGATTAGGAAATAATGAACAAGCTATAACCCAACCTATTACACCTTTAAATAATCAAAATTGAAAAGGCTTGGTGCTCTTAGAAAAAATGAAAATTAAAAAATGAGGCACTCTTTGTACTCCTTTTTTATAAAGACCCAATCAGAATGCATGCATATACTTACTTCTACTATTGAGCTACAATTGAAAAATCCATGTCTAATTGATAAAAATGCTTCACTAGAAATTTTGACATTGGATGAGTTCTCAAATGATGAGTCATTGCTAGAGTAATTGGGGGCATATGAGGATCTCCCTTTCTTCTATCATAAGAATAGTTTTCCACATAGCCCTTTACTCATGCTTACTTTAGTGAGAGAAATGACTAAAATATTCAACATGATGCTCCTAATATGAATCTTACCATGTCATATATAGTAGAATGATCTACTTTATAAAAGAAAAAAATAATACAATATAACTATAGAACATAAAAATATCCTCAGCCAATATTACTTGCTAAAATGATGTAAAAAGAAGGAAAAGCTTATCATTATCTCTTACATGATTTCCAAGAATTATCTACTTGGGTTTATTTACATTTGCCTAGGATAGACTCATCTATTGCAATGCACAATATTTTACTATATCTAGATGCAAAACCAATAAAACAAAAGATTCTTAAAATGCATCCTAAATTTATATTGTTGGTAAAATATGAAATTCAAAAGATATCTGATGTAGGTTTTATCAAATCTATTGCACATTATGATTGGGTCTCCAATATTGTTCTTGTTACTAAACTAAATGGTGAAATTAAATGTTACATTGATTACCATGACTTAAATAGAACTTGTCCCAAATATGATTTTCCATTGCCTAACATTGACATGATTGTCTATTCTACAACTAGTTATGAGAATTTTTCCTTTGTGGATGTTTTTATTGGATATAACCAAATCAAAATTAACCAAGCAGATCAGGAAAAGATAACATGTACGACCCCATGAGGAATAATTTGTTATATTGTCATGTCTTTTGGCCTTAAAAACATGGTATCTACATACCAAAGGTAAATGACACACATTTTCCATCATTTCATTCATAAAACTATCAAAGACTATGTTGATGATTTACTTGAAAAATTAAAACACCAATAAGATCATACTACCGATTTATGACAACTATTTATTGCACAAATTCAATGTGTGATTGAATCTAAAATAGTGTGTTTTTTTGGTATCCTAAAAAATGATTCTAGGATACATAATTTCTCAATGAGGCATCAAAGTTCATCAAAAAAGGTAAAATATATTATTTAGAATCCATCACCAATAAACTTAAAACAATTACAATGTTTACAAGGCATAATTCAGGATATTTGACATTTCATTGCACAGTTGGGTGATAAAACAATACCTTTTACATGATTATTAAAAAATGACACAAAATTTGTATGGGATGATGCTTATCAGAAAAGTTTTGATAAAATCAAAGAATACTTAACACACTTGTTAGTGCTCATGCCTCATATACTAGAAATACCATTACTCCTTTATATCCCAGCCACCCATGAGGCTCTTTGGGCCATATTAGCACAATATAATGATGATCACAAAGAACATGAAATTTAATATATAATCCATCAACTGATTGATTATGAATTCATATATACCACTATGGAAAAATTATGTCTAGCATTAGTATTTGCTACACAAAAACTATGGAACTACTTGCTAAATAATGAGATCCATGTTATAATTAAAGAGGATCCTTTAAATTTTCTCATGAAAAAAACACGTCTAATGGGCCACATAGCTAAATTGGTGATGCAACTTATAGAATTTGATCTCAAATTTATATCTAAAAAATCAATAAAATGTCAAGTTATAACCAACCAATTAGTGGTATCTCCATTACTCGAGCCTTTTCCAATTACCAAAGCCTTCTGTTATAAATTATAAACATATAATATAGTTTTAAATTAATGAAAAATGTTCTTTTATTGATCTAGATGTATGATAGGCATGGGTGTCAGTATCATATTTTGTATCCCTAAGGGTGAATACATGTCGTTATCTTATAGATGAACATCTTATTGCACTAATAATATAGCAAAATATGAGGCCTTGTTAATCAGATTATCCATAATACAAAAAATTCATATCAATGATATTAATTTTTTTGGTGAGTCTCATTTTATTGTTAATCAAGTTATCAATCATTACCAAACCAAAAAATATCATTTACTCCCATATAAAGAAATGGTGGATAAACTCAAAAAAAAATTGACAGATTATCTATCAATAGTATTCCATGTAAAGATAAATTCCATGCATATGCATTAGCTAGGAAACATCCTTAGTTAGGAAACATCATTAATGCCTTTTGATATCAGTGATGATTATATAAAATTTACCATATGTAATTTATGACAACCTTCCATTACTCAAAACAAAATGGATGTTTTAGCATTTTTTATTATTACTCATAGTTATATAAATACATAATGGTATAGTGACATCTATAATTTCTTATATCAGTCTTACATACCGTATCACTTCACACAAAATGATAAATGCAAACTATAATGAGAGACACTTCATTATGATATTATCGATAATGATTTATTTAAGTGAGGGTTCAATGGAAAATTATTGTGATGTTTAAGCAAAGTGAGGCACATATCACACTCTTAAAAACACATGATAGTGAGTATGGGGGACACTTCAGTGGTAGGTCCATGTCCTAAAAATTATTATTATAGGGTTAGTATTGGCCTAAAATGGAACAATAATGTATTGTACATGCTATATTATGTTTCTGATGTTAGAAATATATCAATCTAAACTATGCTCCATCTCATGAGTTACAATTGATTGTATCACCATGGTTTTTTTCCTTATGGGGATTTTACTTTATTTTCAAAATCCATCACATGTCCATTGGTGGACATAAATCATAATTATAGATACATAGTATTTTATAAAATGGGTGGAGGCAATTCCACTTGAGTTTACCATAGGGGATGATATATGCTAGTTTTTTATGACCAAGATTATTTCTCATTTTGGCATACCTTTAGATATTGTTATTGATAATGGATCATCATTTAAAAGTAAAATGGTGAAACATTTTCGCATCAAGTATAAAATAAAATATACCTTTTCGACACCTCATTCCCCACATGATAATGGAAAAATAGAAGAAAAAAATAAGACTATTATGAAAATACTTGGAAAAATTGTTGAACACCAATAGATGGTGTATAATTTATAGGCATATTACACTAGTGTTTGTACACCTACTTAGACCACACCTTATTCCTTGATTTATTATATAGAGGTAGTTTTACTAATTGAACTACAAATCCCATCCTTGTGTGTTTCTCTAAAGGATATTATAAAAGATAATAACTCATGAAAAATTGTTACATTAGTTGGAATAATTGAGTACAAAACTTACTCATGCTATTGAACACTTATGATTTTATCATGACCATGTCAATCATGCATATAGAAAAGGTTTTAGCCACATGAATTTTTTTTGGGTGACCTAGTACTCAAGGAAAATCAAAGTAATACCAATGTAAAAAAGATAAGAAATGGAAATTCAAACCAAATTAGTGGGGACCATTCACAATTACAAAAAATTGGGTAAAAGTGTATACTGCCTAGCTATACTTGAAGGTAAAATTATCAAAACCTAATGAAAATTATGCACTTGTGCAAATATCTTACCTAAAATATTTAATAAAATACAAAAACATTCATAAAACTCAAAAAAAAGTCAAAAAAATTAGCACGTTCCTAGTTGTACTATTTCTTATATATATGTTGTTTACTCCATTTTAGTAGATAGCATATCATCCCTTTCCTATATGCATATATTTTTCATGCATCATTTTAGTGTGATACAAGCATACCTAGATACATGATATATGCACATACATATGTTGGGACTTCACGTCCTAAGTACATTTGGGGCATTTGCTTCTTTGATCATGGTACACCCAAGTTATATTATTTTATGATCACTTTTCATTATTAAGTTTGAGCTTATATACTTACACGTGCCTATATTCATGCTTATACCTTTCAAGTGTACTTGATATGATATGTACTTAACATTACTTTCAAACACATATTTTTAGGAACTAGTGTGTTATGTTCATGTTGGTTGCTTATATTTGTCCTAATTTTCCATTTTTTTCATTTCCTTGAGTGTGTTCTTTGCTTGTTATTTTCTTTCATTGTATTTCTTACTTGAGAATTTGAATATGCTTCATTGATTGTGGCCTCAATGTCTTCATTTTCCTATTTGGACATTTGAATATGTCATTATGGACATTTGACTAAGTCAGGTCCCTTAGATTATGAGGCATTTGAACGTGCCCCTTATATGTTGTCTTCTTGGACCATTTTCCTTTTGCATTAATTTTGAGTGATCTTGTGTGTATGTTTTATTAATTTTTGAGCTTATAATATTACTCTCTAAATATTTCCATGATCTATATCATGCATCTTAGGACTTGATATGACCTCATACTACACACCTAATTGTTATATCTACCTAGACATGCTAGTCCTATTTACTACATATATACATCACTTATATAGTTATCTTATCATTTTGATGTAAAGTGACTACTAGATTCTACTTCCCCTCACTTCAAAGAGGGGGGGGGGGGGGCGGGGGCGGGGGGTGGGGTGGGGGGATGGGGGGTGTCATGTCATAGAGGCATGAATTCCATATTTTCATAATTACATATTATAATGGGGGCATGTAAAAAATGCATGACCTTTACACTTGTTCAGTAGTCAACATCTCCAAATTATAGTGGGTTCATATTATGGAAACATGTTCTCCACATTTACACAAACTATTAGATTCTCTAGATTCATTGGAGGAATGTCACAGAAACATGTCCTCCACACTTGAATCAATTTCAAATTTGCCATATTTCATAGTTATATGATGCAAATACATATTTGTGGTAGCATTCTAGGCATTGATATTTTTATTATACCCAAGTTTTAGTTTGAGACATATATGAGGTGCATATGCCATGAAAAGGGCACATAAAATTATAAAATCAAATCACTTTATAGATTTAAAATACTAACATGGATTATTATTATATCCAGGATAAATTGGCATGAATTATTATTGAGCCAATCTACTACAATTGTTGGTTCATCTTTGGAAGGTTGTGTTGATTAAATTGCTCAATCTTACCAAGATTATAAGTTAAATTTGATTAAATCATCTAACTTTACCAAAATTATAGTTTGGTTTTTATTAAATAATCCACCTTCACTAGATATATAGTGTGAGTTGATTTTATCTCTCACACTCACTAGATCATGCACATATTTGGGTTGCATGATTAAGATGAAACAAGCTCAATAGTCATGTTTTAACTCATATTTACACTAATATTGGGGGCATGTGTCCTTTATCTATCTGTTTGTGTGTGTGTGTACTTTCAAGTTTAAAAAAATTCTAATTTTAGATTCAATACTTCATAGTGAGGCATCCTTTCAAATCAAATTTCCAAGAGGCAAGATGGTTACATCAACACATAGGTGCACTCCTAAGCTTGATTCAAGCATTTCAAATTATTTCAATTTTAGATTTGATACACTAATTATATATTGTAACATGCTCTTTGTTACATTTTAGTCACCAGTAAAGCATTCAAGTTGGGTGCATATAAAGAAGACAAGGTATGTCATACACACCCAGGTACACATTTATTTCCTATAAAATAGAAATTATGTTACTAGATTAAAGTGGGGTGTATATAATAAAATTTTATTTATGTATCACCTCGATCTTGTACACTTGGAAAATACATATCATGTTTTTACCTTATAGTTATAGACCTGCCCATTGCTAAAAGGTTCATGTTCACTATATCCTTATGCCTAATTTATTGTCTCTTAGTCTAACCATTTTTTTTCTAGAGACCAAGCCATCTATATTATAAAAAAATATCTAAACCTGATTATTATCTTTCACTGCTAGTTCTGATCATGTACCTATTTTATAGCTCCTTAGACACTTATATCCCAAACAAACACCTGCATCAGTGCAAGTGTCCACTTTTCCTACAAAGTGTCTAGTGCCCAAAAGTCATCTAATTTTGAAAAATAAACATATCCTAAATGTCAACCTTATTTAGTGCAAGATGTTTTCAAAATATATTGGTATATATACAAGATCAACCCTCAGTCATTCCTCACCTATCAATGAACTAGAAATCACATACAACTCACAAGGGGATATATCAAGAAGCACTCAATCAATAATTCAAGTGAGAAAACCTACCCTATTCATCCTTAGTTATATAAAAATAATAGGAAAAACATTTACACAAGTCTGAAGCATTCAAAGAGTGGTTCATGAGCCATACTTTTTAAGTTACAAGCTAGATCATTGTATGTCTTTAATTATCACAAATTGCATCCTTATGTACACACAAGCCAACACATAAAAGATAAATACATAAGTATGAGGCTCTCTTTGGAGTATTATCAATGTAGGTAGTGACATTGACAAAGGGGTATTTGGGGCAGCTCAACATTGTGAGTCTACTAACCCATTTTTCCACATTCACTCCAAGGGTGAAGAGTTAGGGTTTTTATCATTTGACAATAATTGATAACCTTTATGCATGAATTTAATACATAATAATAAATGTGACATAAAACTAAGAAAGCTCCAATTGGTCATATATATACCTAGTTAGTATTCTATATAAGACACAAATGGCAGGGTTAGACACCTATGTCGACATAGCTATCCAAATCTGATACAAGTGTCTGAGGCCATAAAAAGAATATTTCTAGATTATAAAACTATTCTAAGATCATCTTCTAGTCCACTTTGATCCTATTCTAGATCAAACCTACATGCACATAATAAACTGGCTAATTATCATTTGATTCTAATATATTACAATATATATCAATATATGTATTTTACTAGTTTTATCAATCTCAATTATATAAATTAATATTATTATTTATCTAAATTTTATATTAATTGTCCTACTCATTAGATTAGTTCATCATCCTTGTGTAAAATATAAAGTAAACCTCTTAACCCTAGATAGCCTCATTTATCTAAATTTAGGGTTAAACACCTACACCTATTACCTTTTGTTCCCAAAAGATAATCATTACACTATATAATATAAGGACCTCCCATGACTATCCCCTTGATGGTATAATTGGTTAGAATCTTTTCACATATTCAAATTAAAAATACAAAATACAAAACATTTAAAATACTAAAATATCAAAATAAAGACCTAAGGATGACATAAGTTACTAGATTACATATTTTGCATATGTTATTTTTCATAAGTTTGGTAGTTGGTGTATTATTTTCATACACATATGCATGTCTGAGGTATATAAGTGTGATACCTAGGGGCCATGCATTTCATACACATACAAATCATACATGGATATGTATATGTTAGATAGTTCCTATACCCAAGGGCCATGCCAATGCTGGAGGCATCTACTTCCACATGTTACATTATCACATGTTATATATTCTTATGATCTCTTTATCAAGTTAAGCTACATACATTGCTTACACATTCCTTAATATTTACTCAATTCTTACATAGTTTTGCATGGATAGGATATGATACTGACATATATGAATAGTGTATACTAGTTTTTGCTTGTTTTATGTTTCATTTGATTTTGTTACTTTTGCATGATAGGATAGTTATTATTTTCTATTTTTTGTGGTCCCTTGGCCTTGTTTGTATATCCTTATCCTCTCTCATTTTGGTATTCATTTCCCCTTGTTTTTGGATCATTAGCCTTGATTCTTGTAACATTTCCCCCCCTTGTTTGTGGCTCCTTAACCTTGATTGTTAGTGACATTTTTAAGTCCCTTGTATTCACCCCTTGGTCTTATGTGTGAAACTATATGCTATTGTGTGACATTGAATGTTGAACTTGTGTGATTGTTATGATTGTGGTTGTCATGATCCACATCACATACTTCCCCTATGTGTGTTATACGATGATTTATATCATGAACTTCCTTATTATGTAGTCTCATTTAGTGATAATTACTATTATGTGCTTAATAGATATATCTATCTTGACAATACCATTTATATTCCCTTGCATTCTATATGTTACATACATGCCTTGATTCTATACACATTACTATGATTTCATATTATCCACATATTGACATGATTTTAAATGATGTTATATTTGTATATGACATGATATAGTCCAATTTACTTTTAGATGAGTGATTTGTAGGATCCATCCCTCACCTCAAAATGGGGGCATAATAGTGAACTGTGTCAAAAAGACTAAAGTCTCCATGAGCATATTTGTGTACAATATACCAATTTTAGAGTTAATATGTGATTCAAATATCATATTAGAATAATTTCAGTCTTGTGACATATGAAGGGCATATATACTCCATTTTATACTCCATGAGTGACATATTTTAGATTAATAAAAATTTAGATACATTTTGGGGCATGTGTAAGGCACATGTATTCCATTTTATAAGACATTTTTAGTTTGACATGTTGGTGGTTCATTCACACATATACACCATATATATATATATATATATATATATATATATATATATATATATATATATATATATATATATATATATATATATATATATATATATATATATATATATTCATTTGAGAATGGTGTTGGTCCATGCACACATATACACTATTTCATATTTTAAGTGGGCATGATTTTGGTTCATACACATTATGACAGTTTATAGTTGACATTGATTCAATGGGGCATGTTGTTGTTTCATGCACATTTACACATTTTCACCTTTGTAGTATTTTCAAATGTAGAGAAAACTTGAATATATAATTATGTCTACATTTTTTTATTCATGATTTTCAAGTAATTTACATTGAGGATAAATAATGCTCAACAATGATGGCATTACCCATTGTGAACCCATTGTATGGTTATTACCTTATCATATTAGTGTAACAAGATAAATGTTAGATTAATTACATATGGGTTGGAGCATTTGTATTCTAATCCATATCCCTTTCCTTAGTTAAATTTAAAATTTGGGATTGATCACACTCAATCTCACCATGTATCCATGTGATTTAATAAGGAAGCAAAAATCAGCAATGTTTTGATAAGGAAAAAATATCTCCAACAAGTTATAGGGCAACAAAGTTTACTCACACACGTGTAATCCTTCCATTCTCTTTTAATTTTCATGTATATTTCAAATTTCAAGTTTGATTATATGGACATTGACTACTACATTGCATTACAATTTTTTCTTGAAGTAGCTTGCACATTTGGAGCCTTCTCCCATATACAGTGTGTTGTACACACTTAGGTATATCTTTGTCCTTTTACTCAATTATTTTTATTGTATTTTGAAATGAAAATAAAAGGGGGGAATTCGTGCATAATAAAATAAATTATTTGACACTTGGTAATGTTAATCTTGACCTACACTTATCCTAAAATACTTTTGTATCTTTAAACAATTCTCACTCACAACTCCTACATGCCAACATGCTAGTTATGAGCCCAATCCATTCTAAGTTGTTATCATTCACCACATAAACAATCTAAGTTTGTGCTAAATCAATGAAATATCCTACCTATACATTCCTATAATATCATATTGGGATTTATATCTCCCAGACAATAACTTTAGGCTCATACAATAATGTCAACATTACTGCCCCTAGGCTGACATTATTGTCTTTCACATATAAATGGCTATTTTTCAAAATTAAACACTACACATAGGTTAGCCCATTCACTTAGCATGTTGATGGTGAGGTAAATTACCCAATTGAATGCATATAAATACAAATCAAGGTCAATCATATTCAAAATCTCGCATTCATAATTACCTCTCAAGTATACTATTACACACTAATAAAATATTCCTTGTTATTCCTAAAATACAAATTAAGCACTATGAGCAAACATTATCCAAGTCTAAATCACACCGATATAGGTCAAGTGCTAATATTTTAAATATCAAAACTAGATTTTTAGTTGTATTCATATAGTGAAAGATCATAATTGCACATTCACATTAAGGGGAATAATTACATGTGGCCTGACTTCCCTTTTTAGAGTATTGGATGCATAGATAATAGTCAATCATTAATTAGGGTGATTGGGGTTAGCTCAACCTAATCACACTTCCTTAATTTTGACATGATTTTATCCTTCACAAGTAGACCTAGTGTTTCAAGGAGAAGAAAGTTGATTTTAAGATTTGTGCACATAGTCGAGGTCATAGATTACACATACAAAGATTTATTAGACATGTACACTTTATGTAGCCATAGAGAGTCAATATTTATTAGGATATTAATGTCAACCTTAGTCACTATAGTCAATATTTTTGTCTAGGCTTGATGGTACTGACCTTACGTGCACAAATATAGTTCTATATTTAAATGAATTAGGGCCTACTTCTAGTCTTTCTCCACTATCAAAACATGGTCATAGTCAATCAGTTAGATAATAAATATAAGTATATTGATATCCTTAGTAATTTCCAAATATAGTAAGTTATATTACTAGATAATTTTTAATCAATTACATTTTAATTTATGTTTAATTACCATATATTATGATTTTATTTGATTCTACAAGTTTATCCTATCATGATTCATGTTAAATTAAAAAAAGGTAAACTCTTGTCTCCCAGATAATAATGCTAGACTTAGACACTAATATCGACAGAAGTAGCCTAAGGTTGATGTTACTATCCTTTTCCTAGAAACAATTGTTTTTCAAAATCAAATCATTCCCATAATTCATCCCATTTACCTAGTGTTTTGGTGGCATAGGAAATTACCCAATTCAGTGCATATAAATAAAAATCAAGGTCAAACATATTTATCATTTGGAACTTATCTATAAATAATTTATACACTATTGTACATTGATAAAATCTACCTCATTATTCCCAAATTATAAATCAATCAATAAGAGAAATCATCAACCAAGTTTAAAGCATACTAAGTCAGCTCAAGAGTCAACATTGTCAAGATTAAAGCCATATTTCTAGGTGCATTCATATATTGAAAGAACACAATTACATAATCACACTTTAGGGAAGATCTATGTGTGGCTTGACTTCCCTCTTCAGATTATTGGATACATAGGTAGTGGTCAATCATCAAGGAGGTGATTGCTCATCCTTATTACACTTCCTCACTTTTTATAGGTCTTTATCCTTCATAAGTATACCTATGGTTTTAAAGGGAAGGAAGATGATTTATATACTTGTGCACACAATTGAGCATAAAAAATCACATATACAAAGACATATCAAGGAAGCACATATCACTATACAGTCATAAAGAGAAAATACATCACAAAATAATAACATTAGCCTTAGTTACCTATATCTAATGAATTTTCCCTTACCTGATGGTACCGACCCTATATACAAAGAGAGGATTCCAAATATAAATGAATCACAAGCCTACTTATAGTATTTATATGTTATCAAATCATAATCATAGTTAACTAGTCAAATAGTGAAGCTAGGTATCTTATCCTCTATTGTACTTTCCATAAATATAAAATCCAATCATCAATTCAATTTTAGTATTTTAAATTAATATTTATGCATGATTTCCATACTTTAAAATTTGACTTACATTCAAGTTTCTATATTAATTGGGGATGCACAATCTAAATTAGGGTAAAATAATTATTTATAATTTGAGGCAAATACATCACTAGATTTGCAGTTCCACATGGCCACCAAACTAACATTGTTCACCATCTCTTAGGACAATAACCAATGATTCATTTATCCATAATACTAAAATATGTTGTTAAAATGTGAGGGAATCTGGGCCTTTCATATGTCATAATCATGCGGTCTCTATTTTATAGACTTCATGTACTCATGAGGTTCACTTTGTAATAGTAACACCAAGTTTGAGGTCATGTACAATGGGTAACTTACCTTACACATGGCTACACAAATATGAGAATAGGCCATGTGTCACTTTAAGTATCCACATGACCTCTTATAAAATTATTGTGTTTCACTAAAATCATGACCACATCACATGTATTAAGAGTGATCACATTCAAAAATTAAAATTATACAACCTCACAACTTTGTAGATTATATTTGTCCTAGTTTTCAAATTTAATATACCATAATATTATTTTAAAATAGGTTCATAGAGTGTCAAGACATGTGGCCACCAACTATCATTATTCAAAATATTTATGTCATAACCAATTATCATTAGGAACTTAAAGCATGGTCATGACAAGAGTCCATATTTAGGATGATGACCATAGCAACCTATAACTCTGTGATTTTAAGTGAATTGATAGTCACCATATGTCACTCAAAGATACACCACAAAATTAAATCACTTGACACCTTAGTGACCAATGAACCCATTTACATTATAAATCAAAACATATTAACCAATAGGCCCACCAAGTCCTTCATTCATGAATTGACCACCTGTGAATCCAAAAATTCCATGATATAATTTATAAATTTTAATTTTAATTAGGTAATTAAGTGCACATTATTTATTTATATTGATACTTTGAATTTGTATTTTCATAGGTATAAGGAACACTATCAGATGTAAATGTATATCTCATGCCCTTTCAACTCATTTACAACAAATGTAGTGTGTTAATTGAAACACTTCAACTATCAGAAAACACACCCATACATTTTCCCTCATGTCAACAATAAATTTCATATTCATATACCCATCACCTCATTTTAAATATGAAAACTATTAAAAATAGTTATCTACAATGTTTTATTTTATGCCTGCTCTTGAAAATAAAAACTACACAATTGTTATGTCATATAATTTTTTTATTTGAATGTGGTAACTCTTAATACATGGATCCATTGTGTGCACTACCTCAAACTTTGTATTGTTATTATTAAGTGAACCTCATGAGTATAATAAGTATGTGAATGTGGAACCACATGATTATGACACATGGAAGGCCTGAATTCCCTCATTTTTTAACCACATATTTTAGTACCATGGATAAATGAGTAGTTGGTTATGGCCTTGAGAGACTATGAATAATGTTTGTTTCATGGGCATGTGAAAATTCAAATCTAGTGATATATTTTCCTCAAATTATAAATCATTGTTTTACCATAATTTGGATTATGCAACCCTAATTAAGATATAAACTTAAATGTAAGTCAGATTATGAATTATGGTAATCAATCATAAATATAAATGTAAAATAATGGAATTGACTTGATTATTGGATGAAATATTTATGGAAAGTACAATAGAGGATAAGATACTTAGATTTACCATTTGACTAGTTGATTGTGATTGTGTTTTGACAACATAAATAGACTAGAAGTATGCATTGATTCATCTAGATTTGAAACTATATCTCTATGCATTTAGGATAGGTACCATCAGGTAGGGGAAAATTCATTAGACACTTGTAACTAAAGCTAATGTTATTGTCTTATGATGTTTTGCCTTTTTATGACTATACAGTGATATGTTCCTCCTCGATATATCAATATGGCTCTATATGTGCAATTTTTGATGCTTAACTATGTGCACAACTCCAAAAATCATCTTCCTTCTCCTTGAAACCAAAGGATAAATACCTATAAAAAGTGAATAAGTGTAATTGGATTAAGTTGACCCCTATCACCCCCTTGATGATTGATTGTTGCTTATATATCCATTAATCCAAAGAGGGAGTTCAAGCTACACATTTGTCCAAGTTTCCAAATGGAATGCACCATAATATTATTTCACACTAGGTTCTTAGAGTGCCAATACATGTTCCCACCAAATTTCATTGTTCTAAATATTGATGTTATCATCAATTATCACTGTGTGCTTAAATCATGGTCATGATAAAAGTCCACATTTAGGAAGATGACTTTAAAAACCTAGAACTTTGTGAGTATGAGTGATTCGATGGTCACTACACGTCACTCAAAGAGATTCCACAGAGGTCAAACACTTGACACCTTAATGTCTAACATACCAATTGACATTATAAATCAAAACACATAAACCAATAGGCCTGCCAAGTTATTCATTCATGAATTAATCACCTAGTGGATCCAAAAATTCTCTAGTATAATTTTATTATAATTAGTAGTGATAGTTTTGATTTGGTCATTAAATGCATATTGTTTATTTGTATTGATACTTTGCATTTGTATTTTCAAATATACAAGTAACATTGTCAGTTATGAATGTATATTCCATGACTTTTCAACTCAATTGCAATAAATTCAGTGTGTCAATTGAAAATTCATCAACTATCAAACAACACAACCCTACATTGTCCCTCATGTCAACAAGAAAGTTCCTAATCCTATACCCATCACCTCATTTTCAATCTGCAAACTATTAAAAATAACTACCTATAATGTTTTATTTCAAGGTTGCTCTTGAAAATATTAATATATGAATTAACAAAAATATAAAATAAATACTACATAAAGGAAAAAATTGCCATTGTTTACATGCTTTGAGGAATCTTTACTCAAGAAACATTTACACTTGACAAACACAAATATGTTATACATATACATAACAAACTATAATCATGGTACATCAATTCATTCCTTTCCCACCTTAAACCCACTCTTTTCATTTTTTAATATTTCAAAAAAATAAACTCACATCAAACTAACTCCTATACTTATTTTGACTTGCAAGTTCATTTTAAATGCCTCAACCCAAAAACATATTTTTCCACATTTGTTTTTCAATGAAATATTATATTACCTTATATAATGATCCTTTGATAAATTTTTATAGAATAATAAAAGAATTATAAGACAATATCAACTATCTATGTACTTGAATTCATACTATGTATATCAATTTTTTTATTTAATATGTCCATAACCTTTTTTTTAATTCTTTTTCTGTCTTATTACACTTCACTAAAAAAAATTCATTTTTATGTTCTAATTAATATATAAAACCAATTAATATTTTATTATTTTATACATATTCCCCATTATTGAAACAAATTCAGCTAACAAATCTCACACTATCTTAGTAGCTTCCACATAATTATTTTTTAACAAATATGGTAGTAACTAACCACTACATGGACCCTGTTAATAATCTCCCTACCTTAAATATTGCATATGGGTAGTGTATAATCTATCGATGCGGTCTTGAACTCAATGGGATTAACAATAATTTTGTTTAAATTTTTTGTTGACATACCCTATAATAGTCACCTAAGGATAAAAACATTATCATCAACATGTTGAGCAAAAGCATGGTGGTCATGAAACATTACAAAGATTTAGAAGTTTAATGTTCAAATGGCTTTCACATTTGTTTAAAGCAAAGTGGGATTTATTAACATTTAATCTCTTGAGTTACTATAGGGAGACTAGATGGGTCCTTAGTCGTAAGACTATTTTATAGGTGAGTTGGGGTTATAATAATTTCCATGGACTTTCTTAGTGAGGAGGCAATATCCCAATCATTATCAGCCCAAAAAATAACAAAGAATATAGTCATTGTATCTATTTATATTTTTTAGAATGTCATAGATTTTAACACTCTATATTTTTATTTCTCAAAGGATGTCAGAATGAATCGCCAACACCGTGATTGATTAGAAGAAAACTCTTTAGTCTCATGCTTTCACCATAATTTCCTTGTAAGTTATATATTTTCACATATTTTCTCTTTTTCCCTTGGTATTTCACTTATATCGTCATAAATTTCATTTTTTTAATAATGTTCTTATTTTGATGTAAATAGACACAACCAAAGGCATCTTCTATATTAGGGTATTTTTGGATTATTTTCACTCTATTAATAATATCTATGGAGTTTAATTTTATGTTCATTGAAACCTATTTGATACATAGCCCACATGGCCTTGCACTATGAATTTGGTCATGTTTCACATGAATTTTAACTATTACCTTTCAATTAAGATCTGAAAAATTAAACTACCTTATGGTGGAATAAGCTCAAAGTGTAGAAACACTATCATGCTTAGGGATCTCAAATTTATGCTCACATGCACTAGTTAAAATTCAAGGATAGAGCTTCAAAATAATGTTTTCATCTCCTCCATTCTAGGCAAGAAGCTAATCATGTGAAAGCCATCTAAGAAGTTGACTCTCAACTTACACATATTCCTAATATTATATAATACTTCATGGTCCATTATCATGATGTGTTTGTGGCCCAATTATCCACCCCAAAATGGGAACATTATCTCAATAAATTCCTTCAAGTGGTTCAATGTATACTAACAAAATCATAATGATTGACATGTAATAGACTTATTTATATTGAATATCTTCATGAGGTAGTCATGTAGATAGTTGTTGATAAAGCCAAAGGTATCAATGGGTTTCCCTATGAATTATATCAAATGCTTTGGGATATTATGGGTCCATATTTATCTTAAATCCATTCAAACCCATTCCCTTAGAAAGCTTGTTAATCAAGATAATACAAAATTCATTTCCAAACCAGGGGATTTATACGTCATAACCAATTAGCATCATATTACTCTTCTTAATGTATTTTATAAGTTTATTGCTAAAGATATTTCTCTAAGGTTATATATCTTCTTCCTCTCATTATTTTCCCTAAGTATATGGGGTTCATTAGAAATATATACATCTTATAAAACATCATATTTATTTGGGAAGGAATGGAGTAGGCTCGATAGTATTTACAAAATGCTCTGTTTGTCAAGATTTATTTTGTTATAAAGCTTCATATGATATGATTAAATGGCCTTTCATTTTGGCTATGATTCAAGCCTTGGGGTTCAGCCCCAAGTTTGCTAGCATTATTCAGATGCTTTTTCAAGATGCAAGTTCCTACTTTACCATTAATGGGGTTCAATCTGACTAGTTTGGTCTCTTCCATTTTATCCATCAGGGTTTCCCACTAGATCCCTCCCTTTATGTGTTAGCTACCATAGGCTTCAAATACTTGTTGGCTTATTACTCCTCCATAGGTTTAGTCAAAGGTATCTCTTTTCTCAAAACCCATTATCAAATGTCAATGGGGCACTTTTTTTAAGATTATTTTATTACATTGGATGAAGAGGAGCATTCCATATCTAATGATATGGAATGTCTTAAGGCATTTTGTTTGTATTGTGGCTCCTCCTCTTAGTTAAAAAAAACCTAATACTATAGATAATCCCTCTTCCCCTTGTATAATGGGATGCTATCATACAAGTGGAATTGGATTCAACCTAGAGAATAAATTAAATTTTTGGGATCCCTATTGCCTTTCAATATTCTCCCTCTGATTAGTTTTAGTATGTGTTACAAAGGGTTAAAATAAATTTGCCTAATGGATATCCAAACCACTATCAATAGCCAAAAAAATTCAAATTTTCTTTAAGGTGTTGGCTAACACTCATGTTTATTAATCCTCTTTTTAGTCCCTCTCTAAGGCTATTAATGATAGATTGGAAAACAAATTGAGGGATTTTATATGGGTGAACTCTAAGGGAATGTGAAAGTTCCATTGAATGGCTTGAGATATTTATTATAAGCTGATATCCATGAGAGGGTTTGGTATTTTAGATATCAGTATCAAATGCCATGATTTATGTTCTAAATGGATGATCAATGCTTTGTGGATGGTAATGAGAAATGGAAAATACTTTGTAGGGATTATATCAGTTAGGGAATCCCCCTAGGTAAAGGATCCTAGAAGGGATTGAATCGTCAAAATATGTTGCTCACTCAGGTCACTATCACCATTGTGGGAACTTTTGTGCCTAAGAGTATCTGGGAGGCATGGGAGGTTCTTAAAAGGTTTTGGTTTGGGATGGAAATGAGTTTTGGTATGGGTTATCTCTTACTTTTTAGTATTTATGGTGGTCTCTAATTTTTACTTATCATGGGGTTCATTTTTCCACCTTGAAATAAAAATCTTTAACTCTTTAGAAAGGGAATCAAAGTGATCTCATATCTTTTTTGTAATCAACCTAGAGATTGGGTGCTTTTCCATATTTTATGCCACCAGTTTCAGTTACAATCCAATGATTAAGGGTCCATCACATTAATTCATAATGCCATACCTAATATCCATCTCCATAAAATCAATGTGCAAAATCCATCTTGATGTTGGAGTGATTGGAAGTGCCCTATTGAGACCCCTTTTTACTGGTATAAACCTTGATTAGGTTACCAATTCCTCCCTCCATAGTATCTTCATGTTAAAACTCTCAATTCCAAATAGAAATTTAGTTCCCCTAAAAAGGTTTAAAGAAGAAGGTTTGATTGTGTGTGGATGACTATCATTAAGCCAAAATAAACACACTTATTATGGTTTATTCTCCACAAGGGTCTCCTTATTGGTTCCTATTTAGTTCACTTTGGTATGGCTCATCCAATTTTCTATGTGTGAAAACACCCATAATCCTTAAGGCATGTTTTATGGTTTTGTAATATTGCTCAGTATGCTTGGTAGTGGATTCAAACCCACTTCCAAGCCTCATTCACTAAGATGTTTACCTAGAAGATGATGTTTTTAGGGTATTCAATCATGATTCTTTCAAAATTTACACAAATTTGGCATATTTTTTAGCTAAAATTATTTTTCAATTATGGAAGAGTAGGAATGATGCTGCTTTTAACTGCATTATGTTGGAGGATTTATTTTTCCATTTTTAACAAGATTAATTTTGTATATAATGTTATGTTACATATTCAAGTTTAAGCTGAGAAAATGTGTCAATAGATTACCCATATCTAGACATTACTTAATCATTAGGGTAATGCCACTTATTCAGTTAGTAGAGTCCCTTTAGACTCATCCTATCGCTAGTCACCCCTATGGGACCATAGGCATGGGTCACAAGGGAGGACTCGATCATGCAAAAAAATTCACAGTGGTTCTCCCCATAGACATTTCCATCTCTAGGGCCTCAAACTTGTAGTCATAGAGGTGCTAGTGGTAGTAGTTGGGATGGTGATAATGGAGGTACTGGTAGGGATGGAAAAAGTGGTAGTGTTGGTCACTCTAGGTGGTCTACACCACTATAAGGTAAATTCCTTCACTTGGCCCTTACTATTTCTCAAATTAGACTAGAAAATTTTTAGGATAAAGATAAAGAAAATGAAGAAGATGGTTTTGGTTTTGTATCAAATTCTATAAACCCTCCAGCTAATGGGTAGTGAGGAGGATGGGATGATAAGTTCAACAGTCCCTACCTACTCCTCCATCTTTTATCATTGCTCCTACTGCTTAATGTGATTTGTGATATGTGGCTTTGTTATATATCTCTTTGGCTTTATCACTTTTTTGGTTATAAATTACTTTAGATTTTATTAAAACATTGATGTAATCTTTCCACCTCCTCCAATGTGACTTTCAAAGTGTGACTTCTTCCACTCACTTTTTTGTATGAATAAATTTATTATCTTATTTTTTTAATATACTTTGAAAAAAAATTCATTCCAAAAATAAATAAATTAAAAATCTTCAATATTTAACTCTATTTTGGGTTTATTTTATAGGCATATTTAAGGCCACCTTGAGTAATAATATACGCTTCACCTTTGAGCAAAAAAATGATATTTGACATAAGAAATGATCATAAATAAATTAATATAATAATAATGTTTCTTGTATAGACAACCCCTAACCTTTCTAAATACTACTAATACAAATTCTAACTTTTTAGATTACAATACCAAATCCCTAGTCCCAATAATCTATAGTTTTTAATATTTTTTTGGTAGCTTCTTCCATTTGGAATCTCTCACACACCCCTAGAAATAATCTATATCAACCACCTTACATTACATGTCATCAAATTCCCAAATAACTTAATTTATCAAAATTCTCTCAATTAGCATGGAAATGTGGCTTGATGAGCCTAAAGTTGTTATTGGAAGTGTCTTTGTGTGAAAAAGTCATCATAATATTCTTATTGTAGACTTTTTATGGTAAGAGTTCAAAAAAAATACAATATTAAGGTGGCATCAGTGGAAACATGCATGGAAAATTTAATAAGTAACTAGCATGGTTTGTTCATGTCTCAAATACAAGATTAATGATTTCCCCAAATCACAGCTAATGAAGTTTCTAAGCTCCCTACCAAATGCAATGCAGACCTTTACTTTAGAATCAACAAGAGCACAAATTATAACATGTAAGATTTCATTTTCATATTACTCATTTATGTAACTCTTGACATTTTCTCCATCTTTTCTAATGGGATTAAAGTTAAATAAACTAGCAATAGAAATGATTAACAAAAAAGTGACATTATTTGTTTGTTTTATAGGTTGCAATTTCCCACTCATGGTGTGGTAGCTCGGTGCAGTACTCTACTATTTTAGTTATATGTGGTTTGGCATATCTAAATAATCACTATAGAGGCTAACAATGTAAGAGTGAATTCCTCAAATGCATTGTGATATATTGTACTTGTTTTAACTATTTAACACACAATGGGTAATACATTATGCAAAAATATTAAAATTATTGCACAATCTAAATAAATAAAGTAAATACAATTATACTTATAGATCTAAAATATGCTAAAATAGGTAATGGAACATTCCAAACTTGACAAAGAGGGCATATATATAAATACTATATTTTTGGCTTCCTTATACATTTTCATAGGATGTCACAGTCATGAAAAATGATTCAAATGATAAGATGAACAAAAACCAAAAACCATTTTTTGAATGTAAAATTTTAAAATGGGCAATAATTGACTACTTGTTGATTATGCCTTGGTTGAAATTGGAAAAGCATCGATTCTAACCCATTATACCTTTTGGTTTTATAACTAGCCTTTTATTGTGTCTTCCACTTAGTTTTAGGTCGTAAAATTTCTCACAACATGATGATGAACAAGGTTATGGCTTTACTTTGTGAAAGTGATAAGAAAAATGTGTTGAATTGTTTCTCCTTTTATCTTAATATAATCCTTAACCATGTCACAAAAAAATGAGTATGTGCAAGTTAGTTGGCTCAATAAACCTATTAAAGAGTTCCAATGATATATATTGCATGCTTGGAATCAAAGCCAATGTAGTTATAGTAGTTTATAAGTGCATTCCCAACCCAAGTGAGAGATAAAGATTCACTTTCTCTCACTAGATAATCAATATAAATACATGCTTATTTAAAACCTTCTTTTGATAAAGACCTTGGCACAAGATAGATAAGGGAAGAATTAAATCATTGTGTAGTTTACTTGATCAGATGTGAAGACCTCTTGATAAAACTTGATAAGATGTAAATGAGAGACTTGAATTATAAGAGATTGGAGGATAGGAATTGATAATTAAATGTCTATGAGTACCTCTCTATATATATATATGATTCATAAGGTCACATCTACATATGGGCTGACCCTTATATATATATATATATATATATATATATATATATATATGATTCACAAGGTCACATCTACATATGGGCTGACCCTAGAGGATAACAAAATATGATAATCATGGCATAAGGGACCCATAGTCAAGGGGACATCATGATGTGTTGATTATGACTTAGGAAAATAACCTAAAATAGTGTTTTGGACATTCTTAGGGCATCAGGGTCATACAAAGGCAAATAAATGGTCAATTTTTATGTTTTCAAAAATTATGGATTGAATGGATACATTATCATTAGTCTAAGGTGAACCAAAATTCAAGATGGAAGGTGAAAATAAGTAAGGGATGGAAATACAATGCCTAGAAAAAGGGAAAAGAGTATCAAAAATAGCCAAATGTGTACACATGGACCAAGTGTGATAAAACATCACAAAGACCTAATGAAAAATAGTCTTATACCAAAACTAGGTATATACACACACACATAATGACTACAGACCATAACATGTAAAAAATAACACAAATTATTTACCTAAGTGAACTTATAAACTAATTTTGATGTAATGTTAAAATTATTTATTGTAATAACTCTTAATAAACATTATTAAAAAAAAAAACCTGAACATTTGAGATACAAATACAAATTTAAAGTGAAAAACTAACAAAATGATTGCAACATTTAAGCTTTGATTAATCTTTAGCATAATTAAAGTCTAATGATTATGATTTTTCAATAGTGGGTCTCCCAAAATCCTTATGTGATTTTGATTTGAATTCCTAAAATTCTCCAAAAATTTTTACTTATGAGTGAACCAAATGGAATATTTAACTTTAGTACAAACATAGCAAGAAATATGGCCAACCTTACAAGCCAAAAATTGAGCTTTCTTTTTGTATTAATACATTTTTCTAAAGGAATATTTAGCTTTATCACAAACATAACAAGAAATTTTATCACATCCTAATTTCACCCTATTCTTTATAACCTTTAAATCCATGGATTAGTATCGTTATTAACTAATTGTAATTGCTTTGATTTGAGCATTTTGATATATACTAGTATGGGATAGTGATATTGTTGATTAGTTTACATAATGTGACTGTTGTATTTTATTATTCTGTACATTGAGGATTATATTTGTTAGTTTTGCATCATTGGTTGATTAGATGATGACTCAAACTTAATACCCACTTGTTTTGAGGTGGATGTAGGATAGATCCTACCCTTAGAGCTTGATGAGGGAGAGCATCATCAGAGAGGATGGGCTAGATGAGATGAATGGGTGATGATAGAGGAAATTGCTAGTGAACCTATACACACACAAAGTAGATTTAAAATGATTATTCATAAAATATTTTAAATGCTAGTGCGTAATTAAGGAAATCTAGTATGTGATTAAATTAGAGTGCAAAATTTAGTTCTTAATATGCATTAGATTTTTTTTAATTAATTGTCTTAATTTTTTAGAATAAATCAAGAAAATAGATATTTAATTGGTAGTTTTGAAGATATGGTTATCTTGCAATTAGAATCAATTATGGGTTTATATATCCAATAGTTAAGTAAATAATTATCCTTATTATAATTTTTTTCTTGTAAATTAAGTTACCTTAGAGTTCTAACTTTGAATTATGCCAATCTAAACTTAGTCTTTATAAAGCATACAAGAGATTGCATTAAAAGATAAATTTAGATATCTTTATTTTATTTTTCAATTAAACTCATGTCTGAAGCTAACTTGGAGAGTGCAGCGTATTAGATAATTCTAAGCAAATTAAATGTTTTAATATTTATTAATTAAATTGAAGTGGATGATATACTCTGGCTTGTAAAGAAGGTAACCATAGAAAAGTAAAGTTAATGGAAGGCAAATTGAGAGATTTAATTTTAGGATTTAAATGTTAAATTAAATAAGATTTATGTATGGAAATTGTATATTTTTGAATGAGATTATTATAAATGGGAGAAGCATTTAAAGGCAAGGAAAGGGAGGCAGAAGAAAGAAAAGGAAGATGGAGACAAAGAAAGAGAAGGAGCATACAGGAGGATTTGGAGAGTTAGAGAGAGAGAGAGAGAGCATGAAATAGCCAGATGTTTTGTACAAGGTCAGTTTTCTATTATTTTTCTATTTTGTAATAATAAGGTATTGGGCAGTGTCTAAACTCTATAGGGGTAGCGTTCCATTTCTTTTGACTATGTTATACTTATTTGGTTTTCAGATTAATTGTCTTTGGCTACTTATTACTCTCATTTTGGTCTACATTCCATTCTTTTTAGCTATAAATTATATTTATATAGGTTTGCATAATATTTACTTGGGCTAAGTCTTTAATTTTAAAATGTAGAGCTTTTGAGTTAAACACTAAAAGTATTTTTGAAAACCACTTAGTTATGATGAAAACTCTGCATCATTTATATTGGACACTAAGTCATTTATAAGTTAAAAGAAAACATGTTTCTTCTAATTACAAAAATGAGCATTGGATGGAACTTTAATTTTGCCTCGAATCTTTGTATTATAGTTTCGAATAAAATTGCATGACTTATCTTATTTGGATGCATCTTATATTCTTGTGAGTAGCATTCTTAACTTTGATCAAATTCCATATGGAGATCTGTGTATAGTTATATAGACTTGTGTTTGTGTGTGGGTTAGTGTATTGATTAATAGAATGGTGATGCCTATGTGTCATCTTAGAAAGATGGTGTTTTAGTTGTGTAGACATGTGTTTGGGAGTAAATGAATCATTGTGTTTATATTTGACAACTTTAAGGTAAAATGTTGGGTTAATTAATAAAACACCTAGTTGTGTATAATTAATAAAATGTCAAGCTGAGTTTACTTTCAAAAGGTTGTGCATATATTTTTAAAAACTTTGAGATTTCAATTAAAGTCATTGAATAAAGTATTGAATCACTAAATCCATATTGTAAAAGTTGAGTCTAGATTTGAATGCTGAAGTTATTTAGTGAAACACTGTGTATTTAAAATGTTGAGCTTAAAAATTATAATAGCTGAGTTTTAAAATTTCATGCATGAAATGAAACTGCCAATTCATTATATTATATTAGCGCTAGGTCATATACAATTTAATTTTTGAGTCATCACTACAAATTAGAATGTTTAAGTCTAATAAAGAAGTCATTGTGTATACAAATTATATAGTCTAAGTTAAATAATGTGTATGCACCTATATTCACTCATTTTGTTATCATTGATAATATTCTTATTAATCAACACTAATTTTGCTAATACCATTTAATCTAATTCATCACATTCTAATATCTTCCTTTATCCTACTAATTAATACCCCTTCCTAGTCCAATTATCTAATATCCCCCTTCTATTATTTTTTATTCACTGACTTTATCATATCCCACCAATTAGTTTATCCTAATCTAATCCCACTTATCTATTATTTGGAAATTTTAAATTCCCATGACCCCACATACTAGCCCACACCCTATCCTTTCCTACACCCCTAGTCCCTAATCCTTACTTAATCCCCATATAACCCCCTTCTAATCTTAATTAACTCTTAAGAAGGTTTCCAAACTCCTCTAAATCTAAAACCTTCTCCAAACCTCCCTCTCCTCTCTAGAAGCCTCCAAGTCTAGAGGGGTCCAAGCAATTTTATATTCCTTGGATAATTCTTATCCATTGGATCTCCTCATCCAACTTTGAATTATAACCCTTGATCTTCCCTCCATAATCTATATAACCAACCTCCATCCTCCATTGGAACCATCCAAGGAGCTCATAACATCTTCATGCCAAAATCAAACTAGAAAGCTTGTGAGGAAGTCATGTCCAACTAACAATTGATCCAACAATCCATTATCCAAATCCAACATCATGCCATCACTATGCCAAAAATCTAAGTCGACATGCAATCAATCATCCATTTGAACATCTTGGAAGGAGGTGAGATGAAACAAGGAATTTAGTATGTTTTATATCATTATGATTTGTTTCTAGAATCCTTCCTAATAGGTAGTTTGAGATTTGGGTTGAATTAGTTTGTTTAATTCATATAGAGCTCAAAATCCTACTACATTTTGGTAACCACGATGGGACCTATCCCTCCCAATCTAAAAGTTTTTTGCTAACCATTTATCTTAACCACACAGGTTTTTGATCATTTGACAAACCTATGACTCGATACTTGTTATTTTTTTAGGTAAGTTGTGATAATGACAATCCTAATAGCAATTTTTTTAACCATTAATAGTCAATTTTGGTAGGTTTCCATCATTTAACAATACCATGACTTACCCAACCATGACTTTGGTGAGAAATAAGTGATATTGATGATGATAGTCATGGTATTATAGGTCCTAATCATAGGAGTAGGGTTGTTCACTTCATCAACTGATTATCACTCTATCTAACCCTCCTATGAAATTGTTTGATGCATTCTTGAATTTTAATCTCTTTATGTGTAGGATAGATGAACCTAATTAGGACTCGAGTATCTACTCGTAATATCCCAAATATAGTATTCATGGCTTCACCCTAGTAATCTTGGTATTAGGGCTGCAAGTTGAAATTTTGTAAGCTTCATTAAAACTAGTAAGGTTTGACCACTATCATTTAATCCTATAGTTTTTATTTTGATAGTCTTTGTCTCGTAAAAGGTTTATCATCATTCAGTTACCTTGTCTTTTGGGGATTTTGACTACATATCTACTAACTAATCATATTTTTCCATAAGGTCTTATCCCTATAAGAGTTGTTTAGTTGGTGTGATTTGTTGTACAATAGGGAAAGGGTAAAGCTATAAGGTTCTCTCAAGACAAAACCCATACCAATCCTTGGCCTTTCACATGTCTTGACAAAACCACAATTTTTGATATCTTTAGAGTTGTGATATTGTTCTATAGAATCATGATATTGTAGGTGTAGTAGCGATTTTGCTATTTTGACCTAATTATATTGGTTACTAATATTTTGACCATCAGTTTATCATTTTGAATCCTATAGGGCAGATTTAGGATTGGATTTAACTAAAATCACTCTTTTTAAATTCTAAATTATGCCCTATTTTTTTTATTTTAGTATCTTTTATTCACAAGTTTGAATATATTGTCAGATTTTGGGTCTCTCATCATTATTTATAAATAATCATTTTGGCATCTAAATCAATCTACCAGTCATCTATTTTGGTCATATATCCTAAATCTAGAAGTTTTTTAATTTATGATAATATCATAACTTTTGATTTGCTGACAGTAGCTATTTAGTTATTACAAGTTGCAATTTTGTGGTTTACGATAAAACCACCATTATCAATCCATATCAAGTAATGAGTTTGTTAATTCAAGTCATAACATTATATAGATAACCATTGTGTTTTAGGCAACCATCACGATCATCTCTTAATTATAATACATAATTGGCAAGTAGTGATTTTGTACCCCCTAGTCATGACTTTGTAGTCTCTGGTCGCAAGATTACTCTATGCACTCACGATTTTTTAAAAGATAATTAAAAATACTAATCCTTTTGGTTGCAGGACCTTTCTTGAGTGCCATAATCAGATTACTAATTTTTGTGCTTGAAGGCAACCTATCAAAGACCCATTTTGGCACTTTTTGAATCATTTTAATCATTTTTGTCATCTTGTTGTATATCTTTATTCCTTGTATACACTTACATGTGTGTGTATGTTAACTTAATTTTTGTATCATGCCCCTCACACATAGGTAATTAAATTGGTTAATTAATCATATCATGTTTTGCTTGTTTGTTATCCCCCCTTAGGATAGCATGTGACATGGAATTGATCCTCATGCATGGGCTTAGTATATATGGATTAGTGTCATGGATTTCATCACTACACACTAACCAAACTCCATGTTCTAGCAGAGTATAAAAATTAGGGATAGATATTTTTAGGCTAAGTGATTGACCCCATATAGGTCATTCATGAAGGGGAAGACTTAATTCATTGAACCAAGCATTAGATAGCACCCTACATAGATTTGGGCCCCATTATACCTTTATATATATAAGAGATGCACCTAAGAGGCCTTGTGTATACCTAGCATAGGACCTTTTAGTCATAATAGGTGTACCACTGTAGGAGTTAGTATTAACTCTAAAGTAGCCATCAAGTGCAAGTAGAGTTGAGAGGGTTTGATAGATTCTATAACAGATCACTAGCCTATAGCCTCACCTGTGAAGCCATTAGATGGTGCGTGAATTGAGTTACACACCCATCAGTTTATGAATCATAGGTTATGGCTTGCTTATTTGGGTGTGTGTTTTTCTAAAATTGTACTATTTTTGAGCCAAGTCAACCTTTACCCCAAATCTACATGCCTATCTATGTCTTTTCAAAACCCATCTTGTACATCCTACCATCATTTTATATATATCTATCTTGTGTATATTCTTGTCTCATCAAAACTATCATCTCATCTCATCACCATCATCTAGTCCACCCTTATCATCATCATTTTACATATATCATCCTTTTATATCCTTATCCCATCCCCCACCTTGTTTTCATCCTATCATAGTCTAACCATATCCACTTATCCTTGATCATCCCCCATCACCTACATAGTCTAATCATATCTTGCACATCCTTATCATCATCCCATTATACATATTATCCTTTTATTATCTTATCTCATCCCCCATCTTGTCTTCATCCCATCCTAGTCTAGTCACCTCCACTCATCATTGATCATTACCTCATCACTCACATATCCTAGTCATCATCTTGTATATTCTTCTATTACCCTCTTGTACATATCCTCATAGTCACATATTATCATAGTCTACCCTATCATCAGTCATCCCCCCATTACCTACATATCCCAATCATACTTCATCATCCACATCTTGTCCTAAGTCCATACCCCATCACTTGCCTTGACCTTGTATTCATCACCCATCTAATATAACTTCATCCAATCTTATCCTAGTTGGATTTTTAGGTCACATATGGGTCTAAAGCATCCCTTATCATTTCATCAAAATTTATCATCATACTTATCCTTATCCCATCATCCCAATCATCTTTATCACATCATCATATCTCATCTCAAGCAAATCCATTTAAGTTCTTGATCTAGTCCTATCATCCACATCATCCCAATCCACTATCATTCATCATTTGATCAAGTCTCATACCATAGTCAATATATTGCTAGCATCTTATCACTTTGTTGGTTTCAATCTAGAAACCCATCATCATCAATATAATCTTTATCATATTTGCCTACTCATAACTAACACCCATCATATCATCTTCTTGATAGTTTGAATCTAGGCACCCATCAAAGCCTTAATTTTTTTCTAGATTAACAAATAGACATTGTTGATAGGTCTCTAACACCTATTATACTATCAGCTTAAAATATAATTATAACCTTTAATCCATTATTCTATATCATCCCCATCCTCATCTATCATACTAGCTCAGTCATTTGGCCTTACCTTGTCCAAGAACCATCCCTAATCATTAGCCTACCTTCGTCATCCATCATTATTCAAACATAATCATGGAGCTAGACCCCACTTTCATCAACCAATATATAGTAGCCCATAAGGATGAGATCCTCTTAAAGTTCCTTATGATGGGTGTACCACTTCCTAAAGGTGTTGATCCCCTTTAACTCATTGTACCTCCCATCTAAGACCCTTTATGTGAATCCCATACCAATCCTCCATCTGATATTCATAAACCACCATCTAACCTTTCCCATACTGGCAAAGGGAATCCAATCTTGGATGCCCCACCTACTTCCCATCCATCACCCAGTCACATCAATAACCATCTGATCCATAGTCCAATGCTGCCACATCTAAATCACAACATGAAGGGGGTAATTATACTCCCCTTCCTATATCCTTGAAATCCCTTTTTAAACAATTAGTCACTACCAACATGATATTCTATCCACCTATTTGACATTTAGATCCCATTAATTATACACCCTCTTGGTATAATGCAAACCAATATTGTCCATACCATCAAACTTGGGGACATGCCATTAATCGATGTTCACCTTTCCATTATTTTGTCTTGGACCTCATTGATTATGGTGATATAGTAATTTATGATGAACCAGATGCATCCACATTCCTAAGTGAACAAAAGGAGGAATGTTAAGATTCCATCCCCAATCATGATCAAGTCCTTCCCCTTCCAATCCAAGGTCAAGATACCACTCCCATCATCCACCAATCCTCCATTGTAACCAAGTCTATACCTCATGACCTTAGTCCTCTCGTATCTCATAAACCTCTCACCCATCACATCAAACACCTTATGTTGAGAGGGTAATTACAGACAATGAATTTCCTATTAGTATTATTACATCTTGTACATCAAATTTTGAATCCAAATTAGCATCAAAAGTCTTACCTTTAGTAGGATCATGTTCAATGCCACAATTTGAATAAAATTCCTCATCAAAAATATCATCCATGATCTATGTTGATAATGCCTATCTTCTTCAAAATGCCTCTAATCGGGGTACCTCCACTCCATCACCAGGAATACCTTTGGATCCCAATGAAGATGATAAAGTCATAACAGAGTTCTTGTAAGATTTATCTATTGAAGATTGTTAGAGTGAATCTGATCCTCCTTTGGATGTGTCTACTATAGATAGTCCTCATGATCCTTTTGTTGATCTTGAGGAAATTTTCTTTATTGTTGAAACTAGGTATCCTAGGAACCCCTATGAAGATGATGTTGCCCTATCACCCCTCATTGACCTCATCACACCATCTCCACCACCTCCATCCATCATAAATCCCTTTCTTCTCATCAATGATCATTTAATCACCTCCCTCCATAAGGATGAATAGGCACATATATCATTGGAGCCTTCCTCAAGTAATATAATATGTGTCACAAATATGAAGGTTCAAGAGTGTATTCTAAAAAACAATGATCATAATCAAGATATGTTTGATCCCATCAATCAAAATTAATAAGAATCAAATCATCAACTTAATTCAAAAGCATCTTTCCCTAGTGAAGCCATAAATTGGCACTAGGGACCCTTCAAAGTCAAAATAATCAATCAATCTCCCCTGGTGAAGCCCAAAATCAGGCACTAAGGGGTAGTCAAAATCCAAATAATGTCAAAAGCATAGTTGATCATCCTTAAAATAATCAAATAAAAGATGAACCATAAAATAAAAGTGTCTTAGATAGATTTTAGTCTTTTATCAATTGGCACCAATCAAATGAATCATCTCCCACATCTCCAATGATGTATGAGACTACTAGTTCTAATCCTCCATCACCCATCACCCCATCCTATCACAAACCCATAATTAATTTTATCCCTAATCCTCCATTACCCATCATATCATCTTATCATGATCCCATCATCCATAAAAATCAAGATCTAATCAAATCCATACCTCACATCACCTCCTCGAGCATCATTGTCTCTTCTAAGGGTAATGAAGACACCTGGTCTAGATATCTAGAGGCATCTCCATCAAGAATCATTGAAGGTAACACAGATATTAAGCCATCTAGTAATAATGTCATGATCCTAACATCACATATTATTAGAATAGGTGTTGGCTAAAGAACAAGCCTATGTTAATAATCCTACATCTTGCCCTTCCTCCAATAAATTGAGATGCCCAAAAATCAAAAAGAATAAGTCATAAAAAATAAAATAAAAATCATTCATCCAATAGTGAAAAATAGTCTTTTGGTGCCTTGGGAAAGTACCATGATGAAAACCAGTTTCCAACATCATGGTAAAATCATATATTATCTACATTGTCTCTCCATACTTGGGGGAAAAATCCATCCATTTCATATCCCTTGTCAAACCATCCTTTGTCCATTCCCTCCATCCATTATTCTTACCCCTCACCCATCATCATGCATGTTATCCCTGCTTTTCTTCTAGTCTTGACCTTCATAAGGAAGTGGAAGGTGTCTTGAAAAATGTTCTCATATCATCTTGGCATATCCTCCAATGGACACTTGGGCAATTAAACATCTAGTTCCTTCATGATGTGGTCATTGGCAATCCCTAGTCCATTCTTTCCTTGGTCCCCATCACCCTCATACTTTTGTCATCCCATACATCATTCCATCCATCCTCATCTTGGTTTCTAGACTTGGTATTCCCTTTTCTAATAACCCCATTTGTATAGCGTACATAAATATCCCAAAAATCCCTAAAAATTGAAATATGTCAAAAACCCTAAAAATCATAAAAAGTTGAAAAAGCCAAAAAATGCCTCGATGTCTTGTCTTATCCCGATCCCTTAGTCACATCCATCTCCATCCATTTCATATCTTCCCATCTTTGGATACCACATTCTATCTTGGAATCAAATTAGAGTGGTCACCCATCTCTTTATCATCTTTGGCCTAGGTATTATTAGCACACATCACTTTGGCAATAATTTAATCTAACACCCATCATTTCCCTATCAATGCCTCTTCATAGCTAGCACCCATCACATCACCTCTTTTCTAGTGTGGAAGGTACTTGATCCCATCACTATATTTATCATTGCCTCTTCATACCTAGCATCTATCTAATCACTATTTTTCTAGGATGAAAGGTATTTTATCCCATCATTATCTCCTCTTTTTGCTAGATTAGACTCTTTCAAGCCCTTATCTATTGGTAATCCTTGGTCATCACTTTTTTAACTCACCTTTTTAGGCCACTTTTTGATTTGATTTCAAGACCAAATCAGTATTCAAATACCTTATCATGTCACCCATCCTTCCATCCTAAACTAGGGGCAACACCTCATCCTAATCCTAATCATAATCATCCTATCTAAATCCAATTCCCTAATCATCATTATAATCAACTTAGTCCAATCACTCATCCCATCATTAGACAAGACATTGGGACACTTCATGTAGATACTCATGTGTGTTACTTATTTGCTTTTTTGTCTTGTTTACATGTCTTTTATCATGTATATATCTTATTTTTCTTATGTTTTGTTTTCATCATATGTCTTTTTATTTATTTGACAATGAACGGGGATGTTATGAGGTCACCAATGCTTATAAGTGCCCTCTATGATGTAGAGTTTGTTATTTTCCCACGTACTTTGGCACAACATCCTACTGGTCATGTTTATATCATGGGTCATATTACCAAGTCCCATTTTTAATGGATTACTTAGACTATGATGAGCTTTATGAAATTTTTGATGGCTTGATCATATCCACCCTCATAATTCATCTAATCATCCTTATTCCCATCACTAATTTACTCCTCTCGACTCATCCAACTAACATCCCATATTTTATCCTTATCATCTTTGTCTCATTATCTGAATCATATCCTTCAATCACTAACAAGTCTAATCATCCTCATCATTATAAATTTATAATCACTAATCATCATCATCTCCTAGTCAGAACTACACTGACCTGAGGTTTATTTAGACTATGTAGGCATCACTTGGCCACTTTTACATGCCCAAGGATAGCTTAGCCATTATCTTTCTCATCATCTATCATCATCCTCTATTCTTTCATCATTTGAATCCTTGAGCCATAACCATTAAATCTATTGATCAATCACCATCATCATCTCCTTAATATTTTTTGTCAATTGCCCATAACTATCGATTGGGCCAGACAAAATCACCACATCCATCTTTTCTTCTATCAATCACTGATTGATTATTACTCCCTTGCATGTGTCCTTTCTAGGGGCATCATCATATTATTACTCATTGAGTTGATACAATGCATTATTTTAGTCACTCAATCATATATTTCCTTTTCTATCATCACCTTCATCATATTGATTGACTTTAGCTTTAAGCCACACCCATAATTAATCTTATAAAATCATCATCTTATCCTAGCCTATAGATCTCCCTTGTATGGTTCCTTACTTGGGATACATATAAATCTTGTGGCCTCTTAATCCTATCATTATCATGTTACAATTGATTCCCCCTTAGGATGTGTTAACAACTGTGACACCCATCACTTCTACTCCCTATGCATGTGTCCTTGCTAGGGGCATCATCATCAATTTGTAGATCACTGCTCAAGTCAAAATCATCTCCTTCATCCTCTATCTCACATCTCACATCCCATCCCCTTATCTATTCATATCATCCCATCTATCATTTCTTTTTTTGAGTGGTCATCCTCTTTAGTCTTCCCTACATGTCCCCTTGAGGGGGCATCATCATATCCACTAACATCATCTACTAACATTCATCCACGACATGGTTTTTCTTTGAAATACCATTGCTCCTTTCACTTTACTTCACTCATAATGCCCTTTAAAAAAGGGGAAAAATATATGCACCTAAATTTGCTTATTTCATTACCATCGATAAAATTCTTATTAATCAACACTAATTTTATTAATCCTATTTATTCTAATTCACCCATTCTAATATCCTCCTTTATCCTGTTAATTAATCCCCTTTCCTAGTCCATTTATCTAATATCCCCCTTTTATTATTATTTATTCACTAACTTTATCATATCCCACCAATCAATTAATCTATTTTAAATCCCCATTATTCTAATCTAATCTCACTTATCTATTATTAGGGAATTTTAAATTCTCATGACCCCACATACTAGCCTACACCCTAGCCTTTCCTACACCCCCAGTCCCTAATACTCACCTAATCCCCATCTAACCCCTTATAATCCTAATTAACTCCTAAGAAGGTTTCCAAACTCCTCTAAATCTAGAACCTTCTCTAACCCCCCTCTCCTCTCTAGAAGCTTCCAAGTCTTGAGGCTTCCAAGGAATTTTATATTCCTTGGATAATTCTTATCCATTGGATCTCCTCATCCAAATTTGAATTTCAACCTTTGATCTTCCCTCCATAATCTATATAACCAACCTCCATACTCCATTAGAGCCATCTAAGGAGCTCATAACATCTTCATGCCAAAATAAAACTAGAAAGCTTGTGAGGAAATCATGTCCAACTAACAATTGATCCAACCATCCATTATCCAAATCTAACATCATGCCATCACTATGCCAAAAATATAAGTCTACATGTAATCAATCATCCATTTGAACATCTTGGAAGGAGGTGAGATGAAAAAAGGAATTTGGTAAGTTTTATATCATTCTGATTTGTTTCTAGAATCCTTCCTAATAGATAGTTTGAATTTTGGGTTGAATTAGTTTGTTTAATTCATATAGAGCTCAAAATCCTACTACATAATGAAATAGTTGTGTATTTTAAGTTGCTAGATATTTAATATGTTTTAGTATTTAATTTTATTGCTCAAGATACCTTATAAAAGACTAGGTATTAATTTGGAATTGCCGAGCCCAAATTTGAAAATGCTTAGTGTCTAAATTAAAATGCCATGTCAAGAAATTAAAACTCCATGTCAATATAATGGAATATCAATTCAGTTATTTGAAATGTCCTGATATGATATATGATTGGTTGAGTATCTAATTTCAAAGCAGTAATTGTAATTTAAAATTTGGCTTAAATTTAGTAAAAGCGTTGAGTTGAAAATATTATAAGTGTTGAGTTAAAAATATTATAATGCTAAGTTAAAAATATTATAAGCATTGAGTTAAAAATATTATAATGTTGAGTTAAAAATATTATAAGTGTTGAGTTAAAATATTATAAATGTTGAGTTAAATATATATTGAAATGTTGATTTTCATTATAGTCACTAGAAAATAGCAAAGGAAGCTATGTTTCTTCTTGAGTGTCGAGATCGAATGTTTGGTGGAACTTTACTTGTCCCTTGGATTTTTGTATTATGGTTAACCTAAGTTATAGCTCAAAAGAATGAGTGTAATTATCACAAGGGCTAGTGTATTTCACTGAATGATGATTTAGAGTCTCATTTAGTGTATTTGATTACATTTAAATCATTAGACCAAACCCAGCATGGAAATATATTTGAATAAGTTAGATTGTATATTAAAAACTTTTATCTAGAATTATAAAAATAAGGCTTAAGTTATTGATATCTTAGACAAGATTGACTATTGTTTTGGGTTTACTTGTCTTATTACTTGGTGGTTACCTATTTAAACTCGGTGGTGTTTTAAAAAAAACCAAGAAAGATTGTTCATTAAAGCCTATATAAATTTGAGGGTGTTTGGAACCAAATTCAATTATGATTGAATAGTATGAAAGGTCCTTTTGTTTAGAATACTTGGTTGGTATGAACAAGTTAGACTATGCTTTATATACCTATTATAAATAATTAATTAAAAACAAATTATTATAATATTAGATTGGTATGATCTTATCAAAACTATACTTATTTATATTTGATATAGTATGTATGTAATTATGGTCTTTTGTTTAGCATACTTGAATGGTATGATTTTGTATAGACTGTATATCTATTATATACATAACAATAGCATGCTTGGAGATTATTTATGCTATCAATAGATATAGTTAATCTGATCAATTGGAGTGTTATGCAATATGCCAACAAGGTCAAATTTTCAAAGTCAAATATAGATGAAAACTTGTGTGAAACATAGGTTGTAAGAGAATATTAATTTATGCAAGTGATTATACATTTGTATAATAAATAATACATCATGATATGTGCCTTGAGATTGTGTTTTCATCCAATTATATTTATGCATCATAATCTAGGGTATACCCGAGTGGTATAATCATGTAATTGTTTGTTTGATAAGATTCGTTGTTCATGTTTGAGTAGAGTGATCATGATCTATGATAGTATGAGATATCATAGGATAATTTAGCTTAAAATTATATACCTAGATGGTACATACTATAAGTATATGTTTAAACTCTCACCTATGTTGACTGATCGAATATTACTTGAACAATATGTTTGTAGCAGTTAGTAGGACATGTATGCATGCATACAATATTGAGAGTGTAAATGAATTTTAGGTAGAATTTTTATGTATCTATTTGACTTGATATATATATATATATATATATATATATATATATATATATATATATATATATATATATATATATATATATATATATATATTATTAATTTAATAAGAGTGTATGCTTCCATGTATTTATGACTACTTAGTATGCCTGATTATGGGAAAACTAGTAGTTATATCTTAGAAAACTAGACTATGGTAATATGGGTTATCATGAGGTGTAGATATTTGGAATATCTAGTTTATTATGAATGTGAAACATACACGGGTGGTATGAATTATGGTCATTATTTCCAATTTGGATATTGATTTTAAATGTAAGATTCATTCATGCGTAGATGAATAAATGTATACTTTGCTTATTCCTTATTTAGCATATGATGTGATGTGATTGCTAGGAGGAAGTAATTAGTATGAATCTTGTGGATTAATAATTTTTGGTGAAACATTATCATTTGGTATGTATGATTTACATGTTTGTGTGATATCTTTCAATAGATTGGGTTTTCTATGATACACAACATGTTTAGTTTTATGACATCATACACACATGGGTACTAGCTTGTTCTTTGGATTACCACACCATTCTATCTACCTATCTATTAAGGGAGGGCCATTCCCTAATAGGTGATTATGTGGGGATTTTTGGTCCATGGTTGGTGTGGAAAAATTCTCAAATGATGCTCTCCCTCCTGAAAATAGTACTACTTACCTGAAGACTACACTCGAGTTGATTAGAGATACACGAATTGGTTCAACAGGAGCTCCAAAGGGTTTGGTATCTATTTATCATATAAGGCTAAAAACCTAAAGGAAATGTAATTGTATTTTATTTGTATATGTTGAACAACATTTATTGTGTTAGTGGACTAGATATGGTTGAGTCCTAATGTATTTACTCTCCTTGTTATTATGATATATTATATTTCATTTAGTGTTGGAATTTTGGAACCATTATTGTTCTATGTTGTATAGTATGATTGGTTAAAGTTATTTAGTTTAACTGTGGTTGAGTGGAATGAATGTTAAGTAATAGTTTTAAAAAAGAATACTAAATTATTCTAAGTATAACTTGAGGGGTTGTAATAAATTTGGCTAGCATTATAGGGTAAAAACCAAGCTTTATTTTTGAATTTATTCATTTTTTTAGTTTAATATTGTTGATTCATTATAAAATTTAGGGGCATAACCCATGTTCAAGTTCCAATGTGACCATCATTCGATTTATAACCATGTGCAAGGTTGTTGAATTTGTTGTATGGATGCCATGAAGATCGAGTAGTTTGGTGATGTAGAACACATGACAAGTTCAACAAAAGTGAAAGACAAAACCTAATTACTAATATTAATGGTGTGTAAAATATTTTTAAATGACTACATAATTATTTTTAGGTTGTTAAAGTCTACAATAAACTTTTTTTTAATATATTTATCTTATTATTATAATATACCCATTCATATATTTATGGAGGATGTATACCATTTCACATTCATCTTACATGATATACCACATGATTACCTTTTTAAATTAATTAAAATTAAATTACATATATACAAGTTCTCTGAAAATAAACATCAATTCTTTAATTTAAAATTAGAGTAGGGTCCCATGCAGGGGGCTTTCGCTTCTACCAAAATGGGAAGGAGGGTCCCATGAAAAATATTTGTGAAAAAAAAAATTCTTAACAAATAACATTCCTAATTTTTTTTAACGGCACTGTTTGCTAAGAGTTTCTCTAGGGCAAGTGGTGAGGGGCAAAGGGACTATTTTGACAACTGCTAAAATTTTGGGGATTCTTTTGTTAATTAGTTCCTTGCATGCCCTTCCCTCCAACATTTTCCCTCCATTATTTTTTTTGCACAACTTCACAGTATATACACCCACCCTGCATATCTCTAACAAAACACAACATAGCAGAGCCGAGCAGAGTAGAGTAGAGGTGAGTAGAATAGAGCAACAGAGCAAAGCAAAGCAAAACACTTCAAATTCATTATTGGAGGAGATTGGAGGAGCTACTGTAGATTGGAGGTACTTTTTTAATGAGCTGTTGCCATGAATTTTTCATCTTTTATTTATTGGTTAAACCATTTGATTGTATAATCCTATAGGGTTCCTAAAAAATATTACAATCTTGCCTTCCATAGTATTCACAATTTAAACTATGGGTAGTTCAATATTGATTCCACTTATTCATTAAGGATCTAATGGTCCTTATGTATGCTCATTTTTTTATCATATAAATTAAATAAAACATGTATTTTCACCTAGTCTAGTAGTAGCTTATCTATAGAGGGAGATGTGAGAGTAATGCAAGCCTCATTGCCTACTCAGTGTTTACAAATATTTATTTTTTTCTCTAATTAACAAAGACACTCTTTTATGCCTTTCATAAGATTCTTTGATCTCATTCATTAACCAACTATTTGATTTTGGTCTTATTGAAGACAATATCATAATTTTCATGGTCTCCTTCGTAACAAGCAATTTCTTTGACTTTGATACCACCAATAAACAAGTTTTAGTAGTTCTCCTTTACTTGATGCCTAAATTTTCCCCTTAATGACATCTGATGGCTACCTATATCTCTGTACACCTATTCTCTTAAGGATAAATCAAAACTCCTCCTTGGATACTTGAAATATACTTGATAAAATTCTCCTTAGTATTATGTTTACCTATTGATTGTCCCTATTGGTATTTGTTTGTGTTGCACTATTGGTCTTGATAGACCAATGAGTTTATCCTTTAAGTCCAATAGGGTTTCTAAATTCTATACCCTCCTTATTATGTTTGAGTACTCCTCCTTTGTATATATATAAATTTACTAATCTTCACAAAAACATTATGAAACAAGAGATTCACCTAAAATATACCTTTTCTTTTTATCTGATCACCCAATCTACTCGTGAGATCTATTTTGTCTTATTTGTCCTACAATTATCCTTATCTTTTTCTTAAGCTTGTAAATTGATCACTTAAAATTGATTTATTATGAATATACCTTTGAAACTTCTATCACAATCTATTGATCTACCAATTTTCAATACTTTTCATTCACCCAATTTATAAACATTAATTCTTTTGTGGTCAAATTCTAACTCAGGTATTATCAAGCCTAAGAGCATGTTTCTATTTGAATCCCTTCTTTAAAGGTTCTCCAAGGACTTTGGTTACTTTGATCATACTCTATATAGATTCATCCTACGTACACAAGTACCAAATGGACAACTTAACACAAAAATATATGAAATTTCCTTTTCTTTGTCAACTATACTTGATATTGAAAAACTATAATTCTGCTTATTTTACACCCAGACACATATTAGAAAAAAACTCGCTTTTCAAGATTCTTCTACAGACTGAGAGCTTCTTAAGGTTTATTTATGGAGTCTATAAGCTTTTTAAATTGATTACCAATTTAGAATAAGAGTTTAACAACCATACCATTCTATAAGCTTCTTAAGGTTTCTTTGCTCTCATTTAAAAAGTTTAGGTTTTGGTTTATTGTGATTTCTTATTGATAATTTCTAATATAG
Organism: Torreya grandis; assembly: GCA_037957365.1. Classification (NCBI taxonomy): domain Eukaryota; kingdom Viridiplantae; phylum Streptophyta; class Pinopsida; order Cupressales; family Taxaceae; genus Torreya; species Torreya grandis. The sequence continues at coordinate 253,256 of JARHVA010000169.1, read as the reverse complement.
TTATAGATCCTAAATTCTAATATATTTAACAATCTTTGTTTCTTTGCTGTCAATTAAAGTTGTTAATTGATCCTGATTTTTTGTCAAGAAATTCTAATATATGTATAAATCCTAATTTATTTGCTCTCAATTAAAGTTTGGCTTTTAATTTATTGCACGGTTATTAAAAAATTCTAAATTCTAGTTTATTGCATGGTTATCAACAAATTCTAAATTTTAATATATTTATAGATCATGATTTCTTTTATCTATGTATCTAGTAACTATGGTTTTACCATTTTCAATTCTAATATAAAGAACTAAAAAATAGTTCTTTATGATATGCATGACTGTTCTTTACTTTTTAGTTATCTTATTAAAATATTTTTGATTTTTTGCATGATTGTTATTTATTTTTTAGTTGTCTTATTTTGACCAAACCAATGGTATTAATTTTAAATATTAGATATATAAAGCCTTTGTAAAATAATGGTCTCCAATTGAGGCTCCATCTACCTTCAATTGTATCCTCCACACAAACATGGACCAATATTAGGCCCTTTTGGGTGGAATATATGGCATCATTGATTATTATCAAAATAATTTGTGTAACTCATTTCTCATCTCCAATAACATTATTAGGAATGCTTTCACCCATTTCAAAACTGAATTCGATACCCTTGCTGTCAAAAATACATTTTAATGCATTTACCCTTTTCATTATTACAAGTAGAGATATAAAACAAATTCATGGATAAATTTTTGTTTCATCTAACTCCTACCAAGTTCGAGTTTCATAGATATACAACATTGATTACAAAGGATGACTTACAATATGGAGATATATTGTCCCTAAATAATGATTTTTCTATACACAATGATGCATCTTCTAAATTTGTTTCAAGTACCCAAGTTCCAAGTGTTTCACTTAAATTTTATTTATTTTATTTAAAAGAAATATGTAAAACATAAAATAAGGGTGAGGTTAGTAAAACCTGATGTGTTGCACGCACATTGATTTAGATGATTATGGAGACTCCTCTTTGTCTAGAGAGGAATGACTTGCAAATAATAAAACACTAAAGAAATGGTTGATTAGTTGGATAGTAGGGTGGATTGCCTAGCGTGAGTTAGATCCAAGAAGCACAAGCTTCCTTGGAGGCTATTAATCCACACTTTTAAATAATTAAGTTCTAAAAATAAAAGATAAATTACTTGCATAAAAAATAGAGGATATTTAAATGAAATACAATAAAGGCTTGAGAAGAAATAAGTGTTTTTGACTAATTATAAAAATAAATGATTAGATATCAATGCTAAATAAATTAATTACAGTTTAGAAGATTGAGTGATCCTCTGTGATAAGATAAAAACTCAAAAAAATGGGATTTGGTCAGGGTTTGATAGGTCAAATAAGCTTGCTATTAAAAAATGGCAAATAGAGACCATCGATGGTTAGGGTCAACCATTAATGATTGGGTAACCATTGGTGGTTAATGATCATCGATGGTTAGGGTCAAACCATCAATGGTTAGGAAACCATCAATAGTTCCTATGGGATCTATCTTATGAAAAGAAGTTTGGTTGAGAAGGTTGTAGATAGGTTCTACAAAGGTGAGCTTGGGTTGGCTACTAGTTACGAGATATAGCATAGTATTCAGAGGTGTCTGATTTAGGTAAAGGGAAAGTGACATAAAGAATAACACATAAAAACTAATTGTTGAAACCTAATAAAGAACATATACTTAGCTTTATTGTTGCTAGTTTGAAGAATGTTAAGGTTGGTTGAAAGCTTGTTATATATTCTAAAGTAATTTCAACAGAGTGACAGTACCTTGGTTATTGATTGATGAGTTGAATCAGCACTTTGATCTTTATTCTGGTCACTGGAAGTAAGAAGGATACTTGTACAAGAAGCTCTGATCTCTTATATAAGAAGTTATGATGATGATCCCTTTCACCTCCTCTTTCTCTCTTAATATAGAGGGAAGGGAGTGGTGAAACAATCAGTTTAACAAGGTGTCTAACAAGTTGTCTAAAGTTAAGCTCAGCATACATTGATCATGAAAAATGGTGGATCAAATAGCTATGAATAGAAAAGCAAGCTAGAGTTTTTAGTTGAATTTAACTCCTGAGGTAGTTGAGGGCTGACCATTGGTGGTTGAGGCTAATCATCGGTGGTTAGGAGTCAACTATCGATAGTTAAGGGTCGACCATCAATGGTTAGGACCATAGTCACAAATGGCTAAAGTTATCCATTTGCACCAATGATTAGTGGGGTAAATGGTTATTAAATGGTCCCAAGGGGGTCTAGCGGTGGTTTAAGGGTTAGTACAACATCTAGAATCATAGTGTAAAATTTTCTAATGTCTTCATTTTTCTCCTTTTTGTTATGTAGTTTGTATTGATAATCTATAAAATAAAAAAAAATGGAAGGTTGGTAGAATATCAAATGCCTCGAGTATTGGAAGAGGTGTTCCCCCTTAAATTGGGAATTGATGAGGTAAAATAGAATCAGTGGTGGGTTTGACAAGTTGTTAAGTGGGTGAAAAAATTGGTGAGAGGTTGGGAATTCAAGCGTAAACATGCGTAAAAAATGTGACTAAGTGTAATAGCATAGATCACACATAGACTAGGATGCCATAGTTGAGGTAGTTTGTAAAACATGCTTGGTGAAAGAAGGTCATTTGATAAGTAGACCAAGTGACCACATTTTAGGCATGGTAGTTATGGTTGCACTCATAAACATAAGTCTTCTAGGTAAGGTCAATGTATTCACATGTATCTAAGGTAAGAAGTGATCCCAGGAAGACACAAAGGGTTTGCATAAAGGTAGCATAAGTTTAGGTTGTCCAACATGGAAATGTAGTCATTTTAGTTAAAATAACCAAGGCAACGTCATCACAAAAAAATACAAAAGTTGGGATAAAATGACCAATGTCAAGGTTATGTGATTGGTTTGTAAGTTGGTAGAGAATGTGAACTCCAATGGGTGAAGGGTTGGGGTAAGGTGGTAAAAAACATATTGATTATGAGTTGAAATGATAGGGTAGGGTGGGGTTAAAAATCCCTAGGTAGGTCAACCATCAATGGCCACTAAGTTACCGTTGGTAGTCATACATCATCCCTAAAAGGGGGACCATAAAAGGTCAAATGAGGGATTTATAATTCATTTGGAAATCAACATGTGACAATTGAACACATTTGGTGTGAGATAAAATAGTGATGGTTATGAGTTTACTAATGGAGTGAGTGTGTAAGAGTTGATTGTGTGGTTGACTAGTGTTTGATTGAGATCAAATGAGGATGCAAAGAGGTTGAGGTAGATCATGGGGCCAAGTGATGGTGGTTCTGAGAGCTCCTCCATGATGACGTTCATGAAATGAGGTAAGGGGTGTAATTAATTTTGTTTATGTTTGGGAATTTGAAGTTGTTTTTTTTTTTAACTAATTTGGGCTTGTTTATGTTTTTGTGAATATGGGTGGGTATGAAGAGTGGGTGGTTTAGTGTTTGAGGTGAAATTTGTAGAGGGGGGAATTTGTGTTTTGTAAGTGAGAGTAGGGTAATTTATTTTTGTATTTTATGTAAGAGGCAAATATTTTATGGATTGTTAAGAGGTTTTAGTGAGTAAACTTAGGGTTAAGTCATCGACATTCACCACACAATGGCCATCGCTAGTCGCTATCAACTATCACTAGTCGATAGGTGACCATCGAACAGCTAATGTGTGGACTATCAATGGTCTACCACCTAATCATCAGTGGTTAACGGTGGATCAGTGATGGTTCCAAAAAGGAACCATCATCACTCGACATTAGATCATTGATGGTTGTTTATTATGTGAGGATAGGTTAAGTAAGAATGGATTAAATATTTGAATGTCAAATAATATTAATGAAGAGGATCCCTTGTTTTAAGTCTTAATGCCATACAGGTAGGATGCTAGATGATAGGTTTAAAGAATGGTGTGATAGGTAGGGTCTAGAAAACTTAAGAAAATAGGAATAGAAAGTGTATAAGGTTGTGGTTAGGAAAGGGTTAAAGGTAGCATAGATTAGGTAAATAGGGTAAGGTAAGAGGTGGTAAAATAGGTGGTATTTATAGGCACTAATTGATGAACTAGGTAAACTAAGGTATTAGTATAGCCTTGCAGGTGAGGGAGTAGTTAAAAATGCATGATCGAGTACCCCAGATATTTGACAAAGTATACTGAGGCATGATGGACTAGGATTGGGATCATATGATTAAGGTTGGCCTAAGATGGATGAGGTACTACCAACATGTGTCACACGATGCAACTATATTGGTGGCCCTCATTAAGAGATGGGACCCAACCACTAATACTTTCTTACTACTAATTAGAGATATCACAATTCTAATGGAGGACATCCACTAGATAATGTAGCTACCATTTTAAGGTGAGTTGATATATCATATCAGTAGTGATGAGCGAGATGAGCATATGGATCATCTATATATAGGGGACCTCATTTTCATGAGGTGGCATTTTGGAGGTTTTTACTACACATCATTATACCATAGGGATAGATGGGCAAGAAATTTATTCATGATGATGATGATAGCCATCACATGTTATGCTTTGCTAGATTTGAGTAGTGGTAAATTTTCGTACTTGTTGTTAGGTGTACTTGTTGATATGTGTTTGGATTGGATAATGTTTGCATGGGAACCTATCCTTTTAGTACAGATCTATCAAGAGCTCTGGGGGTACCATGCCCATAGGAGATATGGGATTAGTTTCAGCTTCATGCTACATTGTTGGGTATACAAACGTATCAAGGTATTGATACTAGGTGGACTACCATGGCATGGTTTTGCTCAGATGGACTTTAGGGTTAGCTACATGTGATAAAGAGGTGATTACATGCTCACAATACTAGGGGAAGGAGCCTGAGACCTAGATTGGTATAAAGATTGATTAGAGGCACTTATGGAGGGTGAGGTCAATTAATGCCCATACATCAAATTATTTACATGGAATCGTTATACCAGGTAGACCCTATCATTTTAGAGTTATAGATGGATTTTTTGGAGGCAAGACCATGAGGTAGAGCTCATACCTTTTGATAGGGTGAGTAGATAGTTTGGCTCATCTAGGATATTCTATGGGAGTTTTTGAGGTACTGAAAGGAGGATGCAAAGTTCCCATTACCCACTCTAGATCCAGTTGATGAGTTCATTGACCATGAGCTTCTACTAGTGAGGGCAGAGATTGATGATGCAAGTGTCACTAATGAGTACCCTGCATGGTTTCAAGCACATTATGATGTAATAGTTTTTGGAGGAGACAAGGGTAAGTGATATGGATGTTGACATGGATGATGGTGGTGAGGAGTAAATAGATGAGGGTGCCCCTAATAGATATACATTGATTACAAAGAGAGACCAAGCACATGCAACACTAGTCATAGCACATGTGGCTTTAGGATTAGTGACATAGGATAGAGATGTAGCATAGGGCCAGGTGGGCACCTTCACATAACAGAGAGACTAGGAATGAGTAGAGCTAGCCTTGGTTAGATAAGAGAGAGACACCCTAAAACAAGTAGGATCGTGGGTGCTCACAGGGCCACAAGGCACTATTCCTATGGTGAGGTATGTGGCTATAGTTGAGGAGATGACGTATTATGAGGCACTAATTTTCACACATCTTCTAAATGAGCCCATATGGGGTGAGTTTAGAGTAGGCATTATTGATGGAGCTCACAGTGCCACACTAGGTTAATGGGTAGCATTTGCAAGTGGACAGGTAAGTTTAGGGGTTAGGTAGGCTCTAAGAGGTAGTGGTACTCTAGGATCATAGAGTCTTATGAGACCTTGTATTATTGATGTACTATATGATATTGATACTAGCCTATGAGCCAATGTAGTGAGATGTATATATCCCTATGAGAGACATTATTATTATTATTATTATTATTATTATTATTATTATTATTATATATGATGATCATTTTGATTATGAGTTCATGATGTGGTTATGGTTTTTAGATGTTGCATATGGATGTGATGATGTGACTATTTGATTTATGCTCATGATGGTGTTGATATTGATAGATGTTGTTTATCTTTACGATATGATGATGATGATGATGTTATGTTTTATTGGACATGGTTATGATGCTTGTGATATTTGATATGGTTATTGATGATTATGTTCATGATTTTATTATGGTGCATGGTTGTTATTTATGGATCTAGATTTGGTGTTATGGTCATGATGTTAGATATGGTTCTTGATGATTACATTCATGGTGTTATGATGATGTTTTTTATGATTATGTCTATTGATGATAATTATTGATGATTATGCTCACGTTTTAAATTAATGATTCTATGTTTCCTTATCTAGATTAGACATGTCGTGGATAACATATGTGAATGCCTCATTCATTTTTTACATATGATTAAATGGTTGTAGATATGATAGATGGTTTATGATTAGTTGATGTGATTGGTTTATTAGATGATGTTTGATGTATGAGATGATTAATTCATTAAAATGTTCTTATGATTAGAAACACTTAAATAAATATGGTAAGAAGGCAACCACTAACTAAAACACATAATAGGCAGCTAAATATTTTTAATGAATTGCATTTATTTAGATTAAGGTGAATTAATCGTAAAACATAGAGTAATTCAGATAACAAAATAAATGTGAGAAAAGATAAGAGAAAGAAGATAATCAAGAGACAAGCATCATAATGAATGCAGCAGCAAGTGAGTATGAGAATAAGAAGGCAACATGATGCTTCTTCTTTCGCAAGGACTAAAACAAACTAGAGTCAGATTAACTTATGAACATAAGCCCTTAGAATGTTTCACATTAGTGCTTGTTAGTTGGTTAAAAATTGTATTGATCACATAATGTCAAGTAAGCTCAAAAATCCCTTGTTTAGAAAGGGTATAAAGGGGAGATGGATGAAAATAAAACCTTCTTGTGAGACTAGCACGCCTATTTTGTAGGTTAAAAAAGAGTCAGTATAAACAAGTCCATGCCATACAAGGTGTAGGGTGATCAATGCAAGAAGTCTAATTATGAGAGATAATTGCCGCTTCTAAAATTATTTGTGCTTTGTCTGATTTTGATATCGGGTCTTTTAATATATTTTTATTACTTGGAGGGATTGGGGAAGCTGATCGATGCGAGAAGCCTCCAAGAAATTGTTAATATTTGATAAATGCTTTACTTGGCCATCCTTAAAGGGAGTGCTCTAAGTTTGTGAGATTTGTTTAAGGCTTTTGATAGCTATCCTTCAAGGAAGTAGTCCAACTTCCACTAAGTAATTTTGATTAGTTTTGGCAGTTGTCCTTCAAGGGAGCAGTTTGTGAATGCTAGGAATGACCCATTAGATATATGATTTTTGTTATTGTTTTTTTTTGTTTTGTTTTTGTTATTTCACATAGACTTTCTTATATAGGCTTAAAGGTTCATCTTTATGAAGGCAAAATTAGAGCACAAGGAGGTTGATGATGGGTAAAAGAGGTTTAAGTGACAATGACCATGGGGATCCATCCTATAAAGGGATGGAAATTACCATGAAAACCATGCCATGAGTAGAGTCATGGTACCCATGTTCAAAATTATGCTAAGGTTGTGATGGATAATCACATGATCATGCTTTAATCGGCTATCCTTAAAACAAGGAGTTGAATGCTAGTGAAAATAAAGGATTAGCCTAAGTTAGACAAAATGTGAGTTTGATATTTTTTAACAATAGAAATGGCATAGATGTGAAGCATTGAGGGGCTCAGGTTCTAGTTTGCCTTTAAGAGAGGACAATCGGTAAGCTCTCGATCCATACTTATGCATTATGATATAAGCTCTAAGCCAATTAAAAGCAAACTTACGTCACTTATTTTTTCCATATTGGTGACATGTTGATTTTATTTTAAGATGAGATATCTAATATTGAATTCTCACACTTTGAGGTGCTTGTTATAAGCATGCTTGATTTGTTCTTGATAGACATAAAGATGGGCAAGCACAACCAAATGATGTTCTTGAAGTAACTCAAGTTGGGCTAAATGTTCATGATGATAATGTCCCTAAAAATGAGATCTTGTAAGGATATGTGAAGAGAGATAATTTAGACCTTGAGAGGTAAGACAGCCTCTGCTCCAAACACAAGAGAGAAAGGGGTAGAACCCATAGGTGTTTGAATGCTAGTGCGATATGCCCATAAGGGAAGGAGATGTGTAAATTCCAATCCTGACTAGATGCATTAACCATTTTAGTTAGAATATTGTTGAGAGTTTTGTTATAAGCTTTAGCCTATCCATTTGCTTATAGATGATAAGGCATTGAGAAACTTAACTTGACACCAAATGTGTCACAAAGGCCTTGGACTTGTTTATTCTTAAAAGACTCATAATTATTGATGATTATTTTATGCGGAACAACAAAATGATATATAATGTGATGATTGATAAAATTGACAATATTTTCATCTTTGGTTGAGATGAGAGGAATAACCTCTACCCATTTGGTAAAATGTTCTGTTGTAGTGATGATAGAATGATGTTGTTGTAAAGAATGGAGCTTAATTTCACTAATATGATCCAGACCCCATTACAAAAAGGGCCAGAGATATTTGGATACTTGGAGACTATAGATAGGTGCATGATGTAAATTGGTGTGTTATTGACATTTAACACACTTCTTCACATAATCAAAACAATCTTGGTTGAGGGTGGGCCAATAATAGCTAAGGTGAAGGATGCATTTAGTGACGGTTAGACCACTTAAGTGTCCCCCATAGATCCCATCATACATTTCCTTGAAAGCATGAGATATTTCATGGCTACGTAGGTAGTGGAAAAGAAGGCTATCAAAGCCATGCTTGTAAAGGACTCCCCTTAATATGGTGTAACGAGAGGTACCCTGAATGAAAACTCTTTGGCCATTCCTAGAAATATTGGAAGGGATGATGACAAGGTTGAGATAGTCAAAGATCTACTTATACTAAATGTTGGGTTAGGTCTCATCTACATTAAAGATGGTTGGAGAGTCTGATTTGATATAAGATGGCTAGGTAATATGATGGATAATGACATATAACTTAGATTTAGAAGGTATAGATGGGATTTGGGAAGTGAATGAAGCCATCATATTAGCAAACTTGTTTTTAGATTGTGGAGTGGTTTAGATGCGATAGTATTCAAATGATGTTAAGAATACATTAGCTAGATATTTATACTATTGTAAGATATCATTATTACATTGGTAAGAGACATTAATTTGATTGAACATGATTTGGGAGTCACCAAAGATGTTGATTATGTTGACTCCCAAGGCTAAAGTAGTTTGGAGACCTATCACGAGGGCTTCATACTCAACCATATTATTGGTACAATCAAAGTCAAGTTTGAAGGATAAAGGAAGAGGTTTAACATCATTAGGAATAAGGATGATACATTTTGATCCATCGAAGAACATGGTCATTTGATAGGTGATGTCTTCTTGAGAAAGGGTGGTGATAGAATCATCGATAAACTCAAGAGAGGATGGTTGGTTATCTACTAAGGGGGCTTCAACCAATTATTTGGTGATAAATTGCAATTTTATTGACTTATACTAGAGGAACTCAAGGTCAAACTTAGCTAAGAGAATGAGCCACTTAACCATACACTAGTTTTGGTATGGCTTAGAGTGCATATACTTGAGTGGGTCAGTATTGGTTATGATATAAGTCTTATGGTTGAGAAGGTAGTGGTAAAGTTTTATAGCCACGAAGACTAAGGTGAGGCAATTTTTTTTGATATAGGTGTACCGAGCCTCATACTCTATAAGCGTATGGATTATGTAGTAGATGGCTTGCTCTTTATGTTGCTCATCCCAATGCACTAGCATTAATCCTAAGGAGTGGTTGGTGGTGGAAATATAAAGGTAAAAAGGTTGATCTACATTGGGAGGAATGAGGATAGGTAGAGAAAGGAGGTACTTTTTAAGTGAATCAAAGGCTTTTTGGTAGTCTTTATTTCACTTAAAATATATGTCCTTTTTTAGAAGGTGGTGGAAAGGTTGAAATCGATCTAAGATCTGAAAGATAAAGTGATGAATGGATTGGATCTTCCCCTACAAGCTGTGGAGTTGTTGGAGGTAAGTGGGAGGAGACATGTCGAGGATTGCTTTGATTTTGGTAGGATAGACTTTGATTCCTCGAAGGGAGATAATAAATCATAGGAGATTTCCTGACAAGACCCTAAAAATACACTTTTTCGAGTTAAGGTAAACATGGTAATGGATGAGGCATTTGAAGATAATATTGAGAATGGATAAATGATCTTTACAAAATTTAGATTTCCCAAGAAGCTCATCAACATAGTCTTCTATAATTTTGTGAATAAGGTCATGGAAGATGTAGGTCATAACATGTCAGTAGGTTGCACCAGCATTCTTCAAACCAAAAGGCATGACCCTATAGCATAAAGTTCCCTAATGGGTGATAAAGTCAGTTTTGTATTGATCTTCAGGGGAAATTAAGATGTGATTATAACCTGAGAACCCATTCATAAGAGATAACATCTCATAGTTGGCTATAAGATCAACAAGCTAGTCAATGCTTGGCAAAGGAAAGTCATCTTTTGGGTAAGCAAGGTTAAGGTCACAAAATTCTACACAAATGTGAAATCCCTCTATGGTTTTGGTGATAAGGATGATGTTCGAGACCCATTGGGGATAATCAATGGGTTGAATGAAATTGATGGATAGGAGGTGTTGAAATTATTCTTTTACAAGAAAAGGCTATGCAAGGGTACATCTGATGAAGTTTTTACCTAACTGGCTTGGCATCATGTTTGGTGACTATATTATGGATGGTGATGGAAGGGTCGATTCCTGGCATGTCACTATAAGACCAAGAAAATCCTATGCTATGGTCTTGCAGGAAGGAAGGGAAATCTTGAAGCTCCATGGGATTTAGTGATTGGCCAATTCTGACAATGTGTAGGTTATTCGAGGTACCCAAGTTGATATCCATGGTGGATTCATTCAACATAGTTTAAGTATCAAGGGGAAGGGATTTGTGGATAGAATAATCTTTTATACTAAGGTAGGTAAGAATATAATCTTCATCCTAACATTGAATGATATTAATGGTAGGAAAGTCATCTCTTACCATCTCTGGATGAGTTAGAGGAATGGTTATGATCTCCTCATCCTTTTGATACATCAGGGGTCAAAGGCTGATCATGTTGATGAAAAAAAAATTAGGGGGGATGATGTCAAAATCCTTAAATGTTGATGGTGGAGTGGACGGTGAGGATGGGACTCCATCATCAATGATAATAATGGGAGGTGAGTATGTTGGCTCTTTGGGTAGAACAAAATCGAGACCAAATATCTCATGAGGATTTTGAGTTTTAAATGGAGGCAACTCATGTGGTCTATGCTTGTAATTTCAAAGACCAAATCCCTTCCAAGCACACTTATGGAGGTATGTCTTTGCAAACTTTGGTTTATCCAAGTAGGAAAAATCAAAGGTGAATGGTCAAGGAGAAGAGGAGGTCGAGGAAGCGACAAGTGGTTGATCAAGTTCCCCATAGATAATATTCATTTGGAGATTGGGAGGCCCAAAAGAAATAATGGTTTTGATATTAGGGTTGTAACCTAAGTTCTGGTCAAGGTTCCCATACTCCTAGGGAGTAGGGAAGGCATCCAAGGCCAAGAGGTGATACTCCCCAAGTGAGAGAAGTTGGAATGTGGATTCCAAGGGGTCCCTTATGGGGATTTGGGAAGAAGAAATGGATGAGCTAGTTGAGGCTTGGTTAGTAATAGAAGTGGAATCATCATTGGTTGAGGAAGAATTATTGGTAAGAAGGAAAATTGGTTATCTCATCCCTTTCCTCAATCAAAGGCTCTAAGGTTTGGGAAGGTGAGTCTTCTATAGGAGAGGTAGGTAAGGTGACCTCTTCTTTAGGAATGCTTTTCAAAGGAAGAGTAGATTGTTGTATGATAGAAGAGAAGGATATGGTGGTAATGGTTGCCTTTATTGGTATGTCTTCCAAATAAAAGGTTGGTATCTCCAATACCTCGACAAGTGGAAAAAGGGGAATAATCATTTCCTTTATTTCAATTTCCAAAGGAATAGAAGGTTAATCCACTACCTCAATAAGTGGATGGGAAGGAAAAGTGATTTGGGCAATGGTTTCTTCAATAATGAGTTCACGAAGAACCACATTAATGGTATCGACGCCATGGTTGTGGGAGGATTTCGCTTTATTATTTTCATTGTTCACATAAGGGGCATGGTTGGGGAATGGTTGTATAAATATGTTAAGTGATTGATTTGGGGGTGTATTGGGGTTATCCAACACAATTTCCCCCTTGTCAATTAGACTTTGGATAACATTTTTGAAAGTATTGAACCTACTAACATCATGCCTAATGACACAATGAAAGGCACACAATTCATTCTCCTTATACCAAGCAGGTACAAGACAAGAGGAATCAAATTGTTGTGAATGTTTTATAGGGTGGAGTTGTATGATATTTATTTTTAATAACTTTTACAAGACCGAAGCATAGGACTCCCCTAGTGAAGTAAATTGATTTTTGTTGTTGCAGTTTTGATTTCTAGTGTTTTGATTAGAGGAATTGGGCTAGTTAACAACTGGTGGGGTTAGTGTTGGTTTGATTGTTAGTTTTGGAGGAGGAAGCCTCATTTGATTTGAAGGTGTAATTATTATTTCTAAATTTTAACTTCCTCTCATCAATGGCTTTGTTCTCTAACTTTTATGCCATGGTGAAAGCTTCATCAAGGGTCCTGAAAGTCTGAACCCGTAAACTGGAGGAAATGTGTTTGGCACAAGCCCCTACAAAAATCTTAATCAGCTCAAGTTCGGGTAGAGATAAAGAGAGTTGGTTTATCAATATTCTCTAATGGGATACAAAGTCAACAATGGACTTGTTTTCAAATTACTAGATGGAGTAAAGATCGGTGATGAAAACTTTCTTATAGTTATTTATGAAAATTAGTATAAGAAGGTTTGATCTAGTTGGGTAAAAGAAAAGAGAGAGAGCTTGGTAATAGCACTATACCAATCTAGCACCGAACCTAACAGAGACATGGGAAAGGTGTGAAGAAGTAGAGGATCATCATAGGCAATCAAATATCAAGAGTGTTTAAATGCTCTCAGATGTTATTGAGGGTCTTCCTTGCTCTAAAATTTTAAAATTTTCAAGAGCTCCCATTGAGGAGGATAAATTTGAATGAGGACAGATGGGTGAATTGGTTTGTTATAGATTTAGTCGTATGATAAGAGGTTATGGGCACTATAAATATATGAATCCAAAGTGATCATTTTATTCATTAACATCTTAACAAGATCTATTTATGGTTATTTACCCTCATAGTTGTAGGGAAGACTATGTTAGGTTTGGGTAGGTGCAACATAAGGATGGCTAATGGAAGGTTGGGAGGTTGTCACATATTGATGTGTGGGCATGGGTGGTTAGGAGGAAACCATGAATGGGTAGGTGGATATAGGAGGCTAGGTAGAGGATGGAGCCATATGCCCCTATGGGTTAGGGATATAACTAGGGTTTGGTGCAATAAGAACTTGTTGAAGAACTGGCATGGGTTGGGTTGGAGGTATGGTCAGGTTGATAGGTTGAGGATGAGTAGTAATCTTGGTACTAATAGGTGGAAAGATAGAAAGTATGGGAACCACCAAGATCTGGAATGGAGTGGATGTAGGTGGGTTGGAAACAAGAGGAAGGGTGGTAACACTAGTAGAGGGTACTCCTATGGTAATCAGAGTGCTAGTGCCCAAATTTTGGGTTGCTCCTATACTAGAAGGGTTATTGGTTGCAGTGTAAGGTGTTTGGGTGTTGGTTGGTTGGGTGGGTTGGTTTTGGATGGTGGTATTGATGGGATTATGGATAAAATATGTTTGGGCGACCAAGGATTGGGTAGAAATGGTGGCAATAGAGGTGCTACCCATAAGGTGGGATGACATACCATAGGGTGGGTTAATAGGCAAAATCAAAGCAAGGGTACAGTGGGATATGGTGTTAAGGTAATGTTGGAGGGCTATGGGATTGTTATCCAGAAAGGTGGAAAATTTTGTATCACCTTGGGCAACTATCTAAGGGATTCTAGGACTTCTAGAAGAATGGGGAGAACTCTTTGCATCCAAGATATACTTCATGGATGAAGGAGAAGAAGAAGATGGACGATTAGGAGGTAGATCCTAATTTGTTTGGTTTCTTAATTATTTCTAGTTAAAACCATGAAAATAAGGGAAAAAGAAGATACAAGCAATCTCACAACTCAAAAGAGAAGTAATCAAAATAAAAAGATCTCAATGAAAATAATGCATACACTAATGTACATTAAAATCCTAAGATACTTTGTTATCTCTCTTTAGGCTTATACCTCAATTTTAAAAAACTTATGAAGACCAAATTGGGTTTGTAGAGTGGGTACTAGAAGAAGATATCTAAGGATGGTTGTTAAAGGCTCTCAAGATCTATACTAGAACTTGGTACATGGCTTGATATTTGGGCCTACCTCCCCACTTCACACACTGTAGCAATAAAGGTGTCAAGTGCTTAACCAGGATATATCGAGTCATTAAAGATTATACTCAACTAACCTACTGAGTTGGTTCTCTCCTTGGTGGTGAAATCCAAGTAGGATAATTAAGGAAAGGTGATCGCTAGGTGATGAAATCCTAGTTGGGCCTTATGTCAATGTTTTGATGTTTAATTGAATGTGTGGTTTGGTCTTGTGTGTGTGGAGAGAAATGAGACTATGATTAATTTACTTGATCAAATTAAGCTATGTGAGCTAATCAATACAATCAAACAATGGATGTAAAGTTAATTTTAATCCAAAATAATTTTTTGGTGTCTTTTCAAATGAATACAAAACAACTAAGATGCACTTAGATATGATGATGATAATGTAAATCCTAAGCCTAGGATGAATACTTTTGATTTTCAAAAGTGAAAGTAAAACAAGACAATATTTACCATTTTTTAAGAAAATAAAAGAAAGCTAGAACTTGTGTTTTGGAAAGAAAGGATATAATGAACATTTAATTTTCATAAAAGAATGTAATTGATTACTCTTATCTAATGTAGCTAATTTTCTATAGCTATGAACCCAAAAAAAATCTAAAGGGTCCCACTAAGCATGCTATAATATTTCACGTATTTTATTTGCTTATTTTCTTTAGAAGAAATGTAAAACTTAAAATAAAGGTGAGGTTAGTAGAACCTAATGTGTTGCATGCACATTGATCTAGATGATTATGGAGACTCCTCTTTCTCTGGAGAGAAATGACCTGTAGATAAGAAAGCACTAAAAAAATGGTTGATTAGTTAGATAGCAGGGTGGATTGCCTAGCGTGAGCTAGATCCAAGAAACATAAGCTTCTTTGGAGGTTGTCAATCCATACTTTTAAACAATTAAGTTCTAAAAATAAAAGATAAATTACTTGCATAAATAAAAGAGGGTACTAAAATGAAATACAATAAATGTTTGAGAATAAATAAGTGATCTTAACTAATTATAACAATAAATGATTAGATATAAATGCTAAATAAATCAAACACAGTTCAAAATATTGAGTGATCATCTTTGATAAGACAAAAACTCAGAAAATAGGATTTGGTTAGGTTCTGATAGGTCAAATAATCTTGTTGTTGAAAAATGACAAACAAAGACCATGGGAAGTTAGGGTCAAACCATTGATGGTTAATGATCATCGGTGGTTAGGGTCAAATCATCAGTGGTTAGAAAACCATTGGCAGTTACTATGGGATCTAGCTTAGGAAAATAAGTTTGGTTGGGAAGGTTGTAGAGAGGTTATGCAAAGGTGAGCTTGGGTTGGCTATTGGTTGTGAGATAGAGGGTAGTATTCATAAGTGTTTGATTTAGGTAGAGGGAAAGTGACAAAAAAAATGACACACATAAACTAATTGCTAAAACTTGATAAAGAACAAATACTTAGCTTTGTTGTTGCTAGTTTGAAGAATGTTGAGGTTGGCTGAAAGCTTTTTGTAGATTCTGAAGCAATTTCAACAAAGTGACAATACCTTGGTTGTTGACTGATGAGTTACAATACCACTTTGATCTCTATCCTGGTCATTGAAAGTAA
Organism: Torreya grandis; assembly: GCA_037957365.1. Classification (NCBI taxonomy): domain Eukaryota; kingdom Viridiplantae; phylum Streptophyta; class Pinopsida; order Cupressales; family Taxaceae; genus Torreya; species Torreya grandis. The sequence goes on along the minus strand of JARHVA010000169.1, from coordinate 237,143 downwards.
GAAAGATACCTACACAAGAAGCTCTAATCTCTTACACAAAAAGTTCTAATGATGATCCATTTCACCTTCTCTTCCTCTCTTAATATAGAGGGAAGGGAGTGGTGAAACAATTAGTTTAACAAGATATCTAACAAGCTATCTAAATTTAAGCTCAACATGCATTGATTATAAAAAATGGTGGATCAAATAGCTATAAATAGAAAAGCAAGCTGGAGTTTTTAGTTAAGTTAACTCCTGAGGTGGTTGAGGGCTGATCATTGGTGGTTGAGGCTAACCATCAATGGTTAGAGGACAACTATCAGTGGTTAAGGATTGACCGTCGATGGTTAGGATCATAGTCACAAATGGCTAAAATTATCCATTTCTACTAATGATTGGTGGGGTAAATGGTTAGGAAATGGTCCCAAGTGGCTCTAGGGGTGGTCTAAGGGTCAGTACGACATCTATAATTGTAGTGTATGGTTTTTTAGTGTCTACACCAAATACATAAGTAAATATTGAGTAAGATATTGACATCACTATGATAGAGAACAATTTTGTTGATGAAATCAATTATGAAGAACAACCTACACAACAATTTTCTCCCACACAACCAGAAGTCATAAAAATTCAGCCATCTGTTATGCCTCCCCAAAAGGGTAGAGTTCGTTGGACTATTGCACATACTCTTGTTTTGATTTCTATAAAGCGTATTGAGAGGAAAACAAAACCCAATGGTGGAGCCATGAAAAAGGCTATATCATCCTCTAAAAAGTGGAGAAATGTGCAAAAACATTGTGTTGATCATGATGTGATTTGTACACCAATTCAGTGTTGAGATCGATGGGAACATATCCAAACTGATTATAAAAAAATTAGAGATTATGAAAAAAATATTACCTTAGGGAATGACAATTATTGGACTATGACAACTCAAGAAAGGATTAAAAAAAGCTCCCTCAAAAGTATCCAGAAGAGATTTTTAATGCTAATTTCGGTGAAGATAGAAGAATCAATCTTGGTAATATAACCATTGACACTTCTAAGATAAACCATGGGGTTAATGAGGAATTTTCTTCACCAAATGAGAATGACAAATGTAATGACTGAAAAACCCCTGAAGTACCATCTGTAACCCAATCCATAGGGAAAAAAAGAAAAACAATATCCAAAGCTACAAGTCTAAAAGAGATTATTGTTGAGAATAATAAGTCAATGGTTTCTACTCTATAGATGGCTAAGGAGGGGAAAATGAAACAACATGATAAGGACTTTGATTTACTTGAACACTGGATGCAGAGGGAAGATGTGAATGAGAGACTGATCAAGATTGAGGAACAAAATATCAATGTGCAACTCAATTTGGTCTCAGCTTTGAATTCTATTGGGAAAAACATGTTGAAGATTAGTGAATCATTTTCCAACAACTAATGAATATTTTCAGTTGCTAGTTTACTTTAACATTTGTAGTGGTTATATTCTCTTGTATTGTCCTTATACAACCTAAACATTTGTTATATTAATCATGTTTTATGAGATGACTTGTAGTTGGAAAGACAAAATGTTTTATAAGCTGAAATGAATTTTGTTTATCACACATCTCACATTTCATGTTATACTTATCATGTTTCATAAGCTAAAATGAGTTAAACTGAAATAAGTCTTTCATATAAGCTGATTTTTACTTATTTTCTTTTACTTTTCATGTTTCATAAGCTGAAATAAGTTTTTCATATAAGTTGATTTTATAATTTATAAAAAAATTCGAAGAACAAAAGAGTTTCTATCCAATATAACTATCTTTAAAGATGATGTAAACGACACTAACACCCACCCACATAATGGTAGTTAAACTTTAAATGCTTTTACATTTGTTGTTACCTTTTATGAAAAGATAGAACCGTATTATTGGGTGTGATATGTTACAATTTTTATTTCATAATTTGTAGTCAAAGTGCAATCTTCTCAATGATATTGAACATAAATTTCATTATGGATTTGTCATTTTTTTGTAGGGGTTTTGAATTGTGATCTTCAACAATATCTATTGTCATAAAATGGATTCTAGTTCAGCAGAAATAGTTAAGGTCCTCCTAGCAAATGCATCTATTATTATCCAAATGCCATTACAAATCTGGTGTGATATTCAATATTCAAACATTATGCAATGTGTATCAAAAAAATGTAAGAGATATTCATCTTTAAGCACAAACTCATCAAATGTTGAAATGGATGTGGAGATCCATGCAATCACTTCTAAGCAAGAAAATATGATATTTGAAATAAGTTTATGTAATTATCAATGGGAGGGGAGGATTCAAAATGAATGGTATATCAAGCTTCGTTCATTGCATTGATGGAACCATTATATATTTAAAGTTAGATCTGATGATTAAAGGGTTCGTAGCATTTTTAGGTTGCCTTATGCATTATTCGCATCTCTTTGTGAGTTGTTGAAGGAAGACCTTAGTCAAGGTCATATACCATTATCTTTAGCGACATCCATAAAGGGTAAGGTGTTTCTAGTTGAGAAAAAAGTGGCCACTGCAGTTTTATGGTTATCATCTGGAATGACAATGATTACCATTAGTGAGATTTTTGGTTATAGAAAGTCAACGGTGGTAAGAATTATAAACAAGTTCATTAATTCTGTGCATAAGCATTTAAAAAGTCATGTACAATGGCCAAATAATCATTTAATGATTGAGCATGTCAAAGAAGGTGTTAAAAAAAAAACAAGGCTTTCCAAATTGTTATGGTGCTATAAATGTGACTCATATTCAATTTGACCTTCTATGTAATGAGTGTTTCTCATATTGGTATGACAAATATCACAACTATAGTATGTCATTGCAAGCCATTGTTGATAGTAATATGCATTTTATGGATGTTTTCACTAGGTGGCCTGGTTCTGTTAATGATACTAGACTATTGTAGAATTCTTCTTTTTACAGATTATGTGAAGGTGAGGAGAGGCTTAATGGTCATTCTATTTCCATTGGTTCTACAGCTGTGAGAGAATACATTATTGGTGATGGTGATTATCTATTATTACCATGGTTAATTACTTTTTTTTGTGGACCTTCAACAATTAGTCAAAGGGAGTTTAATTTTTAAGTTATCTTCAACAACAATTATTGTTGAATGTGCATTCGAAAGGCTAAAGAACATATGATGAATTTTGCATTCCAAAATTTGTCAGCCTAATTTACAATTGCTACCAAAGACCATTCTAGCATGTTGCATATTGCATAATATGTTGTTAACATATGACGAGGATGACAAAGAGGCAATTGATGTCAACGACAATGAGCATAATATGTCAAGCAATGAAGAAGCATCAGGTGATCTAATTGTAATAGTGGTTTGAGTGGATTTAATGGGATTTGTCAATGGAGGAAATAGAGTGGTCCAAGCACAGTGAAAAAAATGATCTTTCTGTCTTTAGTCTTCTTCCACATTTTGTGAATGTCAATATGAATATCAAAAGTCCAACATCTTAAAAAATATTTTTTTTTTATTATTTGAATGATATTAGTTGGGTGATTTGTAGTTTATTATATATTCTTTGGTTTATTGATTAATGTTGTGATTTGTAAGTGTAATTCAAATTTGATTCATAACTATAATATTGTCTACATCTCTATGCAACTGTGAAATTCTTTGAGTGCAAAATACTTTATGTTAATGTTGATATAGATTCCATGTGAGAGTTTGTTTAAAACTATTTTAAAATATCAATGTTGCCCTTTTAAAAGACAATCTGCAAGGCTCCTATGGGATTGAGACATCTCTGGACGCTTCAAATCTGTAGAAGCTTCTACTATTTCTGTACTTTTTGAGTGGCCTTTCACACTATTAGCAGGTTTTACAGTATTTTGTAGTTATTTGTTTTTGCCTCACAAACTAAAGGAGAGTCCCGAAGATAAAGGCATACTACTACACAATAATTTATTTTTGATGTTGGATATTTCACTCTTCATGCTCGAACAACAAATTCTACAAGAGATCTGGTTTCAGTTGTATAGAATGCTTTGAAGCTCCATGTCCCACTTGAGCTTCTAGGCAGAGACTTTTGGCTCAAAAACTAAGGCTAATATAGTGCTCTGAACTATCCCTAGAAGCAATATCATTGCTATTACTGATTTTTGAGTTGGGTACTTCAAAACCAGGCCCTGTTTTTGGAAACATTGATCAATTATATGTGTGGATACAAATAGTGCAATAACTCTTTTATGTGTACATGAATTGCAAAAGACAATGAGCCCCTGAAAAGTAAGCCATGTAGACCAAGAAAAATTGCTTGCAAGCAAAAACATTGCATCCATCATCCATGAACTAAATTTTAGTAGATGAAGCATACCTGTAAGTAGTGTAGGGCCTTTGTATAAGGTCTTGATCATTGCTCCTCCTACATAGGTGATGGTGCCTATAACTTTTGCTTGTCCACACTTAGTTCTAATGTCAACTTTCTCCAATCTAAAAAATCAGATTGTTTAAAATGATTAAACCCATGAAAGATCCAATACTACTAGAGGCTCTAGTTTTCATGTACATTTTTCTAGTCCTAGAAGTTTTTAGAATATATTTGTGGGCAGTTTATATAACAACAGTATTATTATTTGTGCACAATTTATATGACATAATTTTTGCTCATACTATTTTTGAACCTACTTGATACACAAATTAATATACAGTGTGAACCTAATAGTAAATTAAGCGAGGTGACTCATAAGTTCATTGTGCAAGTACCAAAATTTATAAAGTAATACAAGTTAAAATCAAGGGTTATCAAAATTTCATTGCATATATTTTCCATTAAACATTAATTTAAAAATGACACAGAAGGTTTCAAATTTCAATATACAATATTGGGTAAGGACTTCCTGACTGGTTGCCAATTGACTGGTCAACGTTTAACACCCCTGAAAAATTGGATCTTAGTGACAATTTCAATCTTTTATTTGTACAACATGAAATAAGCAATTCTTCTAAGATTTTACTCTGTGAATTCAATATCTTTGGTCAAATTGGAAGAGGTCTTCTTGGACAGACCTAAAGAATTGGGGAAAGAACTTATGGCCAAGAAGCTAGACAAATGTCTCATTCTCCCTCCTCTTTGGAAAGATAATATTTCGTTCAAGTAGAAAACAACCCCTTCTGTTTATGATCAAAGCCCCACCATTTTGGGGATGAAAGGAACATATGCTTTGAGCCCTATGTTGTTCAAATTTGAACCTAATTGCTTGTCATGTAAGCATAGCCTTGAGGTCAATAAACTTGCATAGAATTACCCTGCCACCCCTCATGCATCTTTTCCTTGGAGCATAAGCTAAGATCACACAAAGAAACTATCAAAGAACACATGGTCACTACATCAAACATCTATAATGCAACTATTATGTTTTGAAGGTGTGTTTTTTATTTATTTATTTTAATATAAGCTGAATACATTTGTAGAAGGAATAATTTTTTTGCATGGAACCAGGGAGTGAATTTAAGCCCCTATAATTTTGTAGCAGGAATAAAAAAATTGCATAAGACCAAGCGATGAATTAAAGCCCCTATAATATCTCAATAGCACTTATTGAAAAATGTTTAGCAAGCCCCCAACATAAGATTGGACCTTAGTCTTTCCAAACCAAGGGACTTTGGAGTGCGTCCTCCATTTGTTTAAATTTGCATAAGCAAAGTTAAAAGCTCATAACTACTAGTGATGCTCCACAATAGCTATGGCGTCTTACATTCATTGAACCCACCCGAGAGTGGAGGGGGGCATAGGTGTTGCGTCTACATTTAGTGAACGCGTGTATCGATATAAGATATATAATATTTCAGGGCACAAACACTAATTACAAATATCAAACAACCCAACGCCTTCAATTCTGTCACTAATTGTGCCAAGGAGGAAGAGGGGCAGCAGCAGGAGGAGCAGGAGTAGGCGCAGCTTACATCTCCGTTTTGAGGCAAGGTACCTTCTCATTGGAGTTTAACTTGGTCATGCTATGCCATTGCCTATACACAGTTATTTACGCTGTAATATTCCAACCATTATTATAGCACATTGCCATTAAGTGGCTGTAATGGCACGATTTATTTTCAACAGCGATTTTGTCAATTATTTCAAATGTTTCATGATGCTTGCATTTCAAGAAATAGCGTGTAGCGGATATTTAGTCATCGAATTCCACCACAAATAACATAGAATTGAAGGTCCTTAACGCAGCATAGCTCTGTTTGAAGAAAGCTCATCTCATCAAATGACGGGGACGGGGATTTCCTTTTGACTTTTGTTTTATAAACCTAGTTGCTTGCTTTAGTGCATTAATACTTAAGTCAACATTGCCGAGCGTAGGGTTAAGGGAGAAAGTTCTGGTTTGTAACTAGTTCTCTTCTTTTTATAATATATGGAATTCTTTTTAGATCTCAATCTTAATATAAGGGAAGCATCCCAGTTTAGAATTGCATGGAAGTGTCGGATTTGTTATATGAATTGCAATTTGCAACAGAGCAGTTCCACTTTGTTGTCATAAAACATTTATTACTCCAGTACCTGGTACTCACATGATTTCTTGTTTTAGATGGATACCTTCTCTTCACATCCGAGTCTGTAAATGAAGGACACCCTCGATGCTTGCTTAGAGCAAGATCCCGATAGCAAGGTTGCATGCGAAACCTGCACTAAGACAAACATGATGATGGTCTTTGGAGAAATAACCACTAAAGCTAATGTGGACTATGAGAAGATTGTTAGGGATACCTGCAGGGAAGTTGGATTTGTATCAGCTGATGTTGGACTAGATGCAGATAACTGCAAGGTTCTTGTTAACATTGAACAGCAAAGCCCTGACATTGCTCAGGGGGTGCATGGGCACCTCACAAAGAAGCCGGAAGAAATAGGTGCAGGAGATCAGGGTCACATGTTTGGATATGCTACAGACGAGACTCCGGAGTTGATGCCACTCACTCATGTGCTGGCAACAAAACTTGGAGCAAGGTTGACACAAGTCAGAAGGAATGGAACTTGCCCGTGGCTGAGACCAGATGCAAAGACCCAAGTTACCATCGAGTATAAAAATGGAGGGGCAATGGTTCCATTAAGAGTACACACTGTGCTCATCTCTACTCAGCATGATGAAATTGTAACCAATGATCAGATTGCAGCTGATTTGAAGGAGCATGTTATAAAGCCTGTCATTCCATCCCAATATCTTGACGAGAATACAATTTTCCATTTGAATCCATCCGGACGATTTGTGATTGGAGGGCCTCATGGAGATGCTGGTCTGACTGGGAGGAAAATTATCATTAACACATACGGTGGTTGGGGTCCTCATGGTGGAGGAGCCTTCTCTGGAAAGGATCCCACAAAGGTGGATCGTAGTGGTGCCTATATTGTTAGGCAAGCTGCTAAGAGCGTGGTTGCGGCTGGCCTGGCACGGCGCTGCATTGTGCAGGTTTCATATGCCATTGGTGTGCCAGAACCGCTATCTGTATTTGTTGACACTTACGGGACTGGAAGGATTCCAGATGCTGAAATCCTCAAAGTGATCAAGGAAAACTTTGACTTTCTCCCGGGCATGATTGCCATCCACCTTGACCTCAAACGCGGAGGGAACATGAGGTTCCAGAAAACAGCTGCCTACGGTCATTGCGGTCGAGATGATCCTGACTTTACTTGGGAAACTGTGAAGCTGCTTAGGAGAAGTCTTGAAGCTCCTTCTCCTAAAATGCATATACCAGACAATCAAAACAGGTTCACAAGCTCACAAGCAGCCTAGGGCTAGGGCGTTTCAAGAAATATTAGTTTTGATGTTCAGTAGCAACTGTTTGATTCAATATACAGCTACTCCCAATAATGCATTCAATTGAAAAGAATGTCTTGGAGATAGGCTAGAGTAGGATATTGATAACACGTGTTCCATTCATTTGTCCGAGAATCAGAATACTACAATGTGTAGAACCAAGTAAAGCTTTTTACCATTTGGGGCTTTCTGTGAATCGGCCTACAATAAAATATTATGGCCTTTTTCATGATTATTTCTTTCACAGAATTGATGGTTATCCATGTGGTTTCTTTAGTATCTAATCTTTTTTGTCATGGTGATTGTTCACCTCTTTTTGATCTGCTCAATGTTGTAGGGCAGTCTATGCCCTGCTTTTGATGTATTCAGTGTGGTAGAGCAGTCTATGCCCTGCTTTTGATTATTCACTGTAGTAGAGCAGTCTACGCCTTCAATCATGCAGTGGGTGGATTGATTGGCTTCTGATTGTTTTTTGTGATTCTCATTAAGCTTTAACCACCTAGAGCAGTTTGTACTCTTTGGGATGTTCTTTGTGATTGTAGGGACTAGGGGAAAACCATGAGACTGACATCCACTCAACATCGGAGTGACATGGAAATCCTATTTGATCCTCCCAAAAGAAGAAAAACTAGCATTTAATCAGATTTATGGGGGTAAAAACCCTCAATCGGAGTAGGGAAGGGAATTAACCTCTCGAAAAGTTACAACAACATACAAGTATCTTTGAACAAAAGTGTCTCCAATTCATATGGGGTGCATGGGCTCCTTACAAAGAAGCCTAAAGAGATAAGTGCAGGTTTGGTTTCACTACAGACGAGACTCTGGAGTTGATGCCTGTCATCTGCTAGCAACAAAATTTGGAGCAAGGTTGACACCAGTCAGAAAGAATCAAGCTTGACCCTGGCTGAGACCGGAATTAAGAGTGCACATTGAGCTTATCTGAACTGTAACTAAATATCAGAATGCAGCTGATTTGAAGGAGCATGCCATCAAACCTTTTATTTCTCATTAATACAAAAGAGGCAGTCACAGGTAAGACCGAGTCATTTTTTATTTTAATTTGAGGCCATAAATCACCATGCAATTTTACTATAATTATACATCAACGTATTTAACCACCAAGACGTAATATCCTAGTTTAATTCTAATGATACTTCACATAATTTATTAATTTTAACTTAAATATTATAAATTAATTATAATCTTTTAATTATAAACAGATATTATATTTCTAATACTCCCGTAATGTCATCATTACAAAATATCTTCAAAGTTGAGGCTTATCAAAAGAACCTTTCAATCAAAAAAACATACATATCATCATCTTCTTTTGTTTTCTTTATATTTTATCCATTTTCTCAAATATTTTTTGAGTTTTTAATATATGTTTTTTGGGAGCTCTTAAGATATGGACTCCTGCAAAACCTTGCTTGCAGTATGCAGTGATTTACATTAGATTCTGACTTATATTCTTATTTGTTGAGAGGCTTCTCTTTTTCAATCCCAGCTTTTTCTTTATTTTGTATTTGTTGTTGTCAAGTTAATAAATAATATGAAATCTTCTCAAAATTTCAAGTTGCAGCAATTGACAAACTTTCAGCTATTCCCCTTTAATATTCAAGAAAATCTATTTAACACAACGGATTTGGATTCTTCTTTTATCAATGTTTGTACATAGTTCTTCATTTTTTGAGGGATTACCTATTTATCTACTTCACTGTTACTTCAATGTAAAATGTTTCTTTTTCATTTGATTGATTCAACATACAAACGATATAATTGTTAACATGCAACAATACCATTGTTTGCATCAATAATAAATGGGACAATATTATCGTTGACAAAGCTAACAATGTATTAGAGGCTTCCAAGGTTAGATGTATCATGATTTCGAGCTTGAAAAATATTAACAAAAATATTCATCTCAAAACATCAAAATAATTCAACGTTCATAAATAGTGTACATTTGAATTGTTCTAATAATAAAGAATATATGCTCAAAATGTTATCCATTTATAATAATTCTATAATTTTCTAGAGAAACCAATAAAACTAACACCAAGCCCCCACAAAAAAAAAAAAAATCTACACTCATAAAAAAAAAAAAAAATTATTATTCACCACAAAACATCAAAAACAATTCTTCACTCATTTAAAAAAAACATTTGCTATTCACATCAAAATATCAAAATAATTCTATGCTCATTAACAAAAACGTTTACTTCAAACCATCAAAATAATTTTATGCTCGTTAAAAGAACATTAACCAAACTAATAACACGACTTATTCTTCAAGAAACGAATCTTTCACCAACCAATAATAAATAAATTATCAGCCAACATTTATTTAAACCACTCAAAGTCAACAATAAATTCATTTAGAGTATGTTTCACTTTACATAAAAGATCATATTAAAAAATACTCCAACAAAGCCCCGTAGAAAAAGAATGCCTCTATTTCAATAACTCATATCACTTTAAAGAGTTCATATATCCACCCGAAATTTCTGTTTTGTTTGTTTCTCTTCTAATCAAATGAGATGGCAAAAGTAAAAAAATAATTTGAGACTTAAGTGTATATGCCATCCAATTTGTTGAAGGATTGTTTTGTTGTTTTTATAATCGCCTAGGCCTCCTTAAACGTCTCTTCAAACCATTCTTCTATACATTGTTGTTTAAAGATTTGAACATGAGTTTTTTATTTGAAATTATTTTGATCTCTTTTTAAGGTTTGAACTTTGTAAGCACGAGTTAGGAACTAGAGTAACTTAGATTTACTAAAGAGAAATCTACATTCAAATGTTGATAGTAAAGAGTTCCAAATCTTAAGCTTATGATATGGGATATAGCTCTTACTAGGGCTCAATGTAGATTAGTGATTGTAAAGTTTGTGACAATTAGGTGTGTCAAGGATATAATAAGGATACCACATATAATGAATCAACGAACATGGGTAACCGAAACCAAGATAGTTAAAAGTATTAAAATAATAAGAAGGTGATTGGTGGAATGGTCAACTAGTGATCGGTCTATGCAATCAAAGGTAATAATGGCAAGGCTAAGAAGAGCATAAGTAAGGATGAACACATACATTCATAATAACAATAGACAAGCAATATCTAATTTATTAATTAAATAAAGTAAAGAAAGTAAGGATAAAGATACTTATCTTTGGGTGGACCTGTCGACACTTCAATCTCTTCATTTGTCTCAAGTGACACTTTGTAAGAGACGATGTAGGTTGAAGGCCTCAAAAGGCAAGATGAAGGCCTCAAATGGCAAGATGAAGGCCCAAGTATTCTTAGTTGGGGACCCCAGATACCAAATGTGTCTTCTCAATTCGACTTCTCCTATTGATCTTCAAAGACCATACAAAACTAGACCTTTAAGATGAGACTCTAAACCTATAACTCCTCCATATACTACTTAGGAGCATAAACGTGAGTGCAAGCAAAGCAAATACCTATGTTATATCTATTTGAGAATGAAATATGACCCCTATATAGATGAATCCAATACTTAACTAATCAAGAACTCTTAAGTCGACAATATTGACTAGGTTGATATAGTTGAAAAATGTTAGCTGACACAGTATTGTATCAGTTAGGCCAATACAATACAAATCACAAAAGACAGACTCAAACTTATATCGACCAGACTGATATAGTACAAGGAAGACAAGAATGAAACATACTATATCGATGTTTGATAGCTTTGTTGTGAAGTGGGGGTTGCAGAATGAGGTTTCCAAGAGAGTCTTTAAAGGGGTTTGGAGGGCATTTGATTTGGCACTCCCCTACTGAAGTTGTTGAGGTCTCGCTTGCATTTTGCATAATTTGAACATTATTAGTAGCTTGATTGTTAGCCATCTGACTCATTGCTTGTAAGATAATTTGGTTATGATCATGAGTATTTTAGTTGGAGGTAGAGGTCTAAGTGGCCAGTTGGGATGCGTTAGATGTGGCATTAACATTAGTATTAATGTGAGAACTTTGGGTAGGCCCACCAAAAGAGAGACACATCATGTTAGTAGCTATACTAGGTATGGTGGATGAGGAATATACTAGGCATGGTGGATGAGGAAAGAATTAGGGAATTCACAAATTGATTTGCCCCATGTCTTATAGAAAAGTTGAGCAAGGGAAGGAGGATATTCCATATGGAGTACCATCATGATGTGATAGACAACCACATGATCTTTGCCCCTATGCCCAAGATGCTCTTGGAGAAAGTTTTTTATTTTATCTATACATTCTATGTCACATTCCTACCTCACAGTCTTGGAGTAGGTGACCTCGTTTAGTGTGTATAGGGTTGTTATATGGCTCATAAAATTTAGATATAGTTGAAGCCATATTTCAATTATTGGTAGTTGATCTTGGGAGATAGTAAAATGATAAGGCATGATAGTCTTGTTGGAAAACCCATCAGGATTAGTGAATTCCATAACATTAGGATTGTTGTCGTAAAATCCTTGTAGATCTTGGCAAGTTTATTTTTTGGATTGTTCTAAAATATGTTTCATTTTAAAAGAGAGACAAACTGTATCAAGTTGGCTGATATAGTTGGTTGCACATGAATGCTAACATTAGACTGTATCGGACTGGCTGACACAATAGTAAATGAAATTAAGAAATGTAAAGTTGTATCGAGCTAAATGATACAATATGATTGAATAAATGAGTTGTATTGGGATAATTGATGCAATTGATAAAAACATAGATTTATTTCAAGATGGCTAATGTAGTTGGGTACAACTAGAAACTGTATTGCGTTAACCAATGTAGTTGCATAAATAAGAAAATTGTATTGGACTAGCTGATACAATTGAGATGAAAGTTTTACTAAAATGTATGATGATATTGAAGGTGATGCTCAAAAAAAAAAATGAAAAGCATTAAAATGATCCAACCAAAGGTTAGATAAGATTCATGTCAAGTTCATCAGAATGCATGCACAAGCTAGAATAACCTATAACTATCATCAATCTCTCAATAGACTAGGACTCGAATAAGGTCATAAAGATAGAGCCTATGTATACTTGGATGATTGGGTAAAGACCTACTAAAATAAAAATAGACTTAGTAGAGGTAAATCTAAACTCAATTGTTAAGAGGAAAGGGTTCCAAAGCCTAAGCCTATGACATGGGGTATAACTCTCACTAGGGCTCAACATAGATAAGTGATTGTAAAAATGATAGTAAAGGTTGTGATAAAGGGGTGTATCAATGATATAATAAGGATACCACATGCAAGGGTTTGATGAACAAAGGTAATCTAGTCTAAGATAACTAAAAGTATTAAACTATGAAGAAAGTGATTGGTGCAATGGTCAACCAATAGGTGGTCTATGCAACAGAAGGTGATAATGAAAAGCCTAACCAACCCTATATCTATATCAACTTATTTGGTGTAAGGAAGAGCATAAGCAAGGATGAACACATATTCAAAATAAAAATAAGCAAACAATATCTAATCTACTAATAAATAAATGAAAGAGCATAGGGATATAAATACTTACCTTTGGGTGGACTCTTCAATGCTTCAATCTCCCTATTTGGCTCATGTAGCATTTTTCAAGAGATGTAAGTTGAAGACCTGAAATGACAAGATGAAGATATAAGTATCTTTTGTTGAGAACTCCAAAGACTAGGTGTAGCTTCTTGATTTGAATTCTCCTATCAAGCTTAAAAGACCATATAAGACTAGATCTCTAAGATAAGACTCTAAACCTATTACTATTCTGAATACTACTTAGGAGCATAAATGTGAGCACAAGTAGAGTAGATGAGTGTGTTTTATCCATTTGGGAATGAAATATGACCCCTATATATACGGATCCAATATTCAAACTAACCTTAAACTTTAAGATGACAATATTGACTACGTTGATATAGTTAGAAAATGTTAGTTGATACAATACTATATCAACTATGATAATGCAATACAAATGGCATAAGATAGACTTAGAAATGTATCAGTTAGGCCGATACAATACATGGAAGACAAATATGAAACATATTATATCGGCTTGGCCAATACAATTGAATACATGAAAGCTAGTAAATCTGGATGGAAAGTAGATGTGGGTAAGATGGAGGAGACTTAGAGGAGGTTAAATTGATAGTAATGAAGGTATGACAAAATAAAGTGCAAAAATATCTTTTAAAGTGAGGTTAAATTGATAGTAATGAAGGTATGACAAAATAGAGTGCAAAAATATCTTTTAAAGTGACACGAGCTGATCCCACCCCATTCCCAATGCACCCTTTAAAACATGCACTTAGGGAGATTGATGTGTCGATGAGTCTTTGCAGGAGAAAGCGTCAATAAAGTGATAACATTCATGTGTATACAACCTCTTCTCCCCTAACTCAATGTTAATTTTTTGCAAGTTTTTTATTTTTAATTTATTTCTTATATTTCATCACTTACCTTTTTTTTTTTTGAATCTATTGTCATATTTTTTGTTTTCCAAACAATGGATTATAAGAAATATGTCTCCTTCATAGACAATATGTATTTGAATGTATTACACCCTTTAATATATTCACATTTATTACTCTCCACATTAAACTTTAATTCTAGTGTGTGTGTGTGTGTGTGTGTGTGTGTGTGTGTGTGTGTGTGTGTGTGTGTGTGTGTGTGTCCGTCCTTCAACCTTCATAATTTGTAATCTGGTACTTAGTCTCTTGGTTCCCAAATGTTGTCTAGGGTTTCAATAAAAATTGAATCTTACCCACATAGATTTACTACTATATATTATCATCTTTTTGTGAAAAGTTATAAAAAGAAGCATTTGGTTTTTATTCTCGCCACATTTTTTTTTTTTTGAATATGCTTGCATTGTATAATGTTTAGCTAAGAAGTGCAGGCACCAATATACAATCATTTAATAAATTTTCATGTAAGCTTGTTGGTCATAATGAGTTCCTTTACATAGATGGTGTATAATAAATTTAGATCGATGCTTTAGAAATAGTGGATTCAATAAATTTGGTTGAGAAGTTGGACTTGCATGTTTATATATATGGGTGTGCTTTCATCACACACACACACATGCACATCATTGAAATATGCATGAGTTTATAGGGTTTTGCATTTCTATTGTAAATGGATAAGTAGAAGCAATGGCATGTTATAATATGATATCAATTAAAGACACTATTAAATTTGGACTAAGAAACAATTATGTTTGTGATTTATGTGGACCGTTGATGAGTAAGAGATTGATTTAAGTTGTTAATTAATGATCTAGAGGTTGAATGTAAAAGATAAGAAACAAGTGGAAATATAATTATGATCTTCGATCTTGTGAGATTGAATCTATGTCATTGATTAGCATGCAACACTAGGCGAACAAGTGGGTAAAGTTAGCTCAGGTGTAACGATAGTCCTTCATCTCTCAGTGGATTATCGTAGATGTCCATCAAAAATTCTACCTTATATGGTATGTATGCAATTGTTTCTATGATTCAACAATGATCCTTGATGTGACAAGATTAGATCTATATAATTAATCATTGCAATGGAGGTTAAAGGTTGAATGGAATTAAGTAATACGAAGTCACGATCATTGTTGACTTCAGATGGTTTGATCTAGACCGTTCATTGTATCATTGAGGATGACATAAGGTATAAAGGTAAAGTGTTACAAAGCAAAATTATACGTTGATTTGAAGCAAATTAATTTGAACCATCTATCGTGATAGTGATATTCAAGCAATGTAAGATAACAAAGTTGAAATGATGCTTACCATTGATTTGGGGTGATCTAATCTGAGCCATCCATCACAACACTGGAGGATGTTGGATATAAGATAAATGAATGTTATGATTCAATGTATACCATTAAAATTATGAACTAGATCTTGACCATCCATTGACATGAAGACGTTCACCAAAAGAGCAGGAAAGGTTATATCTGCTTCAACATACATTATTAATCCTCGGTTGATCAATATTAAATATTCATCACCATGTTGGTGTATTATGATAATTAACTAAGGGTTTCATGATTCAACGATGGTTTTTGATATGAAAAGTCTAATCCAAACCATTGATAATAGTTATATAAATTTATATCACAACACATCAACGATCATCATTGATCTACTATGATTTGATCTCAGTTGTTGATCATGGCATCAATGGATTAAGCTTAAAGAGAAAGCGAATGTTGTGAATCAAAAATTAAGGTCAATCTCTTAAGGATGAATCAGAGTTGTATAGTGCAAGAATGGAGATAGAAACCAATAAGCTAAGGGTATTTTTTGAATCAATGAACACTGTTGATATCATAAAACTAATATCCAAAGTACATCATTGATACGACATATAAGGTAAGAATCATTAAGGGTTTCCTAACAATAATGCCAATTGTTGATCAAAATGAAATTAAATATTAACCATCAATCTTCCCAAAGTGAATTTATGAACATTGAGATGCATGTGTGTATACAAGGATGTGATTTCATCACACACACACACACACACACACACACACACACACACACACACACACACACACACACACACACACACACACACACACACACACACACATATTCAAAAGAAATATGTCGGTATCTATCATTCAAATTTATTAAAGAAGATACATCTAGTAACTACCATATGTTAAATGGCAAACCATAGGGTGTTCAAAAGACATAGACAAGTCAAAAGACAAGCAAAGGCCAGTCCGAAAACATAGTTCTCAGGGAAGCAAATGCTTCAACCTTTAGTACAAACCAAATATGTGAAAATCTAAAATATAGCTCTAGTTTGGTGCTAGACCATACATTAATTGAGAGATAACACTCTCTCAGTGATAGTTCCATTGGCCTCCATTACCTGCATGCATACTTTACCTAGCTCAAGGTTGCACGCTCCTTTAGCCAACTCATCTACTCCAGTATTGTGTTCCTGAGAGATATGGTTGAAAACAATAAGATGCAATTACTTGGCAAGATCCATAACCCTATTGATGAGGTGAGATAAATAGATGTGTTTGTAGTGAGCCTTTCCATTCAACTAATCACACACCATCATAGAGTCTAAAACAATAGTCAATGAAGTGTAACCAAAATCAAGTGCTATAAAGATAGCAGTAATGATCACTTGTAACTCAACAAAGTTATTTGTTTGAAATCCAGTGCCCTATTTGAAAGTGATTCTCTTACCTTAGTAGATGAGTAACCCCTCAACACCACTAAGCCCTATATTTCCTTGTGATGCTTCATCACAAAAATAGTGTGGCATAGAAGGATCGACCACCAGAGGAGTGATGATACATGTAATTGTACTTCTCGTGACCTTACTCCTCCCTATGATTACACATTAGCTCATGTGCAGACTACCAAACTAGGGCATCCTACTTTGAGACATCTACCACCTACTTAGACCTCTCTCACATCATATTCTTACCCTCCATACATTCCTAGTCCATATTGGCCCTTTTACAAAAAAATAGGTCTTTTAGAGACCCCCGGGGACTTTCAAGAGTCTGTTGACTACCCCAAGTCCCTATTTGACCCAGGCTGCAGCTTGTGTGAAGGAAACCCATGGCATAGGCCACACGTTTCCTTCACCAAAGTCATGGCCTAGGCTGCAACCTAGGCAAAATGTGCCCAAAGGCACCAAAATTAGGTCAAATGATTAAAAAAATGGCTAGTTTTAAGTCATTTGGCAGATTGAAGTTGGGATATATGCCTCTTTATCATTCATTTGAGCCTCCTCTCTTCTATTTCCATGCTTTCTCTTGATTATTTTACCCTCTCTTGACTCTCATGCCTTCTTGAATCTCTCTTGATTCATTCCTAGCACTCTTGAGCTTGATTGATGACAGAGGATCCCATATGCTGCTACACACTTGCTTGGAGACTCCATTGCGGTTCTTAGTTGTTCTTGATTCCTTGTGGCTTGTTCACAAGCTTCTACATTTATCATTTCACCTAATTTGTGCACTTGTTTGGAGCTCTTACACCATTTCAAGTTCTCACTTCACCTCCTCCTTTGCTCTTGGCTTTTGGTTTAGACTTCAGCTTGCACATAGCTTGGTCATCCTCTTACATTGCTTCCTAGTTTGGATTCCTGCTTAGTAGAACATCTACAATTCATCTTTGAGCTTGATCTGATGTCACTTTGATATGCAAAGTGAAACCCCATGGTTTTGTGTAGTGTATATGCTAGGGTTTGAACTATTTTAGTGAAATAGTTGTTTTGTGTAATGCTTAGAGTAGTTTATAAAGTTTCTTGCATTTGTATATGGTCAAAGAGTACTTTCATTGCTTGAAATAATCCTTTGTTTCATATCATTACTCCCTTTGGAACCATTCCTCATTGCATAGTAGAGATATACATGCTCAAGATGAATTAGAAAACTTGCTTAAACATTCTCTCTCTTTGGCTAAACTAGAACATTGCATTGTTAGAAAACAATAGTATTGATTTGGAAAGATAAATCAAATCTAGAATAGGCATGATCTTGAACCTTTTCTTTAAAACATCTTTATTGCTTAAAATATCTTTCATTTGGCTTTAAAGTGCCTTAGCTTCTAGATTTACATTTCAGTTGTTATCTCCCCCGATTTGGTATTATTGTTTTTGTTTTGTTTATGTAATCAATAGTCTAGTCTTAGCTACTTGCTTTACTATGGTTGGACCTGCTAGAGTTACATACTTTGTGTGCCTATTTTTGCTAACCCCAAGCTATTTTATACATTTGTCTATATCTTAGTACAAGCTGACAAACTGAATAACCACTATAGACCTCATTTATTCCATAGAGGCCCTGAGCCTTCTAGCCTCTTAGTGGTTTGTTTTATCACCCTACCAAACACTAGTGGTTCCATTGAGATTCTTGGAGCTACATTTTGGCACATTTGATGGGAACTCACATATGATTTCACATTATTTCTATCCCTTTTAGAGCTCTCTTAGCCAACTCTCCTCTGTTAGCTATTAGGCTTTGCTTTCAGTTGTGTTTTGGCTCTCACCTTGGTTATATTCTCCTACTTTGTTTTTGTGTCTTTCTCCCAATTGATTCTCCATTAGTTTTCCTTTTTTTTTGTCTTCCATGTTGCTCATGCTTCATTTCATCCATGGCCGATCTCCCACCTTTGGGATGCCAATCTCGATGGATTCAGGGTCTCATCCCCAAGCTCACTAATGATCAAGCTGTGTTTGTAATAGTTTACCATAGACAACATAGGACCCAGGAGCTTCCCTTGAACCAACATGGTAGTCTATACCCTCTTGTGTTCAAAAGGGAACAAGATTAGTAGGTCTATAACCAATGGACTTGGTCTCCTTTTCACTAGTCTGAGCTTCATTCGTTTAAGGATGTTTTATCTCAGCCTCATGTTGTGCCTCATTCACCCGTTCGAGGTGATGAGGATCTCCTTATGCAACTAGGGCCTGATGAGTTATGTGTAATCATTTATAATTATTATAGACATCTTTATGTGAATGAAGTGCTTCCTTCTCCCCTTAGGAGTTGACGATGTGCTTCCTTTGGAAACATAGCCCATACTTGCTCAATGTCAAGTGCCTCGACCAGTTCTTGTGCAAGTTCCCCACCTCTTTCATGACTAGAGACTCTATAGAAATAACATCCTCATATCCATGTTGTGCATCATAAGTAATCTAACTCGATAAGGTATCCCCATCTTGGGGGTTCCTGCCATCCTCCTAGTCCTTCTTTTAGAGTTTTTGATGAGCATGCTGATTTTGATTGCCACTGGCAAACTAGAAATCCATGGCATGCGTATCGAGAGCATGGGCGACCACCAGTTAACCCTCGTGTGATGGCACATGACCAACACCATGGAGATCTTGGTTATCAAAATCATTTTCATGAGTATGCCACATATTCCCATCATCCCCGTGGGGACCATCACACTTCTCATAGTCGTTCTCCACCCCATAGAAGAGATGATTTCCATCATGAGCATCCTCCCTATCAGAAGCTTCCCTGACATCATCTTTCCCATAGATATGGTTATGGTGATG
Source organism: Torreya grandis (assembly GCA_037957365.1). NCBI lineage: Eukaryota > Viridiplantae > Streptophyta > Pinopsida > Cupressales > Taxaceae > Torreya > Torreya grandis. The sequence goes on along the minus strand of JARHVA010000169.1, from coordinate 217,347 downwards.
TCTATGGACATAGGCAACATCATCGCCATCATGAACCCCCTCTCGAAGGTCATCACTAGCCTACTATCAACCGTGCTTTTGAGGATCTCTATCAAAATCCTCTAGCCCCTTGGGTGCATACTATTCCCCTTCCTACTCCTATCTTTGAACTACCTAAGTTCAATGAAATATGGGAATCTAGTCCCATAAAGCATATCAAAATATTCATGATGACGTGTATAGATTAGGAATAGTATGAAAGCATGATGTTAAATCTCTTCACTCATTCTCTATGAGCCGAAGATCTTGTCTGGTTTCAGAATTTGCCACCAGATTCTCTCTTTAATTTTTGGGTCCTTCTGGATGACTTCCTCCAATATTTTGATATTTCCAAACCCTTTAACCTCAACATCCAATCACTCACCTCCATATTGTAGGCTAAGGGTGAGTCGAACTTTGATTTTGTGCATAGATGGTGCTCAACTATTCATACGTGTAGGACTAGGTTCTTGGATGACCAAATTTATGATATGTTTATGCGAGCATTGAGGTAGGAGGTTCACCTTGAGGTCCTCAAGCGTGAAACTACCTCTTATGATGAAGTTGTTAATGAGTGTCTAAAGATATAAGTGTTTGAAGTGTGTGTGGGAATGCAACCCATCCCTTCCCAAAAGTCATCCTCTTTGCACAATCACAACCATAATGTGTCACTAATTCTCCTCTTGAGAAGGACAGCTACGAAGTGAATGCTTTGAGCAAGAAGCCAACTTAAAAGAAGGATTTTGACTCAAGCACATCAAAATAATAGATGGTGTTTCCTTATGACCTTTCCAAGTTTTGCAATTTCCATTAGATGAGGGGGCACAATGATAACAATTTTGTCACCCAAAAGTCTGGTGGGAAAGCCTCACCTCCATCACAGAGTTATTTGCTTGCAAAACCCAATTGCAAGTTGAATGTTTTCAAGGATCCTCTGCCTAACCACAATAAGGAGAAGAAGAAGAAGAATAAATCAAAGGCTAAGGCCCCAAATTACCCTTCTTGCTCTTCTACCTTTTCTGACTCCTCTTCTTAGGCTGACTTGAGAGGTAAAGCCAAGCACAAGAGTAGCAAGGTTGTTGCTGCTATCGGCATAGCCTCTACTAGGTACAAGTGCTTTGTCAACATGTGCTCTGATCGAGCCATCAACCTTATTAGAGAGATTATTGGTGGTGGGCCCCCTGTCCAACCCATGGGGGCAATAAATCCTAAGGCCAAATTTGACTTTAGGTGTAACATTCCTCCCTAGAATAGACAATGTCCTTATTCCATCATAGAGGAGTTGAAGGGCCTCTCAGATGGGATCTCCATTTAGGACCTTCTTCGCCTTTGCCTTGAGCAAGGGGGCCTCATATTTGATGAGCTTGATTTCTCTCATGAGGCTCTGCTATGTGATGATGTCGAAGTGTTGTTCAACTCTAATGCATGTGAGCACCCTCATCCTCCCATCTTATCTTTTGACCCAGCTTCTTTACCAAATGATTTAGTTCTTGTAAAGAGGGCTCGATTCCCTCTCTATATAGAGAATTCTATTGACTATTTCCATGTTAAGTGGTGCATTATTGATGAAGGAGATGCATTGAATATCATGCCCTTGCGTGTGTTCAATGAGCTTAGGATCAGTCGAAAGAAGCTCTCTAATTCTTGCCATAACTATGTCAATTTCAAAAATGACATAGTTATGTTGGTGGAAAACATGAAGTTCTGAGTCAAGTTGGCCCCAAGATAGTCAGAATCGAGTTTTGTGTATTAGACCTTGATCTCTCATACAACATGATTCTTGGCTATCCTTGGACTGTTACCATGTAGGCCATCGCATTGACCATATTTTGCATGGTGTAGTTTTTGCATGAAGATGAGGTTCACACCTTGGAGGCTGACCCAGATCCCTGGGAATTGCTATACCCAAAGACAAAGCCCTGAGGTGAGGCTTTTATTGTCTCCTCATGTGGGTCTGTAGATTCTAACACACCCCCTATTTTTGAGTCTCATTTCTTCAAGGATGAACATTTCAATTTGGCCGAGTACTGATCAACATTCACTCCTTCAGAATCCAACACGCGTCGGCTGACTCCCTCTTTCATTTTACTATACTAGGCTAGCCCATCTCTTTTCAGAGATCTCTTTCAAGATGTGTCTATGGATGTTGAGCTCCCCCTTGTGTCACACTTTTCCCATTGAAGTATAGGCTCTCTCCATGTGTCTCCCACTGAGATCGCTAGAGTGGTCAAGTCTGATGTTGAGTGTTGTTTCATTCATGTTACAACATGCAACCTATTCAAGGAGAGAAAGGATTACACCAAGCTCATACGGGCTTGCCATAAGTATCATTATCCCCTTGATCACCTTGGTTTAGATATTTATCTCACAGATTGACCAACCCTATGCCTTCCTACGGTGAATGTCCTGGCGATTGAACCTGAAGTGTTAGGTGAGTCACTCCCTCCATGCCTAAGTGTTTCAAGGAAGGTAATGTCATGGACATTGAAGGATCTATAGATAGCAACCTTGGCACTTCAGCAAGGCCTAAGATTTTCAAGATCAATGCCAACCTTGCTCTTAAGGATTGAGACATTATGGTCACCTTCTTGCACAAATTTTTGGATGTATTCACTTGGGAATAAACTGACATGAAGGGCATGGATCTTGGCATTGTCATCTATAACCTCATTATAGATAATGAGACCTGGCCTATTCACCAAAAGCAATGGCCCATGGATCTTAAAGTCTCCCAGTTGGTCAAAGCATAAATTGAGAAACTCATCTAAGTTGGATTTATCCAAGCTATTGACTACTCTTGATGGATTTCCAACATTGTCCCCATTCTCAAAAAGAATGGGGCTATTTAGATTTATATCGACTTTCAGGATCTCAATATGGCCTACCTAAAGGACAATTTTCCTACTGCTTTGATGGACCAGATTGTTGATTCCACCATTGGTTTACAGATCATGTCCCTCATGGATGATTTCTCTAGGTACAACCAAGTTTGGATTACACTAGAAGACCAGCACAAGACAAATTTCACTACCCAATGGGGTACCTTTTGCTACACCATCATGCCTTTTGATCTAAAGAATGTTGGGGCCACATGTCAACATGACATGACCCACATTTTCCATGACCTTATCCACAAGATAGTTGAGTTTTATGTTGATGACCTCCTTGGCAAATCTCTCAAGTAGGATGAGCATGTGTGAAACCTAAGAATCATTTTTTAACATCTCTGAGAGTATCACATCAGTCTCAACCCCAGGAAGTGCATTTTTGAAGTTTCAACTAGAAAACTTCTTGGTTTTCTCATCTCGTAGAGGGGAATTGAAATGGATCCTGATAAGATCAAGGTGATCTTTGAGATGCCTCCCTACATAACCTCATCAAGTTACAGTACTTCCTAGGAAGACTCAACTTTCCCAAACATTTCTTTGGGGAGTATGCTCACAAATCCATACCCCTCACATGTCTCTTATGCAATGACACTCCGTTCTTGTGGTCTGCTAAAGTCCAAGTGGATTTTGAGGAATTAAAGCGTATGCTTCATAGTCCTCCCATCTTGATGGTACCCATTGAAGGGCATGAGTTCATCTTATATACCTTTGTCACTAATCTTTCTATCGGGGGCATGTTGTGCCAAAAGGATGACACTGGTAGAGAGAAAGATGTTTATTACATCTCTCACACACTGGTTGGCCCTGAACTCAACTATTATCTTATTGAGCATCATTGCCTCTCTCTCATCTTCACTATGAATAAGTTATGACATTACATGTTGGGCCAGACTACCAACATGATTGCCGATCCACTTCGTTACTTGCTCAGTAAGACATATCTTGTCCAAAGGACTATGAGGTGGATCATGCTTCTTTAGGAGTTTTACTTCCACATCATTAACCAAAAGTCCACCAAGGGCTTGGTTGTCGCTGATCAACTCAGTGAGTGCCCACTACCCAACCCTAGTGTGGAGCTAGTTGACGATGCCTTTTCTGATGAGATGGTCTATTTGGTCAACCATGTTGAGGTCTTCGAGTGTGAATGGTATTGAGACATTGTCCATAACCTTAAAGACCAATCTTATCTCACCACTGCTTCTTCATAGGAATGTTATTGGATCCGTAAGCTCACCATCTACTATGTCATAATTGGTGGTGTCTTATTCAAGAAGGGTCTCAATGGTGTGTTGATGCATTGCCTCACCCCTAAGGACATCCCTCTTGTGCTTGAGGAGTCTCATGGGAGCATTTGTGGTGGCCACCTGAGAGGGAAAGTCACCACTCAACATATTATCAAGATGAGCTACTAATGACCCACTCTTGTTAAGGATGCAGTCCAATACACCAAGAAGTGTAAGATGTGTCAAGTTATAGGAGATGCTATCAATGCCCTTACTGACCTATTACACTCTATTTTGGCTTCTTGTCCCTTCTTGATTTGGGATCTCAACTTTGTCTTTAAGTTCAAACCTACCTATTATAATGGCCATCGCTAATTTATCACCACCACTGACTATTTTGTGAAGTGGGTTGAGGCTATGCCTCTCAGTGGCATGTGTGGGAAGACCATCTCCAAGTTCATCTTGAACCAACTTATTTATAGGTTTGGGGTTCCCATTGTGATTATGGATGACAATGGCCCAGGCTTTGAAATCCTTAAGATGCGTGAGCTCATTGAATGCTTTGGGTTTAAGCTCCATTTCTCCTCTACCCATTACCCCCAAAGAAATGGGCATGCAAAAAATTTCAAATAAAACTTTGAAGAAGATGCATTTTTGTACCATTTCCCAGTCTAAGAGAGACTAGTATTTCATGCTCTATCCTATCCTTTGGGCCTATCGGACTAGCTTTCGAATGGCCATGGGTGCAACCCCATACTCTCACGTGTATGGTCTGAGGTTATTTTTACCTTAGAGGTCTTAATCCCTTAATTACAAGTTAAGATGTTTGATTCCCTTTCTAATGAGGAAGAATGGATCGCTCATCTCACCAAGCTTAAGTAATTAGATGAGCAATGCCTGACTGCTTTTGGTATAACTGTGCTTACCAACACCGTCAGTGCCACTAATTTGAGAAATTAGTGTGCCTTCATCAATTCAAGGTAGGTGATACAGTTTGCATTTTTGATAAGGAGCATCATAAGAAGGGAAAAATATCACATAAGTGGTTTGTCCCCTTTGTTATCACCTCCTCTCTAGGGAATAGGGATTTTTGTCTCTCAACCCTTGAAGGCGATCACCTATGACATCTGATCAATGGGTTTTTCCTCAAGACATTTCATGTCTAGGGCCTAAGTGGCCCTCCAGAAAAGTCATCTATAGTGGTAAGATGAGTCTTTCCTCTCTTATATCACCACTAACCTCCATGAAACTAGTATATGTGTGTACACATGGGTTATTTATTATCAAGTCCTACTGTCTAATCACATGTATCTAGTAGTTTATATCATATGAAACATACATATCACACACAAAAACATATACATGCATGTGTTAATAGTGAAAAAACCGTTGTATATATATCATAAAAAATACATGTTTTTCTCTAGGTACATCACATGGGCTCATAGTCTCCAAAAACTGTTATGTGCATGGCTACATATGCATACCTAATCATCCTATGACTAGGTGATATCTATGATAGTCATGCTCTAGGTGGACATCTCGATCTCTACCTCTCGACCAATCAAGGTACAATCTCCTCTAGTGCAGCCGATCGGTCTACCCTTACTCTGGGTACCTTAACTCCTCTAGTTTGCTCTCAGGCTAGCTCAACCCATAGTCGATTAATCTCGCCCTCTACTCTCACTAGTCTTGCCTTGGTATCTAATGTAGTTACCTTGTGGTTTGTCATAGATGTCTCATGCCATGCTAACTTGACCTCTAGCTATGAAATACTATACCATGCCCTTGCTAGCTTAAGCGAGGTTTGTAAACCCACTTGCTACAACTGAGTATGTGGCTCTACCCCCACTGGTAGATGCGACACCTGCTTCATCAGTGGTGTTGTCACCACATCAGGGAATAGATACCTTAGTAGCAGGTCCATCTAAGGCCCAATCCAGCTAGGCTAGTCTCCAACACACACACACACATAACACATATGTTAGTCACATATAAGCTCTTGCTAAGGATGAGTACCAAGATGAAGTGATAACTAGAAAATACACTTATATGGCAATGTTGATGGCCTCTATATCCCTCTTACAGGTCATGTTCCTCTTATTAGAAGTGGTCCTTACTGTGGTGGCCTCTCTCCATTATTGCCCCCCTCGCTCTACCTTAGCTACCTTCTAAGCTTAGCCCCAACTAGCCTGGGTTGTGCCCATCTCCCTCGCCCTATCAGAGCATGTCTCCTTAGATGATGGTATGATCCCTATGGACCTCAAAGCTCCTCATATCCCAAGTATGGATGTACCTTGACATCCTTCATCTACACTATATACCTATAAGGATCTCGAATGTAGCTCAATAATACGTCTAAATCCAAGGTGGTTCACATGGGTCTTGCGTTATTTACAAATTGTGCAACCCATGCCATCCCCTCCTCTAGTGTAGGGTACATCTCACTACCATATGGTGTCTTCAATTGTATCAGTATAAGTATCTCATAGGCCCAAGGCATGAGTAGATTGGGCTATGTCAATCCACCTGACCCTATGCATTAGATGTGATCTAGCTACTGGTACAAACCACCTAAGATATACTAGCCCCAAGAAAATCCTCCCTTAGCACATTAGACAAATCCTATCCATGAAAGTGGTAGTCAGCCTATACTCTGGCCAGTGTATAGCTTCCTGACCATAGTCCCTGCTATCACTATCTTAAGAGTGGGTACTCCTGGTGACAATTGTGTGATCTGCACTCCATAATAATTTTGTTACAGGTGGGGTCCCACCAAGAAGAGCTCTACTATTGCTATGTCCTGCACTGACATTAGCTCTATCTCTCTATATGTCAGCTCCACACTATAAAGTCGATAGACATCCTTAATGTTGAGGATGGCCTCTAGCTCTCAGAGTGAAAATGACCTATTTTCTCTCTTTTTTCCTCTTTTTAGCCTCTATTTCTTGCTTTTGGTGGGCCCTTTTTTGGTGTTTTACCTATTTTTGCATTTTATACCATGAAACCTCCATCTTAGAGGTTTTGGCATGTTTTAAGCATGTTGGTAGCCTTCATTTATTAATCTAAGGCTTCCTCAGGCCTGCTCTGACCCCATTTTGGTTCTTAGGACCCCTCCCAAATGCCCATTGACCTCTCAAGCCTGTGCCCCATTTTGTGGCCACCCAAGGATAAAAGTTACTTGTGTTTATTTTAGTTATTCATTTCTCTACTTTTCTATAGTTGATCCATTCTAACTCCCTCTCTCTTATTCATCATGGTTGGTAGGGTTGTTAGCTGGCTATGGTGGTTCAAGACTTGTTTTAGTCTTGTCAACTGGTCTTCATCTTCTTCGATTTCCCCCCACTTTGCCTTGTTACCTCTCACCATGGATGGTGTTGGTCAACCATTATGATTGTGGCTTGATTTCATTCTTTGTTTCTCTCATGTAACTCGCTTATATCGCTTCACTTTGAGATAATCTTTCTACAGTCATTAGTCTTGTGTCCTCAACCCCCATTATGGTGCACCTCTTAGTGGTGATTCACATCAATGGTGGCCGTCAGGGAAACTCAGGACTGATAACTGCAACTTGGGTTGTCAATGATCAATGGAGCCATGAGCTTGTTACAACTAGTTTCTTCCTTACCAATGAAATGAATAATGTTTCTAAGTATCACACAATCATTGATGCCTTTATAGACACCCATGATTTATGCACATGCTATGTGTAGTTATTCTTTGACTCACTCTTAGTTGTGTCTCAACTCATCAATGTTTAGGCCATCCTTAGCTCTGAGTTACTCCCGCTCTTTGAGGCAGTGTGTGATTTGCTCTCTTTCTTCAAGGACGTCTAATTCACTCACATCCCTCACAGGGAGAACACTAGGGCTGACACCCTTATGACTGTCATTATGGATAGTATGCTTTTATTTGATATCACTTGTGTCCCTTCTTTGCAGGAGCTAGAGTTGGAGTTGGATTTTGGATTACGTAGCATATATAATCTCACCCATAGATCACATCATCAACTATTTCTACCACCATTTTAATTTGGTAAGTGTAGGTAATGTTTCCTTTCATCTTTTTAGTTTTTTCTTTCCTTTGATTTGGTGTGGCTTCCAGGTAATGCACAACACTCCTTATTCATTCAAACACTGACTGCTTGTACCTCGGGGGTATATGCAATCATACTTCTCATGACCCTACTCCTCCATATGATTACACATCAGCTCACATGCATACTACCAACCCTGATCATCCTAATTAAATACATATGCTACCTACTTGGACCTCTCTCTCATTATATTCTTACCTTCCATACATCCCTAGTCCATATTGGCCCTTTTGCACATAAGATAGGGCTTCTAAAGACCCCCTGGGGCCTTTAGGGAGATTGTTGACCAGCCCAAGACCTTTTTTGACATAGGCCATGGCTTGTGTGAAGTAAAATAATGGCCTAGGCCACACATTTCCTTCAATAAAGCCATGGCCCAGGCTGCAACCTAGGTAGAACATGCCCAAAAATGCTAAAATGAGGTCAAACAATAAAAAAATAACTAATTTTAGGTCATTTGGCAGATTAGAGTTGGGATATATGCATTTTTCTCATTCATTTGAGCCCCCTCTCTTCTCTTTCCACACTCACTATTGATTCTTTTTCCCTCTCTTGACTCTCATGCCTTCTTGAATCTCTCTTGATTCATTCTTGACACTCTTGAGCTTGAATGGTGACAAAGGATCCCATATGCTGTTACACACTTGCTTGGAGATTCCATTGCATCTCTTAGTTGTTCCTACTTCCTTGTGGCTTGTTATCAAGCTTATACATTAGACATTTCACCTGATTTGTGCACTTGGTTGGAGCTCTTACACTATTGCAGGTTCTCACTTCATCTCTTCGTTTGCTCTTGGCTTTTGGTTTGGACTTTAACTTGCATATAACTTGGTCTTCCTCCTGAATTGCTTCCTAGCTTAGATTCCTAGTTGGTAGAACATATACACTTAATCTTTGAGCTTTATCTAAGGGCACTTTGCTATGCAAAAGTGAAACTCCATGGTTTTGTGTAGTGTATATGCTAGGGTTTGAACTGTTTTAGTGAAATAGTTGTTATGTGCATTACTTAGAGTAGATTGTAAAGTTTCTTACATTTGTATATGGTCAAAGAGTATTTTCATTGCTTGAAATATTCCTTTATTGGATATAATTACTCCCTTTAGAACAATTCCTCATTATATAGCAGAGATATACATGTTCAAGATGAACTAGAAAACTTGATTAAACATTCTCTCTGTGTGGCTAAACTAGAACATGGCATTGTTAGAAAATAATAGTATTGATGTGGAAAGATAACTCAAATTTAGAATAGGCATGTTCTTGAACCCTTTCTTTAAAATTTCTTTATGTCTTAAAATGTCTTTCATTTGGCCTCAAAATACCTTAGCTGCTAGATTTACATTTTAGTTGTTATTTCCCCCCATTTGGTATTGTTGTTTTTGCTTTGTTTATGCAATCAATAGTCTAGTCTTAGCTACTTGATTTACTATGGTTGGACCCATTGGAGTTACTTGCATACTTTGTGTGCCTATTCATGCTAGCCCCAGCCTAGTTTACAAGTCTGTCTATAGCTTAGTGCAAGCTGACAAACTAGATAGCCACTATAGACCTCATGTAGCCCATAAAAGCCCTGAGCCTTCTAGCCTCTCAGTGGTTTGCTTTAACACCCTAACAAACACTGGCGGTTTCATTTAAATTCTTGGATCTACAATATGTAATATAGATCAAGGAAAAAAAGAGCAGGTTGGATAGAATATTTGTATTTGTAGATCATGGAGTGGGTAGATGGTCAAATGCCTGAGAAGATGGCCTTGTTTTTGGTAATCCAGAGGCTCCAAAAAAATTGGAGTGGAAGAGTCTTCAAATTTTTAATGTGACTTCCCCAAGTGTGCCAATTATTCCATGCCTCCAACAAAGTGTCCCCCTTCCAAGATAGGAAAACCTGTGGAGAAGCCATAGAATCCCTAATAGACTTAGAAAAATTGCATGAGATGATGTGAGAAATAGACTCTGAGTCTGACTAACACAAAGCATAAATATTTGGTCCATTCCATCCCATATTTATTAAGTAATCCCATGTCATAATGTGATTATGGAGAGCGAGCCAAAATATGAGCTTTATCTTTGATGGGGCCTGAAGTTTTCACATTCCTTTCCACCACCAAGGAATGCGGACATTTAGCCTAGATGGCCTGAGAGCCAATGGTCCAATTTGACTATGTATGAACCATTTACCAAATCATAAGCTCAACATAGTCTATTTTCTTGATAAGTGAGGATGACTAGATGAGAGATGAGGTATTGCCTGTACCTCTCCTAAATATTTACATGTTGATGGGTAAGTCCCAACTCCTCATTAGTTTTCCATCCAGAATTCCATCAATCCAATGGGTAGGGTCATATGCATCAACAAGTGTATTAATAACACGATGTTGTAAGAAAGCTTTCATATCAAGTGGGAAGTGTAGTTCAGGGGTATACCAATAACTGTGTCTCTTCCAAGGTGGAAAGAGGTACCATGCCTTGAGTCCCAGGCAAGTGACTGATCAATATGGTTAAAACTTAGTAAAATAACTTTCCATAAGAGAGAAGCTCCAACATGTTTCTTAAGCCTAAAATGGAAAGAGGTTGTATATACTTCTGTTGTAGAATCTAATGCTAAAGACCCTATTTTGTGATCAGATGCCATGTGCCTTTTTTAGCCAATGTCTTTGAGAAGAGTGTTAAATCCTTTATATCCCAGCCACCATCAAACTTGGGTTATGATATAATGCTACATTTTATCAAAGGAATGTTATTTTAGTCTTTGTTGCTAGTCCATAAAAAATGTAAGCACATTTTCCTAATGTTTTTTGTAATCATACGAGGAAGGAGAGCCCATGACATCTTGTATACTAGAATGGCCTCAATTATACTTTTGATCAAAGTTAGTCGCCCAACCAAAGATATTCATTGGTTGCACCATAGGAAGGTGCACCTCTTTAAATTATCAATGAGCCAATTCAAATCCTTTATATGGTAGTCATTTATTTTTATGAAGAATCCCAGGTATTTAATGCCCTCATCTTCAAGTAGAATTTTGAATGGTAGCATTTTGAGAATTAGATTTATAGTAGCAAGCATTGTGTTGAAGAAGTAAATAACAGATTTGTGCATATTCATATCCATCCTAGTGGCTAAAGTGAAGAGTTTCATAATACGATCCAAACACTTTTCTTCTTGCAAAGTGCCATTCCCAAAGATGAGGATGTCGTTAACAAATAGATTATGTGTAATGTAGGAATCTAAAGCAACTTTTACCCCTATATACAGTTGACAGATCTTTCATGTGTAATGTGATGGCTCAGTGCTTCAAAAATGACATGGAAAAGGAGGTGGGAGAGAGGGAAGCCTTGGCATCAACCATGAGATGGGGTGAAAAAATGAGAAGCAGAGCTATTGCTCAGCACTACATATGAAATGGATTGAAAGCAATCCTCAATCCAATTATTAAAGGGTGGAGAAAAACCAACCTAAGTGAGAATAAGTTTGAGATATAACCAATTAACTTTGTCAAATGATTTGGAGAGGTCAATTTTGAGAAGGAAAGCAGAGCGGGTCTTGGTTTTGATAGTATGTAAGGCCTCCTGGGCAATGCCAATATCATCAAGGATGAGTCGGTTATCAATAAAATTGAACTATTTTGGAGAGATGTGTATTGAAGAGATGGGTTTTAGGTGAGCAACAATGATCTTAGAGATGATCTTGTAGGTGCAATTACACAAAGAGATGGGCATATAGTGCTCAAATATAGACAGGTTATCATGTTTTGGGATATTAGCTATGAAGGTGGAGGAGAATGGTGAATATATCTTACTAGTGGAATGAGATTCCTCCATGGCCAAGAGTAAATCATTTGCAATGAGATCCCAAAATCTAATGTAGAACTTGACCATCCATCCATATGGGTCAGGAACCTTTCCCAACTAAAATGGGTGTGGTATTTTGTGTAGCTCATCCAGAGTGATAGGGCATAAGAGGTCATTTTTTTGTTGCTCACTAACCCATTCATCAAAGAAAGTGGCCACAACCATGATATCTTTGATATTTTCCTTAGGTGGCTTTGTATAGATTAATTGATAATGCTGGATAACTGCCTAAGATATAGTAGCAAAGTTTGAACAAATAACCCCATTTTTATCCTGAATGTTCTAAATAGTGTTTCTTACCCTCCAAGTTGAAGCTTGTCTATGAAAGAAATTGGTATTGCCATCTCCTTTGGCCAGCCAGTTCACTTTGCTCTTCATCCTCCACTTTGCTTCTTGCCAGTTTAGTAATCTTGCCTTAACTTTTTCCAATTCACCCAATTCTATAGTGTTTCTACCCTAAAGTCTAGAATGTGGAGAGTATCTAGACAATTTCTTATTTTTCCTTCCACTACTATGAGTTTTCTGTCACTCTCATAAAATGTGCGTTTTACCCATGCCTTAGCAACAACTTTAATTTTAATGAGATTCCTCTATAAACAAAGTATATTTGGTTCACCTAAAATTGGTGAGTACACTTCCCAAGTCCCCTTAACTAGCTCAGTAAACTCCTCATATTTTAGCCAGTGTGGATTGAATTTGAAAGGGGTGGGTGGTTGAGTGTAATCGAAAGTCAACTCCAACATAATGGGAAATTGATCAGAAGTATGAAATTGCAAAGTAGTGGACCTAAAAGAATTGATCTAGAGCATAAGAGCTTTTTTGAGTAAAAGACGGTCCAATATTTTTTATATGCCCTGATGTCCAGATCTATGATTTTTCCATGTAGGTTCCAGTAGGAAGGGAACAACATCTACCAAGATGTTCTTTTCCATGTAGTTCAAGAAAAATTTAGCAATAGGGTCTGGTCTAGCATGAGCACCCAAAACTTTAGAAAGATGTGTAGTGGGGTTTAAATCTCCTCCCAAAATGAGATGTGGTAAATGGAGGATACTTGAGTTCTCAAGCTTTGTCCAAAAATGCTTTTGATTGTGAGAGGGAACATACACATTGAGAATATTTTTCTATGTTTAGTTCCTTTCAAAAAAATGTACCAAGAATAAAGTTTGAATTTGTTGTGGTAGTATGTAACTCCATGGATAAATTTAAACTAATAACCAGGCCTCCTAATTTCCCACATGAGATAGCAGTCATGAAGGACCAATCTAGGAAGCATTTATGTAGGTGTTATTTAGCATCCAAATCAGAGCACATAGTTTCCTAAAGTAAAATAATACATGGATTATGTTTGAACACAAGCCTCTTAATAGATCATTGCATTATGGCCATCCCAATACCTCTGATGTTGAGAGATGTAATGATCATAAATTCACCTGATCTAGGGCTACTTTGCTAAGGACCCTATAATTTTCAGTTGTCTACCAACAAGGACATCACATTCAACAACCTATTGGGTATGTGATAGTTTGGTGCATATACCCTTGATTACTGGTGATTTGGGAAGTATGGTACCTTCCAAACCTCTAATATATATGAGATTTTTAGACCATTGTAAGTGCACCTTGGTTTGTGATCTGGTCATGTACCTTTTTTAAGTATTTGAAGAAGAAGGTATTATAATAGTGTGGGATCAACATGACACAATGTGATTCCCTAGCTCATCTGTGTCATTACTAACCCATAAGTTTGTAATAAGACTTCCCACCACATCTAAAAGTTGAATGTGTTCCATTGATGCCCCCATTTCTCGTGTATCAACTGTTGTATGCAGGGTATATCCTTTAGTTTGAGCCATCCTATTATGTCCGATGGAAACTTTCTTCTTGTGGTGGTCCATGAGGCCAAAGGTTGGTTTCTCCACAAGGGTGTTGAATAGTAAATGTGAAGGAAGAGAGTTGGTAAGAGCATTCCTTGGTATGTGAGTCAAATCCATTCCCAACGTGTTAAAAGGGGTACCATAGTGAAAACCTCTATGATATTCTGATGTGTGTTCCATAGTGTAAGTAATCTCCATAGGTATAGATGTTGTATCTGCCCAGTACTGCTCCCTATATTCCTTCCCATCAATTGTTGCTGCTCTTTGGCCTAGATTATTTGATTTAACTTCATCAATAGTGATTGAAGTATCTACCTTAGGCTGTTGATGGCTATCCAGTATTTTATGCATCTTTTTTGGCATGCAAGTGGAGTTGAGATGACCATGTAAATGACATTGAGTGCACCTGAAGGGAACATTTTTGTAGTCTAGTGTTTGCTTGATAATAGTATCCCATACATGGATATCAATGGCATCAGGAAGGCCATGTGTAATATCCATAGCCACACATATAATAACAAAAATGGTGTTTTTTTATTGACCGTGTCTATATCCGATATGATGTATCTCTCAAGAGCATCCCTGATAATCTTAAAGATCTGGTCATCCCATAGTTTGATGGGGAGACCTGGAAGTTTTACCTAGAGTGTAATATGGTGCAAACACTCACAGTATGGATCAAAACCCATGTGCCATCTGAAGGTAGTGAGGGTAGCTCTGCCCCAAAGCCAAGGGCCACCATATTCTATCTTCTATTTATCGTCTGCAATGTGAAATACAAATGTGATGTATCCTCTAGCACCTTTATTAACAATGCAAATAATGTCTAGGGTGGGTTCCCAAGTGCGTTGTACCCAGTGGAGTAGATTGAAATATTTGACCAAATGCCCATGGAAATGGCCAATATGCATGTGAATTTATATGGTTTTTCATTTCTATTGTAAACTGATAAGTAGAAGCAATGACATGTTATAATACAATATCAATTGAAGACACTATTAATTTTGGACTAAGAAACATTTATGTTTGTGATTTATGTGTAATGCAAGGGCATCCCATGATGACCCCAAGTTGATACGTTTTTGGTCTAAAGTTGGTCTAGTAGTTGGTTTATATTTGTTATAGGTAATTTGAGTTCCATTTGTGGAGTCTAGGTAGTCATACAATGCATATAATTTAGATTTGAGGATTTCTTGCCAAAACCTTCCTTGAGCAAATTTGAATTTGTAAGCCTTTATAAGGACTTTTGTATAAGGTGTGAAGGTGGAAAAAGATGTAATAAACATTTTTAGAGGTTTGAGATAACATATAAGGTCCACTACAAGGTCAATGGTCTATAGACGTGGTCTTATATGTCATGTTGTGTAGAAGAAATTAAAAAAATGCAATATTTAAGAAAGACTCTACGTGAGAAAGTAGACCAAGAAGTAGTTATGCACTTTCTTGGAGTCTAGGAGTTAGTTTTTAGGTTGGGGAGAGTGGATTCCATTTGAATGTGAAAAATAATGGTATATGGAGAACAAGCTTGTATGGAGGGGAGTGTTGAGCACCTTTTTTGAATAAATAATTTGCATAGACCTGTTGTGAGGTCATTTGATTGTTATTTCTGATTGCACAAGTGATTTATTTAATAGATTATGAAATTGGAATTTGTTTCTAAGAATGTTTCAGGTTCATACAAATGTGATTGAAGAGAGAGTTGGAAGGAGTCTAAGAATACAAGTTCCCTATTAGGGAAAGAAGATACATGCTATGTTGGGCTGTTTAAATTTGTTAAAGACTATTTGATGGTTGATTAACTTGTTACTATTTTGTTGATTGCGTAAATACCATGGAATTTGTTTTGTAATGTGATGGAATGATAGTGCAATATTTGTATAACATATAATTACCTTCAGATATAATAAAGGAGTACCATGTTTAGATGTAGCAGTCTCAGACCTTGTTTTCTGATGAATTGCTTTGTTTATGACTATGTGTTAAGGATTAAGCATTGTAAGGAGTACATAGACATTTGAAAATGTGGACCAGTGTGTGGAATGAGATTTTAAACTCCATTCATCCATCTATAAATCAAAACTCATATGGTGATTGACAAATACATCCAAGAAACCATGTTTTCCTATAGTCGCCTATTGTAACAAAAGGCAGTATATTGGATTCTTGAAGGAACAAAACTAAAGAGATAATTGGAAAAGGTTCTAGAGTGAAATGGTAATCATGTATTAATGTTCTTTCTAACCTATATTTCTTGGTATTTTAATTTGATTATACACACACAAAATATAGGCTTGTAGCCTATCATTTACTACACAGTCAAGAATGTTTTAGAGATGAAAGGTATGATAGAGGATTGGAAGGTAATATCTAAGGATTAAGAAAGGTGGTATAGGTTCATACATAATGTACAAAAAAAATTAGAAGCTTTGAAACCCTATATAACCAAAGTTATGCACAATTGATGGCTCTCAGCCTGAGACAAGCCTTAGAAACCCTAAATTAGGGTTATTAGCATAACACTTTATTTAATAGTAAAAATTCCACAAGCTTTTTTAGACTAATCCTTTACAAGGTCCTTAAAGATATTTTTAAGTTTATTTTGAGTTTTCATACGTTATCATACCTGTATTGCAAACTATTTGTAAATTAGGCCTAAAAGACCTAATGAAGGGTAAACAAAGAGATATTTAAGATTGTAAAAGGGGTTTAAAGAGCGAGTTTGGGATTGAAACCTTGTAGATAGAAGGAAACCAATAAAGGGTATCTAAAATAGCTAATAGTTTTCCATTTATATTTTGTACATATCATATAAGTCAAAAATAGTCCATAAACAGGGTTACAAGGAAGGTATACACTAAGTCTGCAGAGGATAGAGTGGTCAATGAGAATTCATAAGATGTTGGTAAGTTGGCGAATGATTAGAGAGGTAAAATAGAACCTATTAATAAATACTAAAATAATTGAAACCATAAGGGCATTAAGTGAGCTTAAATCTCTTGGAGAATGATAACCTTTGAACAAGTCTAATAACAAGTGTGTACAAAGTTGAGGAAAGTGAAGTCTTGAAGAGTAGAAAGTTGTGACAAAATTATTGAGAGGTAAGTGAGAATAATGAAACCCCTTATTAAGAAAAATAAAATGCATTGGAAACCATAACAATCACAAGTGAACATAGAGCCATTGCTTGAAGAATGAGTGCAAAAGTCATTGCCAAGCATAGTGTGAGTAAGAAACAAGGTCAAAGATGTTTTCTTTGTTCATGTTCTGCATCAATGTGAATCATTGATGAGTGATATATTGATTTAAGTTTTTAATGAGTGATCTAAAGGTTGAATGTAAAAGGTAAGAAACAAGTTGGAGGTTGGATATAAGACAAATGAATGTTACAATTCAATGTATACCATTGAAAATTTGAACTTATCTTGACCATCCATTGACATGAAGTGTTCACCAAAAGATAAAGTAAGGTTATATCTACTTCAACATACACTGCTAATCCTTAGTTGATCAATATTAACTATTCATCACCATGTTGGTGTATTATGATACTAAATTAAGGGTTTACATGATTCATGATGGATATTGATCTAACAAGTCTAATCCAAACTGTTGATCATTGAACCATTGATAATAGTTATATAAAGGGATATCAAAATGCATCAATGATCATTATTGATTTACTATGATTCGATCTCAATGATTGATCATTCTTTCAATGGATTAGGCTTAAAGAGAAAGTGAATGTTGTGAATCAAAATTTAAGGTCAATCTCTTAAGGATGAATCATATTTGTCTGGTGCAACATGTTGAGAAGTGTTGTCATTGATGTCAAGGTTGATGTAATTTGATGTCAAAGGTGATGTCATTGATGTCAAGATGCATCTGGTGAAGATGCATGGTGAATGGTTTGTGAGACATGAGCTTATGTGTTTGTGTGACAAAGAATCCATTTGTGTGATAAGGAAGACATGTGACATGAGTTTATTGAGAGAGAATTTGAAGGCAACATAATTATTATTCTGAGGTTGATGTCAATATTCAGGTCAACGTAAGCATGATTGAGTACTAGTCCTTGAGTACAAGGTATCTTGAGAAGCCTAGTCATAACAAGAATAGTCATATCATGAGCATGATGAGAATGAAGAGGTATGTGAAGAGGTATCATATTGTCTAAGGAGCATAAAATGCATGTGAGCAAGGTGTAGAAGCATCAAGGAGTGTTTTAAGTTCAGTTTTCAAGCTTCAAGTGCTTGAGAATCCTAGTCATGACACTGGTCATTGCATGAAGAGACCTTATGAGTAGGTATGAGCTTGATGGATTGGTGAGATGGATGCACAAAGGAATAAGAGGATGTATGATATTGTTTGAGCATGCATATGAGGCATTGGATCACTCATGAGAATCTCATGATGAGGCTACAAGGGAAGGACCTACAGACCTAACATGCAACTAGACTAATTTTATACCCTACCTGACCTAATGAGGTGTCATGAGGTATTGTCAAGGCATATGAAGAATGTATGGTAGTGTTTAAGAGTGGTAATAGGTTGTATGACATGTATATAAGGTGTTGATAACTTGGACAGTGTCTAGAAGGTCAAATTCAAAGCTTAATGTGACTTGCAGGTCAAGGCCTAGAGAGCAAAGAGAGAGATGGTGGCTAGATGGGGTATCTAGATCAGTTTCCAAGTCAAGTGTGAGTATGTGAGCATTGATATAAGTGTGTCATGTTTTTTTAGGTGTGTTGACCAAGTCTAAAGTCAATTTTTGAAAGAAAATTCATGAAAAGTGGTTTTGAGGTTTCTCAAGTGCAAATAATGAAAAGTTTTCAACCCAAGAAGGACTTTCAAGTGTTCATTATAATGTGTAACCTATGCATGAGAAATTGATCTATTCATAGTAGATGGGGAAGGGTCATAACTCAAATTTTCAAGCATTGGTTTATGAAATGAGGGGCTAAGCTGTATGAATTATCGTTAAGACTGGAAGATGGTTTAAAACCTCAAAGAACCCTAATAATGACTTGATATGAATGATCTTGTTCTAAAGTGCTCATAATGGAGTGAAACAACTAGTCAAGTGATTAGAGGTTATAGTAAACTCTTTGAATCATTTTCAAGTGTGATTGGTTTTTTAGGTGAGTGAGTTGACCCTATAGGAAAGGCCTTATTTCTCATAAATTTGTTGTAGCAGTTAGGGTTGACCAAATCAAAGTATAAAAATCATTAGATGAAGAATATTGTGACTTTTATTTAATGTCCATGGTGGTTTTTGATCAGGTTCTATCCTTTAGGTGTGCTAAACTTGTCATACAATTTTATCTATCATTAAAAGGCCTAATGGTGAAAACAGTTTAAAAAATTAGGTACAAGTGGGAAGGTGATTAGGGATGTGTCATCATGGATTAGGGATGAATACATATGCATGGAGAGTTTGTTCAATACTTTTAAGACATGTTCATGTTGGATATATGTTTTGAAAGTCATTGGATATGATGAAAATGTTGCTCATAAGTTGACATGTCTAGTGTAGATGAGACAGTGAAGGTGCAAGTTCATGAGATTCGTCTACAAGACCAATATTGTCATTTAAACATATATATTGAGATAATTAGAAACTCCTTTATATATATATATATATATATATATATATATATATATATATATATATATATATATATATATAAAGGAGTTTCTAATTATCTCATAAGATAATTCACATGCATCAGAGGTCTCTGAAAGTGTCCACACAAGTGTTGTAGGTCATTATCACCATGATTGTGTTTGAGGGTAAACTGGTAGATATGGGTAAGCAAGTTGCAGTAATGAGTTGGAACATCTTTACCCTAAGTTAATGTATCTAATGAAAATTATATTTTTGGAACTTGAATGACATATACATGATTTTTATAAGCTTAAAAGTTAGTGTAAGAGGTTAAAATGTTGAGGCCAAAATGACTTGTTAGGCAAAGTGAAGTCTGTGAGAGAGAAGGTCAACAAATTAGTCTGCAAGACCAATATGTGCCATTCGTGATTATGATAATTTTGTATTAGGTTATTCTAAGGATGTTTTAAAATATTTTTTATGCATTATAAGTTATTTATTATGTTCTATCAAGTGTCAAAAGTTCATGTTTTCGTGAATGTGTTTTAAGACTAATTGGCAGTTTTGTGTGAGTTATTTGTAGAGAAGGGTTTGAGTTATTTTTCCTTGTATTTTTAAGTTTAAAACACATGGTGACAATATTAAGGTCATATATATTTTTTATGTGTTTTTTATTTCCATGGTTATTTGATAAATTTGTGTTTTTGCTTCAGTTGTTCAAGACAGATTTTGTAGGTATGCACATGCCTATTGTAAACTATGTCTTGAGAAAAGGTTCAAGAAATGGTTGAACCTAAAAAATCTTATGGACCTAAAGTGAATTAGTCTAAGGTATATTTTAATTCCATATGATATTTTCCTATTGTATGAATTTTTTGAATGTGCTCCAAGGAGATCAAAGTATAATGTGTTATAAATAGACCTAATAGGATTAGGTCTCCATGAGATGTAAATGTGAGATAAGGCCTAATTAAGGTGAGTCAGATATAAATGGACCCAAATAAAATTTTATCCATGTATATGAGATGTTATAAAATAAATTTCATGGCAAATATAAGAAGAGTAAGGGTGTTTGGCTGACTAAGAAGGATATGATCATGAGACTTGTATAAATACTATGCAATTTTAGGCCTATGGTGGTGTGTAGTGTACAAGCGAATGAAATAGAACATTAGTAAATATAATAAGGTATTTTATACCATAAAAAGTGTGTATAGGAACTTTTATAAAGTTTTGATAGAGTTTTTTAATATGAAAATCAAGGTCATATGACCTAATCAAGTCAGGAAGAGGGTTAGTTGGGTGAAGGCTAGAAAGCAATTTGAGAGGGCTAAGAGTGTGAAGAATTGAAGAAGTGGTCATCATAAATTTGTTGAAAAATAGGGTGTACTAAAGGTGATCAAATATATCATGTGGTTGAGTTGATGTTGAGTCATCTAAGGGGTTGGTGCTTCCTTGCAAGTGGATGCTTGCTAAAGCCTAGCTGAGTTGGTGCTTAGCTAGTTGGGGTTGGTACTCCATGTGAAGTGGGTGCTTCACTAAATTTGATGTTTATAGTATAATACTATAGTCAATTTTTAGATATCAATGTGTTTTCTTCCCCTTGAGGGTTTACAACATATATGGTGTGTTAACTTGTACAATCTTGTTTCATACTTGTGTAGTTGATTGCTTATGCATTGATTGATCTATATGTTGATGTAATGGTTCATGATTTATTAAGTGGAATTTTTAAATAAAGTCTTTGAAGACTGATTCACCCCCCCTCTCAATAATTTTTATTCTAACAGTTGGTATCAAATCTTGGTCCTTTGAAGCAGGTCTAAAAACCTAAAGGAGATCGTAGAAGCAAAAATGGTTAGTCAACAAGCTCAAGGTTGTTTCTCTACCAATAAAGCTTTGTTATTTAATAGATAAAATTATGCATTTTTAATGGTTATTATGAATATATATTTTATATCTCAAGGTCATGATATCTGGAAATTAGTTATGGGTGGCTATAGTGTTCTTCATGTTCCTCCAAATGATGCAACAGGTAAGAAGGCTAGTGAAAATAACTCTAAGGCAATGAATGCCATTATTTGTGGCCTATTAGAGGTATATATTGTGAAGATGATACATTGTGTATCATCAAAATATATATGGTACAAATTAGATACCATCTATGAAGGAGACAACAAGGTGAAGATGGATAAGTTACAGACCCATCGAAGAGAGTTTGAAAGTCTAAAGATGAAAAAATTGCATATTACATATTGAAGGTTGATGAAGTTGTCAATGTCATTAGAGGATTGGGAGAAGAGGTGAAATAATATATAGTTGTTCAAAAAGTATTGATATCACTAACTCCTAAGTTTGACTCTAAGGTGTCTACATGAGAAGAGATGCAAGATTTGGACAAGTTAGAGATGGATGGGCTTCATGGCATTTTGACTGCCTATGAGATGATAACTTATGAAGGAAGACCTCCCAAGAAGGAATAAAATTTAAAATCTGATAATAATTAAAAATCCAATAAGGGTCAAGGATGAGGAATGCCCAAATGTTAATGATGATCAACTGATAACCATGTTTGCAAGGAAGTTGAGGTTTGGATATTGGTAAGTAAAAATGTAAGTTGCCCTTAAAATGTTTTAACTGTGGAAAGATTGGTCACTTTTAATCCAAGTTCCATAACAAAGATAAATCTAAACATGATTAAGAACATGATAAACATCATGGAGATGACAATAAGACCTATATGCTTGATAAAAATAAGGAGTTCAGGAAGTATGAAGCCAGGAAAAGAACTTCCAAAAATAAGAGAAGTTTTTATACTAAAGAAGATAACTCTTTTGATGTAAGTGGTTCAAGTGAATCTAAGAGTAATGATGGAAATAATGAACCTAAACATGATAATAGTGAAACCTTATTCATGGCCATAGAATTAGACAATGATGGTTGATCAAATGGTAAAGGCTTTATGGTTGATGTAGAATCACATGAAGAAGAAAATGAAGTGAACCTTGAGGTAGAATTGGTAAGTACCCTTGAGGTAGAGTTGGTAAGTTCCCTAGAGGAGTTGAAGTTCCAAATTATAAAGAATCATAAACTAATATCATTAGTTAAGGACTATGAGGAACAAATTGGCTTGTTTGAGGAATGGCTGAGTAACACTTCTAAAGAGTATGATGAAATCATCAATCAAGTTGAGACATAGATGGAGGTAGTCAATGCAAGCCTAAAGGCTAAAGAGGAAGAATGCATCAGGTATAAAACTGAAGTATAATCCATAAAAGCTGAGTTGGATCAAACATCTAGCAAGGTGAAGAGCTTTGTGAAGTTTTAAAAGAACATTGAGGCTCTATATGATATCTTGAGTAGTCAAAATTTTGCAAGTGATAAGATAGGTCTTGGTTTCAAAGAAGACCAAAAGGTGGCATCACAAGTCAAATAAAAGGCTATTGAATATAATAAGGTCAACATGAAAAGACATATCAAACATCCTAATGCTATAAGATATGCTAGTCCATTTAATGGTTATTCTTTTGTATGCAATTAGTTTGGTCATAGATTAAGAGAGTGTAGAAGACCCTCTATGAATGAGTACTCATGAGACTATGGAAGGAGTCACAATTCACATCAGTCAAGAGTTATGTATAAGGTGGTTTTCTATAGTTTTCATAAGGTAGGACACATTGAAATATTTTGTCTTAATAGAGTTAGAAGGCCATCAAGTCAAAATAAGAAGTTTGAAGCCCCTAGAATGAAAGAAAGAAGGCAAATGAATGTATAAAAAACAAAGATAGTGAAGATGATTCATGATCAGTCCATAAGATCAAGTGAACTAATTATTATGATAGAGCATGCTTTAGATGTGAAATCAAGTCAAGAATGTCTATTGCCAGTTCATATTGATGATCAAATGGTTAATGAAGAGATCAAGCCTATAATGTCAATCAATCCTAAAAGGATATTGAAGGACATTCAGTATTATGAAAGCATGGAGATCTGGGAACATATTAAATTGGTGTTGTTTTAGTACCCTATGGAAAGGGGTGAATTCATTAGGATTCATGAAGACACTCTTCAGTTAGCAGAGCATGGTGGATGCTTGGTTTGAGGGGGAGAAATTTAGATTATTGACTGAGCATGATTTATGTTGAGAAGTGCTCTTATAATCTAAGTTTATTTGAAGAAGGTATGCATGGAGTAAGGGGGAGCATGTTATTTTAATAATTCATATTTTATGTGTTGAGCTCATGTAGTAAGAAGGTATGTTCGAGATGGTAGTCTCTACAGGACTCTTTGTCATTAATGTCAAAGGGAGAGAAAGTTCAAGAAGGGAGATGAGAGTGAGCAATTTTTAGAATGTTTTGCCATTAATTACAAATGGGGATTTTGTTGAGAAAAGTTATCATTGATGCCAAATTTTATGTCATTTGATGTCAAGGGTGATGCCACTGATGTCAAGATGCATCTGGTGAAGATGCATGGTGAATGGTCAGTGAGACATGATCTTGTGTGCTTATGTGACAAAGAAGCCATATATATGACAAGGAATCTATGTGACATGCATATATTTAGAGACAATTTTAAGTAAAACTAATAATTTTTTTGAGTTTGATGTCAAGATTCAGGTCAAGGTAATCATGATTGAGTAATAGTCCTTGAGTACAAGATGTCTTGAGAAGCCTAGTCATAATAAACATAGTCATATCATGAGCATGATGAGCATGAAGAGGTATGTGCATGGGTATGATATTGTTTAAGGAGCATTAAAGGCATGCGAATAATTTTTAGAAGTATCAAGGAGTGTTTCAAGATCAGTTGTCAAGCTTCAAGTGCTTGAAAAGCCTAGTCATGACACTGGTCATTACATGGAAAGACCTTGTGAGAAGGTATGAGCTTGATGGCCTAGTGAGATGGATGCACGGAGGCATAAGAGTTTATATGAGGTTGTTTGGCCATGCATATGAGTCATTAGATCACTAATTAGAATCTCATGATGAGCCTACAGGGGAAGGAACATGCAACTAGTCTAATTCTAGACCTTGCCTGACCTAATGAGGTGTCATGAGGTATTTTTAAGGCATATGAAGAATGTATGGAATTCATTGAGAGTGGTAATAGGTTTTATGAAATGTATATGATGTTTTGATTTCTTGGACAATGGATAAAAGGTCAATTTCAAAGCCTAATGTGACTTGCAAGTTAAGGCCTAGAGAGCTAAGAGAGAGAGAGGTCTATTCATGGTAGATGGATAAGGGTCCTATCTCAAATTTCCAAGCATTGGTTTCTAGAATGATGGGTTAAGCTTTATAAATGATTATTAAGACTAGAATATGGTTTAAACCCTCAAAGAACCCTAATAATGACTCGATATGAATGATATTATTATAAAGTTCTCAAAATGGAGTGAAAAAATTAGTTAAGTGATTGGATACCTTAACCATATGTATTAAAATCTCCCAGGCATTTCCAGGTGTGATTGGTTTATTTGGTGAGTAAGTGGACTATACATAAAAGGCCTTATTTCTTGAAAAAATTTTATAACAATCGAAGTTGACCAAGTCAAAGTATGAAAATCATTAGATGAAGAAGCTTGTGACTTGTATTTAATGCCCATGGTGGTTTATGATTAGGTTCTAATCCTTAGGTGTGCTAAACCAATCATACAAGTTGACCTATTGCTAAAAGGCCTAATGGTGCAAATAATGAAAAAAACCAAGCAAAAGTGAAAAGGGGATTAAGGATGTGCTTTCATGGATTAGGGATGAATCCAAATGCATGGAAAGGTTTTTAGAGAATTTTAAGACAATCTTATGTTGGATATATTTTTTGAAGGTCAATTTATATGATGGAATTGTTGCTTATAAGCTGACCTATCTAGTGTAGATGAGACATTAAAGGTGCAAGTTCATGAGATTGGTCTGCAAGATCAATATTATAATTTGACCATATTATCTATGTATCTAAAAGTTTATTAATGATATAATAAGATCATACACATGCATCATAAGTCTCTGAAAGTGTCTACATAGGTGTTGAAGGTCATTATCACCATGACTATGTTTGAGGGTAAACTGGCATATCTGGGTAAGCAAGTTACAGTGATGAGTTGGAGGATATTTTCCATAAGTTAATGTATCTAATGAAAATGATTTTATTTTTTTGGACTTGAATGACCTATCCATGATTTTTAGAATCTTGGAAGTCAGTTTAAGAGGTTGAAATGTTGAATCCAAAATGGCTTGTTAGGCAGAGTGAAGTCTGTGAGAGAGAAGGTCAACAAATTAGTCTACAAGACCAATATGTGCCATTAGTGATTATTATCCTTTTGTTTGAAGTTGTTATAAGGATGTTTTTGGATATTTTTCATACATCAAAATTTATTGATTATGTTCTATCAGGGGTTAAAGTTCATGTTTCCATGACTGTGTTTTGAGATTAGTTGGCAGTTCTATGTGAGCTATTTATAGAGAAGGGTTTGAGTTATTTTGCCTTGTATTGTGAAGCATAAAAAACATGATGATGATATTAAGGTTATATATATTATGTATGTGTTTTATTTTACCATGGTTATTTGGAAAATTTGTGTTTTTGCTTCAGTTGTTCAAGATAGATTTTTTGGGTATGCATAGGCCTATTATGAATAGTGTTTTGAGAAGAGGTTCAAGCAGTGGTTGAACCTAAAAAATGTTATGAACCTAAAGTTATTTTGGTTAAGGTATATTTTAATGACATATGATTTTTTCTTGTCATATGAAGTGTTTGAGTGTGCTCCAAGAATATCATAGTGTAACATGTTCTAAATATACCTAATAAGATTAGGTCTCTATGAGACCTAATGTGAGATAAGGCCTAATTAAGGTGAGTCAGACCTAAAGGGACTCAAAAAAAAATTGATCCATGTCTATGAGATGTGATAAGATCCATTTCATGGCTGACATAAGAAGGGTAAGGGTGTTTCACCGACTAAGAAGGATATGAACTTGAGACTTGTATAAATACTAAGCAATTTTAGGCCTATAGTGGTGTGTAGTGTACAAGTGAATGAAATAGAGCATTGGTAAGTAGAATAAGGTATTTTATACCATCATAGGTGTGTATAGAAAATTTTATGAATTTTTTATAGAGTTTTTGAATATGAAAATCAAGGTCATATGACCTACTCAAGTCAAGAAGAGGGTTAGTTGAACGAAGAAGACTAGAAGGTAGTTTGAGAGGGCTAAGAGTGTGAAGAACTGAAGAAGTGGTCATCATCAGTTGTTTTAAAAATATGGTGTCCTAAAGGTGATCAAAGATATTAGGTGGCTGAGTTGGTGCTGATTCATCTAATGGGTTGGTGCCTCCTTACAAGTGGGTGTTTGCTAAAGCTTAGCCGAGTTGGTGCTTAACTAGTTGGGGTTGGTGCTCCATGTGAAGTGGGTGCTTCAATAAATTTGATGTTTGTCTTATATCACTGTAGTCCATTTTGAGATATTAGTGGTTTTTATTCTCCTTGAGGGTTTCCCACATATATGGTGTGTTGACTTGTGTAATCTTGTTTCATGCTTTTGTCGTTGATTGCTTATGCATTGATTGATCTATATGTTGATGTAATGGTTCATGATTGCTTAAGTGAAATTGTTAAAGGAAGTTTTTGAAGACTAATTCACCCCCCCCTCTCAATCATTTTTCTTCCAACATAAAAATAGAGATAGAAGCTAATAATCTAAGGGCAATTTTCAAATCAATGAATACTGTTGATATCATACAACTAATCTCTATAGTACATTATTGATGCAACATACAAGGTAAGAATAACTAAGGGTTTACCCACAATAATTCCAACCACTGATCAAAATGAAATTAAATATTAGCCATCAATCTTCCCAAAGTGAATTTATGAACATTGAGTTGCATGTGTATATACAGGGATGTGATTTCATCATATAGATATCACACATGTGCATCATTGAAATATGCATGTGAGTTTATGTAGTTTTGAATTTCTATTGTAGATGGATAATTAGAAGTAATGGCATGTTATAATACAATATTAATTAAAAACACTATTAGTTTTAGACCAAGAAACAATTGTGATTTATGTGGATCGTTGATGAGTGATAGATTGATTTAAGCTATTAATAAGTTATGTAGAGATTGAATGTAAAAGGTAAGAAACAATTTGAAATATGATGATTATCATTGATCTTGTAAGATTGAATCTAGGTCATTGGTTAGCCTGTGGCACTAGGCGAGAAAATAGATAAAGTTAGCTCTTGTGTAACGATAGTTGTTGATCTCTTAGTGGATGGTCTAAGTTGTCCATAGATAATTCTATGTTATATGTTATGTATGCAATTATTTATATGATTCAACAATGATCCTTGATGTGACAAGATCATAGCTACATAATCAATCATTGCAATGGAGGTTCAAGGTTGAATGGAATTAAGTAATACGAAGCGACGGTCACTATTGATTTTAGATGGTTTGATCTAGATCGTTTGTTGTATCATTGAGGATGACATAAGGTATAAAGGTAAGGTGTTACAAAGCATAAATATATATTGATTTAAAGATAATTAATTTGAATCACTTATCTCAAAAATGGTGATATCTAAGCAATGGAATATAACAAAGTTGAAATGATGCTTACCATTGATTTGGAGTGATCTAATCTAAGCCATCGAGTACAACATTAGAGGAGTTTGGATATAAGACAAATGAATTTTACAATTCAATGTACACCATTAAATTTTTGAATTATATTTTGGCCATCTATTGAGATGAAGGCATTCACCAAAAGAGCAAGCAAGGTTATATCTACTTCAACATACATTTCTAATCCTTAAACTATCAGTGTTAATTGTTCATCACCATATTGGTGTATTATGATAATTAACTAAGGGTTTCCATGATTCAATGATGCTTGTTGATCTGACAAGTCTAATCCAACCTGTTGATCATTGAACCATTGATAATAGTTATATAAAGTGATATCACAATGCATCAATGATCATTGTTGATCTACTTTGATTTGATCTCAATTTTTGATCTTTGCTTCAATGGATTAAGCCTAAAGAGAATGTGATTGTTGTGAATCAAAAATTAAGGTCAATCTCTTAAGGATGAATCATAGTTGTCCAATGCAATAATGGAGATAGAAACCAATAAGTTAAGGGTAATTTTTGAATTAATAAACACTGTTGATATCATAAAACTAATCTCCACAGTACATCATCGATATGAAATATAAGGTAAGAAGCACTAAGGGGTTTTCCATAATAATGGAAACCATTGATCAAAATGAAATTAAATATTAGCCATCAATCTTCCCAAAGTGAAATTATGAACATTGGCCAGTTGGTGAAAATACACGAAGGTAATAAACTCATCACCTCCATTAGAACAATGAATTATTCTCAAATGAATATAATTCTTGTTGCCATTGAATAAATATCGTGGAGCTTTATAACTACACAAGATATTGTAGGCAAAACACACAAGGATTGTTAC
This sequence comes from Torreya grandis, assembly GCA_037957365.1. NCBI lineage: Eukaryota > Viridiplantae > Streptophyta > Pinopsida > Cupressales > Taxaceae > Torreya > Torreya grandis. The sequence continues at coordinate 188,310 of JARHVA010000169.1, read as the reverse complement.
AAAACTTAAGGATATCAAAATCAACTAACTAGGAAGCAAATTATAAGTAAGTTTTGTCATTTTCAATACCCATGTGTTTAATTCATATCTATAATCATGTCTCCCAAATATAAGTTTAGGAAAGATAAGCTTCCTATAGAGGAGACTCCTCCTAGAAAAATACCTAGTTCTTTTAATAGATATCCTTCCTACTTTGTTTAAATATTATGTTAATGTCATACAATTCACATATCTGGGTAACCCTAATAAGACCCAATATTTAGTTTTAATATTTCCAATAATATAAGGATCCTGTAATATAAAAAAAGGTAGAATACTATACTAGATATAACACACATACAACATGCCATTCCACAAAGATTTACAAGGCTATATACAAGAGTTATGTGTGAAGGAGGGTTGTAAGGGATATAATAAAAGAATCTACACATATAAGGTGCATGCAAAGGACTAACTAGTTCCAAGTGTCATTAGATGGTAACCAAGAGGAGTAAAAGAAAGTAATAAAATGAAAGACAATGCCATCAGGTGGTAACCATAAGATTTCTATTCTAAGGTTTGTAAGAGTGTCATTATATGGTAACCATGAAGTGTAAATAAAATAATAGAGTATACAAATATAAAAATAGGCTAATAATCATAAGCTAGTATAAGAATGGAAAACAAGAAAATAATAATATAATATATCCACCAAAATAAATAAATAAATAGTATAGGGTTAGGGCACTTACCTTAGGATGACTTGTAGATGCATCAATCTCCCCCTTTGCGTAAGTGACACTTTTTTATATATGTTTTAGGTGAAGATTAAGATGGAAAAAATATGACCTAAGTATCATTAGTTGGGTACTCCAAAGACTAGGTGTACCTTACTAGCAAAAAAACTTTCCATAATTGTAGGCTCTTTAGCCTAATTCCTCTTCTTCTTATTAAGGTGTATTTACACATTAGAATAGATCAAATTCGATGTCTTGTCTTTGAGAAATGACAAAGGGGAAATGTATAAATACAACTCTAAATCCACAAAGTTATAACTCAAACTTAACCAACATCATTAGATTGGTTGATGATGTAGAAACACATAAGAATATATAATACTTCATCAACTTGGGTGATGACGTAGGCCAAGGGAGGAACAATGCAAAATGTCATTGGCTAGGATGATGATGTCAAGGAGTAACACACAAACAGGGAGAAGAAAAGATGAAAAGGAGAACAAAAACCCTTGGAGTACAAATAAGTAGATGACATGAAATGATTCAAAGTAGATATAACCAAAGGTCATTTGGGAATCTCTCACAAAGCACCATGAACTAGCCCACCCTAATCTCGATACACTCTTTTGGATGTGCACTCATGATTATTGATGTGTCAAAAAGTCTTGCAAGATAATTTTTCACTAATTGAAAAATGAGGTGTATACATATGCCCCACCCAAAGCTCATCATGTGTTATAATAGTGTAATGTGAGATGATGATTTTGATAAATAAATAACAACATTAAATTAAAAATAGAGCTGCAAATAAATTATGATAAATAAATTAAATAAAACTAACATATATGTACCTCAACTTACATTTCTACTAAGATAAATGCATGCAAATACATTAGTCTTGATCGTGGCGGGTGAAAAAATTACTTATGGTAACACTAATGACACAAGACTAGATGGATAAAAGCAATGTGGGCATACACATATGATTATAAAAATGGAAGTATATGAGAGTCTCAAGGAGGGTGGTAAAAGGTAATTTGAATAACCACAATGGTAAATGCTAGATTAGGTCTAAAAGACCCAATAAGGGGAAAATAATGTAAAATGAAGGATGGGGTTAGATAGCCATGAGGTAAAGGCTATATTAGGTCTATAAAACCCAAAAGGTGATACTAATATAATGAAATAAGGGACCAAATAAACACAAAGGTAAAGGCTAAATTAGGTCTGGAAGACCCAAGGAAAAATAAGGTGAAAAGAAGAGATGGGGCTAGATAACCACAAGGTAAAGGCTAGATTAGGTTCAGACCACCCAAATAAGAAGAAAGAATAAGATCCCAAACACAAATAAGAGGAGTCAAAGAAAGATAAGACAATTACCAAGGGAGCATCTTAAAATAACCCAAAGATGTAGCTTCTATTCAAGAATAGATAGTTCAAAGGGGAACATTTGAATGCTAATGCCATTATAATGCTAACATTTCTAAAAAATATGTAGAATATGAAATACATAAAATTGGAAAGACTTGGAAACAAACTTGTCCATCAATAGGAATAATGGAGCGAGGAAAAATATGGTGTCATCAAGGTAAAAGCATGTTCTTTACTAGAAACAAGACACTCCAATCAATTTGTCAAGTCTAGGATTTTTTGACATCCATGGCTTAAAAATCCCCACCCAAAAATCGTGAAGCTTGGGATAACAAGTGAGGTATATATTCTCCCATAAAGGATATACAAATAACTATAAAGTTTCTTACCTTCCCACAATGTGCTCCTCATTCCTTAGGACCGCAACAGAGCCACTGTCAACTACGAAGATTGGGGACTTGATTGAAAAGGCAGGTGGCACTAATGATAGATATGCAACCTCCTATCCCAATCTACTAGCCTATCACACTCAAATGGGTTATACTTTTTGGCCAAGTGTGGAGTTTGAACTTTAACTAGGTTATGGGGTGTGTTAATAGTTTGATAATGTCTTTTAGTGTGATCTTGATTTTTTCTATTTTCAGTTGCCTTTCAATTTTTTTTGCTATGATATTTTGGATCTCTCTATTTTCATCCTCCATATGGATTTAGAAGACTAGTATTGGGTGCTTAAGATGACTAACACAAGAAATATTACACCTAGTTGCCATTGAGGAGGACCAACATAGTTACCTACTTGACAAGAAGCCTCCAAAGTTTTTATTTTTATAGAGGTTGCATTTAATGGCTATTTTTATCCCCATTTCAAAAAATGGTGATACCAATAACACCCTTTTTTTTAAATTAGTTTTTTGACATTTTCATTCTTCTTAGTTATAAAGTATCAACAATTTTTTTCCAAATGTTGTTTTTTCATTTTTTTAAAAATGTCTATTTTAAAAATGTTTTTTCTTATTTTTTCAAAAAAATTAATGTTTTTTAAAATTTAATTTTAACATTATTCATCACACTATATTTCATTTATTCTTTCAAAATTATATTTTTTTATCTAATTATATATTTTTAAATAATTTAGTATATCATACATTTAAATATAATATAAAATATTATTTTTGACAAATTTTCATCTTTATTTCAATGCATCACTGATAGTTGTAGCTAAATAACACTATTTTGAAATATATAGTAAAAAAATATACATTTAATACTACTTACAATAAAACACATACATTTTAGAAGTTTTTTTTTTTTTTATAACTGCCATGTCAAATAAAGAATTTTAATGGTCAAAGTTAGAAAAAGAAAAAAAGAAAAAAAAAATATTTTAATAGATTTCATGTATAAAAATGATAATATTTAATGTTTTTTCCGTGAAGTAATGATTAACATAAAAATGAAAGATAAAAAGTAAAACAAATAATATGGTAAATAATATATTAAAAAAAATCACCATAAAACAAGAATATATAGATATTTATTATTAATGTAAAATCTCAAAGTCCAAAACATTATAAATATAACCCATTAATGATAAGTCAAATTGAACATGTTCTTCAAGGACATCTTAAAACTAATCAATAATATTGAATATTTCTAAGTGCTTGATTTTCTTCTTAGACATCATTATATCATTTTATTGGGTCTTTTATGTCCCCAAGTTTTATAAAGTGACCCTTTTCCAAATAACCATTTCAATGGTGGTCGAGGCTCCTTTGAAATTGTTGCCACATGTGATGCACTAAAATATCTTTTCTTCAAACCAACTTTTTATATTTCATCTCGAAGAGAATTAATAACATTATTTTTATGCTTAACAAAATTGCATCGTAGTGTATCATTTTCAATGGATATGCATTTCATTCCTTTTTGTAAGCAACATGATAATGTTGTACCTAATTACTTAATAGAGAAAAATAATTAAGTAAAACAAGCATAAACAACTTAAAATTAAAAATGATAAAGATTAAATTATGCTTTCATATCTATTATATCATAAATCTTACTTGAATATGAGGAAAAATCTAACACCCAATTTCCTTCACTTGAAAATGTATCTATAAAATAATTAATCAATGCTTATGGCTTTTGATAAAAGTTTACAATCTTTCCATTCAAATCTGTTTCTTGATATGTTAGCTTTCTATCCACAACATTGTAAGTCAATAATTGACTATTGTTGCTTCCAACTTTTTCATTAATAAAAACAAGGTCATACATATCATCTTTGTCCAATGTAAAAGACACATGCTTTCAATATCACTCATAAATGGATCACTATTAGAGCTACAATTATTAGGTTTGTGACTGTAGCATAAATAAATAATAATTTAGTTAACTTGTAAATAACTCAAATTAGTTTCTAACTTTAAACACTAAACAATGCACTTTAAATATCTTACCAATAAAGTTGCTTCCTTAAATTTATTTTACTCTTGAAAGTTGATAGCACTAATCCTTCTTGTGTACCTGAATGAAAAACCACAAATATCCAAAGTGGTGATGTGACATTTACAATTCTCATAACCACTTTTTTAAATTCTTGGTAAATATAAGAATCATAATCATAACCAATATTTTGGATATTGTAACCATGAGGGTTATCTACAATGACCAGATTCCCTTACAGGAAAAATATTTGAAATGTTTTTAGAGTCACCTATTATTACTTGATATTGTATAGTGTCGAGCCCATTCAAAATCTAGTGATCAAGGTTATCATCAAATTGAACATTTTCAAAACATCACGTTCTTTAGATTTCAAACCTAGATCTTTGAATATAACTTTTAAAGGTTTGTGGTATTCCATATTTTATCCTCTTTGGTATATTTTATGAAAACACACACACACGCACGAGCGCGTGCGCACACACACACACCCACACACACCCACACACACACACACACACACACACCCACACACACACACACACGAGTAATAAACTAAAAACATATTAACCTATAAATGATAAAGTGAATATAAGAAATCAGCATACCTTTTTGAATGCAACAAAAAAACTATCTTAGGGTTGTTGTAGAGCTATTAAAATGACTATATGGTTTGATAAAGGAGGGGTTGGGTAAGGCTCGCCTTGCCCAACTCTATCAACAATTTAACTATTTAAAATTAGTTTTTTCATAGTGCAATAATAAATAGAATTCTTATAGAATCAACTGAGTAACAAATTTGATTCCAAAATGATCCTATTTATTTTTTAATTTAACCATTTGTTTTAGTATTCTCATATAAATGTTGTGACCAGATAAATAGAATAAATACTTTTAAAATGATATATGTAACAAAATAATTGAAAAAATAAATTTTATAAACCTAACATCCATATAAAATAAATCAACAAACTTACTTCTCAAACTCATTAGCCATGTCTTCCATTGATAATAAACCCAACCTTACATGTGATAATATCTCCAAGATAAGTGTTTTATTCTTCACTTCTTGAATCAATATCCAAGTTGTTATAGTCACATCTTTTGGCAATTTCTTGAATTTAGTACTTGTCTCACTAGTGTTTACTATAAAGGTCTTACACCTTTTAAATTTTTGATTTTTTATACCAATATTATCCCACGAGCTAAAGATATCACCAATCAAATCTAGTGTATGTGAAGTTTTAAATTCTAATTGAAATAATTATCCAGGACTCTAAATACATCAATTCATTTTCCACCTTGTTTTTTCACACTTTCCTCATCAATTGGGAAACCTATTTCCATAAAACATTACTTCCGAATATGAGCATCAACCTTTGATTTTCCCCCATCACATTTTTATTCAAATTCATTATGGATAACTATCACCCTTTGAAGGTATGTCACGAATATCCTATACTCACTATCTGTGTTATGATCCATGTTAATAAATTCTATTTTATATATGTTAAACCAATAAAAATGACACATTTGACTATTTAAAAAAAGGGGTTATTGGGATAATCTTGCATCAATTTTCCTCTAGCCTCTAAATAATGAATTCCCCAAAACACATAATAGTGATATTTTAAAAATTTTGATTAATCAAATGCATCCCTACTAGGAACCTCCATTAGGGAGACAAGAACTAAGTAGTCAATCACATTTGCAAATGGATTATATCTCATCAATTTTTTCAATTTGTGAATATGAAAGTGGTGTGGCTTTATAATTTGATAGTTCTCTTAACCTTTTATGGGTGTACAAAGCTACTTCACATTAAATTTAAATTTATATCCATTCACAATCAAGTTGTTCCTCATTCAATATTGAATGGTATTTTGTGTTTTTATCATAACACCATCCTCTATAATAGCTCTTAACATTATGATTTACTTACTACCCCTAAAATTTTCATTGTTATATTTAGAGCTAATGTTGGGCCATCAATTTTGAATCTATCTTGGCTGAGTAATTTTTGAAGATAAAGGCATAGAAGAAAGCATAGGCACGGGAGAGACATGACATGAAATACCATGGCACAAAAGAGGAAAGTCATGCAGAATAAGGAGACATGAAAGATGGAGAAACCAAGAATGTAGGACTTAGAAGTAGAAAAAACTTGGTCAAAGGAACATAAAATGAAGACAGTTAGAGAATAATTTGTTGAACATCAGAGAAGAATATTCAAACATGAATCTAGCACCAGTCATGAGAATATAGACACATGGTGATGGGGATCCAGTATAAAGAGATCATATAGGGGTAGTTAGGCATGGGTCCTTTATAATTTAATGTAAATGGCTTACCATGACTCATTATTATTAATGGTTGTTGGTGAGTCATCTTTTTGTAATTACTTCTGTAACTGAATGGTTAGAGTAGACCCATGTGTAAATACCCCTTAATTTTACTTAATTTTGGTTGTTGATCATTGTAATCTTAGAGTCATAATGATATTGGATATGATAGATGAATGTAGTGAGAGGAACCTATGTTTATGAAATACTTATGTAATTTATTCATGAATATACAGGAATCACTGCTATTTTGTTCTTAGTTAATGTCTAACTTATTTTTATGTGATTAGTTAAGGAATTAATGAATAGTTAAGAATTAGAAAGGGAACTAAATATTAATTTAAAACTAAGTTCCTATTTGAGCACCCTAGCTTAAGAAACTAGATGAATGCACCGCCGCACGATGAAGCCAATGAGAATCAGTCTTAAGCTACATACTTCAAGTGAGTGCAAGAGAACCTTTTCTTGTAGGATGTGCTAGTATGATATCTCATTGGAAATCTTATTCTCTTAGGCACGGAACTAGAGAAAATACATATTATACTAAAGGAAAAGAACCCAACATTTTGGTTTCATTTTTGGGATCCATTAAACTTATTTGCATGATTATGGGAAAATGCTCAAACAATTATCTTTGAAAAATGTTGAGCATTGGGTTACTATCATAGAAGAGATTTTTCACTTTAGTATATTGAACCAAGAGTTTATGTGTGTGCATGGGTATAAAAACACCTTTATGACTCATTCTATGAAGATTTCTTTGTAAAAGTACCCATTCACTTGCATGTTTGGTTTTTAGCATATGTGCAAGACTGTTCAAAAAATTATAGATGGAAGATATCCTGATAAGTAAAGCACCAGTCAGCCTTAAAAATATTGGGAACACCTTGGACATGTGTGGTTGATATTTGGTGGTAAAGAACACTTAATATCTATATTTTGGAATACATGGTCTCTATGTACCATTGTCTAGAGGAAGCCTAGTTTAAATTCCTATAAGAGCTATGTGGAAGGTAGCTTAGGTAGTTTTTGTTAGAGATTAAGAAGCTTATAGTTGACTCAAGACTTGAAAACTTTTACATGGATCTCTAAACTCTCTCTCACCTGAGCAACGTAGTCAATGGGGAAATGAAGGGGCACATATTGATATAAGATTTTTATTTTAGCATGGTAGTGAGTTAGTGAGAGTTACATAATCATAAGTATGATTAGGCTAGACAAAGGGATATGATTGGAAGAGATCTAGGGAGGGACCAGGAGGACTCTAGAAGCACCACAAGGATTTGCAACAATGCAAAAAGGCATAATGAGGACTCCCCAACTATAAGACCTCACTTAACACCAACACAAGTACATGTAGGATAAATAAATCAAGTATTGGTGACTATAGAACCTAATATAGATCATCCTAATTCCCCACCCATAGTGCATACTCATACCTAAGTTAGATGGTGTTGTAATAAATTGGGATATAAATAGTGTAGAGTCAAAGTTTGAACCTGTCAAAGAAAATTTTAAAGTACAGAGTTAATATAGTAGTTTGTTATTAATTTATTTTACATTACAAGTCAACCCTATGGCTCACTTTGGAATGATTAGTGGACCAAGTATATCTAGTGGGCAGAGTACTGACCTTCTATAGTTAATCAACCTACTTTTGTGCCTAAGATATCAAGTGATTCTATTACCAAAGGAGGCACTGGAGGCAGTACTAGTAGTGGTTTAGCTAGAGGATCCAGAGGTGGTGTAGGAGGAATTGGTGGACCTCCCCAAAAAGGTCTAAGAGGGATTGTAAGTGTATCATAATAGGATCCATTTCCAACACTGAGCCTACCTATATCCTACTATGAGATAACACTTTATCTGCTTAAATATTAAAGTGTTGAAAATGTAGTGGAACATAGTCATAAGTGCAAACTTATTTGGCAGGTGTGAGACATTACTTCTACTAAAAAGAAGGTAACTTAGTTTTACACTACCCTTTTAGACCACATGCATAAATGATACTAGAAGTTTGATGCATAACAATTTGTGGTAAACTATGAGTAGTTAAAGGTGGATTTTCTCTAATAATTTGATATCCTAGAGATTGAATAATAGAGTATTGTTACCCTAAAGCATATTAAATAAAAACTTAATAAGAGTGTGTGTGAGTATGGTGCATATTTTAAAATGCTTCTTTCCAAGTTATCATTTGAGATAAACACCACTCAACATGCCTAGTGGTTTATAGGAGGCTTGTTACTTCCCTTCTGATGTACATTATCTGAGAAGACCTGCACTAACTTGGGTGAGGCATTAGAAGCTGCACTTCATGCTAAAGTTATTTGAGGTCTAGATATAGGGATTAGTCCCTTTATGGAAGCCCAGATTGCTACTATGGCATCTCAATTAGAGAATCTCATTATGAACATTACTCAAGATACTCAAAATAGTGTATGGTGTGTTGATTGTGAAGTTGAAGGTCATAATAGGAATAATTATCCTCGAAAGAATATCTAGGCCATGGTAAAGCAGTCCTATGATATCTACCAAGAAGACCATGATGTGAGAGATTTCCCCTTGCTTTAATGCACTAATCATTCTAAAGTATCATCATATTATAAAATATGTGATGTGTATACACATGATATAAATGATTAGCACCTTATTAGTGACATTCATGAGGCCTTGCATGGTACTTATTAGACCTATGTAGTCAACAACTAGGATAATGGTGGAATTCAGTCTTATAGAGTTTGCATTTATGGACACAAAGGTGGTCATTTTATACCTATAACCTACAAGTATAGATCTTTAGAGCATTACCAATATGATTTCCCAGTCTATCCAACCTATGTCTTTTGTAAGAATGACCATCGTCTAGAAGAATGCTTAGACCTATATGTTGACATCACCAAGGAGCAAAATGAGAAGGGTGTTGGGATGATACAGATTGAAAAAACTCCAAGTTCTCAATGGAGATCGTGCCCTACTAATCTGACTAGTCCTAAGGTAAATATCATTACACAAAATGGTGCTCGTTCCCAATCCATTTCAAATCCACCACTGACAAGGTTCAATGGGATGAGCCTCATGCAAATCACTACCTTGATTCTCATCAATAGAAAGAAGTATTTTAGGACATAATGACTTTGGTGCAGGAGCTTCATGGTGAAATTCAATTCCTTAAGGATAGAGATGCTAATACACATGCTAAAATGTAGAAAACCTTAATTCTCTAAGACCTAATGCATTATGAGTTTCATGAATTATGTAAATGACTTATTGACAAAGACATAATTCCCATTTTAAGGAAATGGTTAAGTCATCAAGAACCAAATCCCATAGAAGATCATCAATTGAACCATGCACAATTACAAGAGGCTCATATCCAAATGAGTACAGAGTATGATAAATAAATTTTAGTAAACATAACTATTAATGGTTGGGTCATTCAAGATATACTAGTTGACATTGACATGGAGGTGAATGTACTAAGGATGCTTGGAGAAAGATGGCATGCCCTCCTTTACAACCTTATCCACACGTATTATTCATGGGTAATAAGACTCATGCACTACCTATAGGAGTTCTTAAGGATTCCACCATTGATATTTTAGGTGTCACTTTCAAGGCTAAATTTGATGTAAATGAGTTGGTTGAAGATGATGATTTTTTGGCTCTTTTGGGTCATTTGTGGTGATATGTAAACAATGCGGACTTGAGATTCAAAAAGTGCTAGATCAGTTTTGAAAATGAGGATCACCGTATCATGATTCCCATAGACAATGCTCAAGGACCTCCTTTTGTTGAACCAATTAACATCAATGAGGATATAAATCATATTTATAATGTCATAGCTCGATGAACTAAGCATCATGATCCTAATTTGGATGGTATATTATATTGGGTAGATGCACACTCTATTTCTAACATTGTTAGCAATGCTTGCAACCATTAGGATCACAAAGAATATGATCTTATTGGTTGAATTTTTAGTACCATTGGTAGTTAAGAGGATGTTTTATGAAATCTACATAAGTGTCGTAAGTTTTTTCACCTTATTGGTGGACGTTTGATGGTTGGACCACCCCTACAATTAGATCAAGTACCTATGTTTCATGATCAAATGGAAGTTTGGGAGTATGTGCAATAGTTGGATTTTTTTTGTGTTTGAATATGAACGTATGTGCTTACTTAGTTATGTTTTCAAGGGATAATTGCTTGATGGTTGGAATCTCACCATCATAATTATCTTACTTGGGACCGAGTGCATGCTACCATGCACTATCATTTCCATCATGATAATTGTGTTCATTCCACTCTAAGTTATGATGGTATTAATTCTATAGAAGATCATATCAATGCTTGGGAAAACCTTTGGAATGCGGATGAGACATCTTTGCCTGACTATTCATGGTTTCATGCATTTTATGGTAATCTACACACCTGGGCTAGAGTGTGGTACATTCATCAAGAATAATGTGTAAACATGGATTCTTGGAGTAACATTAGAATTAATATGATTTTAACACTATCTTATTCATCCCCTCACATGGATTTATGCCCATCCTTATAATCCATCCATCAAGCAATTATAAGAAATCTAGCACCAGTTGAAAACTACATACAATATATACATGGCATGTGTGAGGATAATTTGTCCATTTTCCAAGAATATGCTACTGTTGCCTCATATTATTCACAGATTGAATCTCAACTAGACCATGCACTGAGGGAATAGATATAAAAGGGTAAACATAAGGTTGTGTACCAATTTGAGGAAGATATTGGTTATGACCCACAATATCCATCCATTGATCACTTGGCTTTACATACTAAATATGGAGCACCTAATGTTTGAGACACCATATAGACTGACCAACAACTATATTTAGAGCCACTCTAGATAGTTCAACATAATATTGACATGGATGACATGACCAAGATGGCTATTATGGGGAATTATTGGTTTGATATTGAGATCACCAAGGTTTTTGAACTCATATAAGAATATCAATATGTTTTCCTACATAATTACACTGAGATGAAAGGAGTGGATCCATAATTTGGTAAGATGCCCATCAAGTTAGTTGAAGGTGCTCAACTAGTTAGAAAAATACCTTATCAAATGAATCCTAATCTATGTGCCCAAGTCAAAGAGGAGATTGACAGTATGTTATGCACTATAGTTATCACCCCTATTAATGAATTTGAATGGGTGAGCCCCATGGTGACTAGTATCAATAAGGATGATTGTATTTATATTTGTGTAGATAATTGGTTACTCAATATTACTTGTATAGCTAACCCATTTTCAATGCCTTTAAAAAAATATGTTTAAGGAGTTACTGGGTACAACATTTATACTTTCATCAATGGTATTTCTACTATCATCAAGTCGATATTGTAGAAGAAGATAAGCCAAAAACCACCTTTGTAACTAAATGTAGTTTATTCACTTACAATGTAATGCCCTTCAGTTTGAAGAATGTTCTAGCCATGTTATCACATATTGTGGTAAATTCTTTTAAGGATTTTATTCATAAGTTAATTCAAGTCTACTGGGATGATTGGATCATCTATGGTTTAGTGTGTGATCATTATGTTAATCTTTTCCTTATACTTGAGCATAGCTGTCAACTTTAGATCTCTTTAAGTTTGAAGAAGTGTGTCTTTACTACTCCTTTTAGAATTTTATTGGGTCACATTATTTATCACAATGGACACCTGGTGGATCCAGCTAAGATTGTATTTATTGTTTGCCTTTCAGTGCCAACCACCCAATGTGAGGTCTATGCCTTTATAGGACACGTGGGGTACCATCAAAAATTAATTCAGGGATATGCTACGATCACACCACCACTAGAGGAACTGCTTAAACATAATGGTCAATTTTTATGGACAAATGCTCACTAACAGGCATTCATAGCACTTAAGGACAAGCTAATCACTGTGCCCATTCTCCAATTCTCAAATTATACAAAGCCCTTTCATGTACATGTTTATGATTCAAGTATGGTAGTGGGTGTTATACTTGCATAATTTGGTGAGGGTAGTCTTGATCATCCCTATCTAATTTTCTAATCAAAATCTCACTACAGCTGAATGGAATTACTTAACTACAAAATGTGAAGCCTTATCCATGGTATATACACTTTAAAAATTTTGTTAGTATCTATTGGCCACCCCATTCACCTTATTTACAAATCATGAAACACTTAAATACCTCATGAATAAGTTGGTTTTGCATGGATGCATTTGCTAATGGATTGTGCTCTTTCAAGAATCTCAATTTTTTGTGATGGTGAAACTGAGTAAGGCTAATTATGGATGAGATCACTTATCATACATTAAATTTAGTGAACCGATACATGCATCAAGGATGACTTACTTGACATTCATTTTTTTCAAGTCACATGCATATCTAAGGAATTGGAAGATATTGTAGCTTTTCTTAACATAGGTTTAGCACCAACCCACCTCAACACTCAAGAGAAAAATAAATTGGTTGTTCATGCTACTCCTTTCCAGCTAATTAGAGGTGACATTTATAAACTTGGACAGGATGAATTATTATGACAATGCATGATGCAAAATGAGTGCACTAAAGTTATTTAAGGGGTTCATGAAGGTATCATCGAAGGATATTCTATCGATGATGCTACTGTGCAAAAGGTTTTATTCATAGGGTTGTGGTGGCCTAATTTATTTAAGGATTCCAAAGCTTATGCATGCCAATGTGATATCTATCAGCTTGTGGGTAAATGGAACCACATGTATGTTATGCCCCTTTATCTGATACTTGCTCATGAACCCTTTGAGAAATGGGGTGTTGATTTTGTTGGCCCCATTACTCTAATGGGGAGGCATAATGGCATGAGCTATATCATTACTAAAATTGACTACCTCATTCACTGAGCTGAAGCAATGCTAACCCATGATTGTAATTCTATAATTGCTACTAGGTTTCTTTGGGATAATATTATTACAAGGTATGGATGTTAGTTAAATTTGACTAGTTATAATGTCACTCAATTCCTTAACAAGACAACATGTGTCCTTTTAGTTGAGTTCATGATTACTCACCATTAGACTACACTATATCACCCTTAGATCAATGGTACACCTGAAGCTTTCAATAAAAGCTTGGGTCATACATTGATGAATATTTGTAATATTAGTCATACTGATTGGGATTATCACATTTCTACGATATTATGGGTATATTAGGCCACATATAAATGGATGAACAAGAGTACTCCTTTTAATCTTATCTTTGGTGCTAAAGTTATTCTCCCACTTGAGTTCCTTGTACCTTATTTACATATTTCATACATTGGTTAGTTGGATGATGAGGAATCTTTAAAAGCATGCCTAGATGCGTTACTAGAGTTGGATGAAACCTAGTTTCACATGCATTAGAGTCAAAGAGTGGAGAAATAAAAATAAAATACTTGACATGATAGACATCTTAAGACTATGACTTTTTCTCTTGGTATGCATGTGTTGGTATATAACCAAGTTTGTGCACCATTCATGAATACTTCATATCCATTGAGATGGTCTAATTATCATTCATAGTATTCATCCTATAGGCACATGTAAGTTAAAGAGGTTAGATGGCCAATTCCTTCTAGGCTATTTCAATGGTAGTCAACTTTGACCCTAACATTTTGAGTGATATTTCCCTTTTGTTAATAAGGCATATGCTAGTCGGTTAGTTAAGGATTTTGGTTTATTTTTCAATAAAGTGTGGCATTGGTTGTGTAACTTTTGATTAAGTTCAGATCAACACTTGGTTTTTTCTTATTTTCTATCTTGTCATGGAGGATCATGAACATATTTTAGTGTGGGGTAAGTGTGAAAGAAGTATAGCTAGAAAGCATAAGGAAATGATGGAAGGAAATGCATGAGAAAAAGGGGGACATAAGTGAAAGTGCATAAGGATAAGAAGATATGCAAGATGCAACGTGTAACCACTATGAAGGGATCAATATGAAAAATAAATTAAGTTCCCACCTTAGAAATGAATATTTGTAAATTATTTATAGTTGTTATGTACTTAAAGAAAATTACAAGATGGGATAGATGCATTAAATGTGATAAAAGTAATTTGTAATGGCAAGTGTCCATAATGGACATCATATAAATACCGTTAGAGGCATTAATGAATGAAATGATGGATGAGGTCATGGGGAAGTAAATGTGGATTACCCCTCAAAGATATAAAGGTTAACCAATCATCATTTTAACACTTTACTATTACAAATTCACAAATTTATAGAGCTAAGCATAACGTTTTCAAGCTATCAGAGGAGTGTTTATCAAATTTTAATGACCATTTCATAATTTTGAAGTAAGGCAATCATAATAAAAAGAGAGATTCGTAGAGTAGTGATTAGAGAAATTTAGTTGAAGGAATTATAGGTTTTAGTTATTGACATCCACCAATAGAGGATACTGAACCAAGAGAGATGAGAGAGTTAAAACAATAATCACTTATTCATTAAGGGGGATCAGATGGCCACACCTCAACCTTTGGGTTCCTCAGAGAGTGATGAGGCCAAAGAAGAAATCCCAAAGAAACAAGTCTTTTCCCTTAATTCATAAAAAATAGGAGTTTGAAGGCACAAAATTACAACTAATGTTTAAGAGAAGAAGTACCTAGTGAATCTAACGTGCAAGAAGAAAGCTTGGTACATTAGATAGAAGGAACACACAATAAGGAAACAAATATGGTGCATGGGGAAAATAATATAATAGAAACACCACCCCCACCCCCAATATTTATTGAATAAATGCAATATCCTGAACCAATATTGTTCATGAATAAATAAGAGTCCAATGTATCAACCTATCAGATATTTTATTACAATCACTACCAACTAGGGAATGAAGTAGAGTTATAATGTGACTATAAGGTTGAGAAACAAAACACCATAAATGAAATAATCTTTTATCTTACTATTTTCAATCACCTCAATGATGTTGAAGTTTTTCATCTTTTCAATCTACCTTACTTTAGGTAGCCTCTAGAGGTCATGAGATTTCTTATCTCGCATGTTCACAAAGATTAATTTTACTTTATAGGGCATAGAATGAGGATCACTGCCCAAAGAATTAGTAAAGTCACCAGTCTACAATTCTCAGGCACTAACATCAATGGAGATTTGGAGGATCAAGAAGAGATTGAGAAGATTGTGGTGGTGCTTGAGTACAAGAAGCAAGGCCACATAATGTACATAATTAGTCTTTAGGATCCTATCCTTTGGGTAGCTACACACTTGGTTATGACCAAGCTTGGAGGAGTTGATAGGTGTAAATAAGTAGATATGGTGCACTTGTATGTAGCCCACTAGATAGCCCAAGGGGTTAAGTATAATTATTCCTAATTTTTTACTGGGTGAATTATTGCATATGCAGAGAACGCCCACCACATGCCTAATCAAAAATTTGCCTGGGGTGTAATTATTTTACTATTAGTAATTAATGATATTGGTGTTGCTGAGTACATTGGTGGTAGTTAAAGTGGGCTTACCCACCTAAAAACAAATCTTTGATCGAGAAATTTAAATCATTCACTTATCTTGGTGGTAGTAATCTCACTCACAAGTCAAAAATGAATGGCTTGTATGATGGAATGAAATAAGATATTTGGAATGAGTGGCACATCCCCAAGGAATTTCCTATATAAATAGGGGATCAAGCCTAGTTGCGTAAAAGTAACACTTTTATTTAGTGTGCATCCACATGAGCCTTGTATATGACTTGTCTGAGTGGCTCAAGCTACAATATATTTTCATTGGTAGGTATTTTATGAACTCTGTAAATAGAATATATGATTCATGCCCCATGAATATTGATGAATAAAATATTTATATTGATTCTCACACTCTTCACCAGTTATATGTATATCTAGGGAAGAAGGCTTATAGAGAAAAACTAGAATTAGATAATACCAATATTAAAGCCCAACAAATCCTAGTCAGGGATGAAATTAATTTCCTATTTTATATGTTCAAATTGAGAAAGAAGGGGAATGCTAAGGATAAGAAAAAAACCATTCCACCCCAACCATAGATTGTAAGGCACCGAAAAGATAAGAGATTGGGGCACAATGCCAACTTGAGCACACAACTAACGTGACCAAAGTGGCAAAGGACTACCCCTTCACCACCAAAAGATGAAATGCCTAAGGTTAACCAAAAGGCCTTGATTCTACCACATAGACATCTGTTCCTATGGAACAAGATATTTGAATGCCTAAAGATGGGGAATATGAGTAAAGAGTGGTGAATCTGGAAACACCACCATAGAGATGACCTTCCCTTATGGCACACAAGGAAAATGAGGCTACACCAGAACTAGAAAAAGAGCCCTCACTAGTGCATCATAAATAAGTCACCCTTGATGACACACAAGTGAACATTAAGAGTCTCACTAGTGAAGAATAGGATGACTTAGGTACAACTTTGGGCATTGGCGACCTTGATGCTTGTACCAGTCACTAAGAAGTGGAGCTAGATGTTGAAATATTTTAGCATAACCCTATTAGAGGGAAAGAACCTATTGATGAATCCATGTAGCAGAGGTCATTATCTACCAATGCAACTCCTTCTATTTGTGCTCAATATCAACATAATGTATCAAAGAATGACTTGTATATGTGGGAATATTTTCCCAAGGAGGAATCAACTGAGCAGACTCAATGAGAAATTTCTTTTTATAATGATATATATAAAATGAAGAGCACCATTATGAACTACCTGTGGATAGTATTATTTTAGCACCGAGAGAGGTATAACTCCATAATACATTTTGGGTGAATCTTTGATAGTGCACGACATCTCAGGCAAGTGTAGTCCTTTTAAAATTTCCTCATAAAGTGGCAAGGCAGAAGAATGCCTCGGAATATTTTGATGTGAAAAAACTAAAGAGGAGGCATCAAGAGGTCATTGATATATATCATAATGAGTGCACTTAAAGGGTAAAACTTTAAGAGGATTTAGAAGAGTTCAAGCACCAACTAGAAGTAGAGATGGTGGCTAGAGTGAAGACTCTAACACTTTACAAGTTTATTTTACAATAAGAGGTAGACCTTAAAAATGGAGTTCCTTTTAATGATGAGGTTATTGATAAATTAGGGACCTTGGTGGAGTTTTTGTTGAAAATATTTAAAGATCAGGCAAATCCTCAATATGAGCAATCTTAGGTAATGGAGCATTTCGTTGAGGTTGTTGAAGTTTATAAGAGATTTTTGACTAGATTTGGTGATACAGTTCCCATTGTTGATGGCTTTTTTGTCAAATTAATGTGGCCTAATAAAATTTTAGAAGCAAGGATTTAAGCAAAATAACTTAAATGCTAACAATTGGCTGAGAGTGTGCTAACGAAAAAAGATAGAGTTGCGTGCACCAAAGCATTTCAAGTTGTGGAGGCCCTAAAAAATAAAATAAGTGCTCATGATTAGGAGTTGACACCAATTTTTTAGTACTATGAGAACATGTTTTGATGGAGGTTAATTCACTAGAGGATGTTCATAAGGATACTTCTGCATCACTTGAATGTTTAACCACTCAAGCGGGTGACTTTATGGAATAACCCGAGGAGAATAAGTGGCATAAGGAATAAGTCAAGGAATCAGTTCCAACCTCCAAAATGTATTGAATCATTGGGAGGAAGTAAAGCATCATGTTGAATAGATGAGGCTTAAGTTTTTTATAGTAGAGGGACCTAAGCATAATGTAAAGTTTAGGATAGACTATTGGCTTAGTGTGGGGTGATGTTGGGCCATCAATTTTGAATCTCTTTTGTCTAAGTAATTTTTGAAGATAGAGGAATGAAAGAAAGCGTAGGCACATGAGAGACACGATGCATAATACTATGGCAAAAATGACCGTGGAATAGAAAACCATGGCATGGAAAATGCAAGTCATGCATAACAAGGATACATGAAACACAAAGAAAATAAAAATGTAGGACTCAGATAATAGTGAAAGACTTGGGGAAAAGCATAGAAAGTAGAGATGGTTAGGGAATAGTTTGCATGAATGTCAGAGAAGAATAATCAAGCATGAATCCAACACTGGTTCATGAGAAGATAGGCACACAGTGATGAGGATCTAGTATAAAGAGAGTATATAGGGGTAGTTAGGCCCAGGTCCTTTAGAATTCAATGTAAAGGGCTTGCCATGACTCATTGTTATTAATGGTTGTTAACAAGTCATATTTATATAATTACTTATATAAATGAATGGTGGGGGTAGACCTATGTATAAATACTCCTTAATTTTACTTAGTTTTGGTAGTTGATCATTGTAATCTTAGAGTCATAATAATCTTGGATATGACATGAATGCAATTAGATGAATCTATGTGTTGATGAAATACTTGTGTAATTTGTTCATGGATATGATGAAATTATTACTATTTTTTTCTCAATTTGCACCCAACTTATTTTTATGTGATTAGTTAAAGAATGAATGAATAGGTGAGAGTTATACATGGAACTAAGTATGAATTTAGAACTAAGTGCATGTTCGAGCACCCTAGCTTAAGAAACTAGATGAATGTACTACTACAGAATGAAACCAATGGGAACCAGTCTTAAGCTACGTGCTTCGATTGAGCACGTGAGAAAATTTTCTTGCATGATGTGCGACATGTTAGCTCATTGGAAATATTGTTCTCTTAGGTGCATAACTAGGGAAAAACATGTTAAACTAAAGGAAAAGATCCCAACAACTAACCATGACTTCTTTATCAAGATCAATGGCATTAGATCTCCTTATTTTATGATTTAAATGAGTTTCATCAATAACAACAATATGTCCATCATCATTAGGAAGGGAAACATTCTTAGGCATGCTTCTTTTACGTTTTTCTTATTTATTATCCTTATTAATAGGAGTGACAAAATCATTGGAACCAATGTCGGCATGATCTTCATTCGGGGTCGCTAAAGGTATAAATGTAACATTTTAAACCTTATTAGATTGTTGGGTTTCATTTAGTTTTTGTTTTTTACTTGGCTTTACCCCTATAGTTTGAATTTTTGATACTCTTTTTTATATTTCATTATTTATTATGCCTTGTCGATATTAAAAACACTGATGACATCCATGATATTCTCCTCCATACAATAAATTCTCCCCAACATATGTGAAAATGGCATGGAAAAATCATGTAAAAATAAATATAATATTTTGATATTAAATATGTTATAAATAATATCATGGCACTTAGAATAATTTATACAAACCTAAAAAATAACAAACAAACTTACTTTGCATGTTTTGATGTCTTCCAGGATGGATAACATAGTTCTATAAAACCTTCTTTTGTGTTATAATTGCTAGTTTTGAAACATTATCTAATCTTGACACATGTTTTGGATTGTTTCATGAGTGCATAAAGAATCTTTACATCTAACACGACACATATCTTGTAACAAGCCAATTGACTGATAATTTGATTTTATTATTTCAAACTCAACACAATAAAAAAAATTATATTTTTCCATTACTACTATATTTGTCCTTCACATTCCAAGAATGACCCATTTTGTTATCTCCTACAATGTATTTCCAATCTCTAAAATTCTTCATAATTTTTGAGAGCTCAGTTGGCAGACCTTGAACATAAGTGCTAGCCTTTTGTTGGCTAACAATATCAAAAGCCCCAATTACAATTTTGGAGGTGATTGTCACATGTCTTGATCCAGAGACATTCACAAATAACCTCCTCAATGCCATTTTTCCTAGATAGAAAATGTAGAATATAATTTATTATTTTAATAATAATAATAATATTTATATATTTTAATATAAACAAACTAATAAACAATTGATATGAACAAAATCACCTTAAATTTATTTTTTTGACTAAAAAAGTATATGGTAAAATTTAAGAAAATTATAAAAAACTACACTATTTTGAAAATAGACATATTTAAACAAATAAAATCAGATAAAAAAATTAAATATTATCATATAAAAACTCATTTTAAAAGAATGAAAATTTTTAATATATATTTCAAAATAAAATTAAAAAACATTTAAAATAAATCTTAAAAAAAACATAATTCAAAAAAATAAAATTGAAAAAATAAAAATAAAAAAGTCAAAAAAGAAAACATAAAGAAATATTTTTAAAAAAATAGCAATTAAGAAAATTTAAAAAACATTAAAAAAATTGAAAATAAGTTTTTTTTTTTTTTTTAAAATTATTATTATTATTATTATTATTATTATTATCATCATCATCATCATCATCATCATCATTATTATTATTTAAAAAACAAAAAAAAATAAAATGAAAAACTAAAAATGAAAAAAAAACACAAAAAATAAATTATTCCCCTTTGCACGTGGCATACTTATCTCACTCATGATGGATTGCAAAGCAAGCTTGTGTCAAACACATTATTAGTCTTTTCAACCTTAAGGGAGAGATCCCCACTATTTCTAATGTCATTTCCACTCTTTGATTGTGTTGTATTGTTTATGATGACAAGAAGTGGATAGGTATCAACTGAGCTATTTGATACTTATTGAAGTTCATTATTGGATTGAATAGAATAATTTGGGACACAATTTTTAAATGAGAAGATTCCTTAATAACTCAGTGGGTGGATACAGAGTCAAGATTGAATCATCGCATTGTGAAGTTGTGAGGAAAAATCCCATGGTATGGCACCTTTTAAGACAAGGAGGATTAACAAAATTTATGGCTATAATCATGGGATTCGATTTAATGATTTTTTTTTAAAATCATAAAATCTTGAAATGTAAGATAAGTTAATGTGAGAGGAATTTCCTTCACCATGTCGGAGGAAAGCATAACTAGGGAAATTGGCATGGTTATGGAAGGAATGAGATTATCCAAATCTAAAAGTTCTAAGAAGGAAGACATGAAATCCTTTCTTAAAGGCAAATAAAAAATAACCAAATTCCAAGTTTGATATTTGAGAGAATCATTTCCTAGGCCTTGGAGAGAATTTTTATTACAAATAATGAAATATGTGTATTGAAAGGAAGGTTTAAATGCACGTTTTCTTACCATTTCACCCTGATCAATCAATTTCACCATTAAAAATTGGTAAGCATTCCCTTCTACTTATTAATATCTTTAGATACTTTTATTATCGATGTCCAATTAGAAAAGACAAACATTCCCCTTCACCAAGCCTTAATATTCCTGTTAATCCAAGATGCTAAATTTGTAAATGTTCTATCCAACACACCCTGAATGTTTCCCTAATGGAGTAATAACCTTATAATATTAAGCCCATTAAACCTTCCTCGAATGTTGTTGATAAGGAATCTAAATTACCTAAATTTATTTCTATAAAATTTCCCAAAAAGTGGAAGGATACATGTGCAAAGGAGCTTGAGGTAGGTAAGGTTAAGTAACACTTATTTCAAAGAAGGACTAATTTGAAGTTATTATAATTGATGATAATGCCCTTAGAGCCAATTTTGGAAAAGACTATCTAAAACCATCTTCTTCTAAACCTAAATTTACCCAAGAGGTAAAAAAGTTGCACCGATAAGGAAATGTTATTGTAGAGGAAGAAAAGTATGAACAAATCAGTGAAGATAATACCCTAGTAGTAGAGGCAATGGAGGTGAGAGTTAAGGAAAATAAATAAGATGTGTCCTACATGAACCTAAATGAAATGATCAACACCTTGGAAAGGAATCTCACTTTCATCACTATATCATGAAATAGTTCATAATAAAAAAGGAAAGATTAAAAAAAAACTAGAGCTACTGCTTTAATAAATAAATGGATATCAACCCAAACTCCAGATAAATATCCCCTTCAATCAAGATCTTTGGTAAATGATAAGTAAAGCTAGTGAACTAAGAAACAAAGTGTCTCGGTGAAAATAAAAACTATGATAGATGGAGAGTGAACATAAGTCTCTTAATGACTCCTTGAGGAAGGTGTTTCACCTAATCAAAGTGACTATCAAGAATAGTGATGCAAGCATTACTTGCTTAAGGGATAAAAAAGAGGAAATTAAAGCCATAAGCAGATTAGATTAAGATAAAGATTAAGTATACAGGGTAAAGGGAACCTCATTGAAGATAAAGACTTAGACCTTGAAATTACTGAGGACTACCTCAAGTTTCTTTTTGAATAATAGGAGGTTATCAAAACTCTAAATGACCCAAGCTCACTTTAATTTTATTCTCATCTAGGTTGTAACTTTATTGTTTATTGATAATTTATATTATTTTACTGTAGGATGTCAGCTTTATTTCAATAAAGACCTGTTGAAAGATCTATCTTACTGTTGGTTTCTATATTTTGGCCTATATTATCTTATTTTTTATTCTAACTTTGTATAAGGATTTGGGCCTTTCAAAAACCCACTTTTAGATTGAATAAAAAAAGTAAAAGAAAAAATAATTAAAAAACATTGTGGAGGGGGATGAATCTGGGCATCCCTTTCCCTCCTCCATTGCCCTATCCCTCCTATTTGACTCTCCCTCCTCTTCCTCTCCTCCTCCATCCCCTCCTAGCCCCTCCCATGCCCCATTCATACTACCAAGCATGAGGGGTGGGTCATTAACCAACTACTGCTTGTAGTGGTGCCACTTGTAGTGGTGGAAAGGGGATGGAGGGGGAGAGGTATGGTTAGAGGATGGGGGAAATAGAAAGTAGGGAGGGGAATGTCAATTATGGGAATTGCCTCCCTCCTAAATGTTTTTTTTGTTTTTTAATTCTTCTTCTTTTTAATTTTTTATTTCTAGATTTTATTTTTTTCTAAAGGGAGAGAGGGAGGATCAAGGGTGGGTAAGGGTGGTTCCCAGTATAGCCCTCCTCCCCAATTTTTTTCTATATTATGTGTGTTTTTTTTTTTTTTTTTTATAAATTTTTATACAATTTATATTTTTTATTTAAATTAAAAATCCACATGTCCCCTAGTTTTAGGGGTTTTCCCCTCTTTTCTTTAATTTTTTCTCTATTTTTTGTTTTTATTTTTGTCATCTTTGGAGTTATTTCTCTAAAATATACTAAAAATAGGGTTTTTTTTGGTTTTTTCCCCCTAAACCCACCTAAAATATTTAAGGTTTTAGTTTTTTAAAGTCTAACTTGTTCAACAAAAATATGAAAAAAATACAGGGTTTAGAATTTTTTATTAAAAAATATTTTTTCATAAACAATGAATATATATATATATATATATATATATATATATATATATATATATATGCTAAAAGCTCACTATTGATTGTCTCCATAGTGGTCCTAAAATTCCCTTATGAATCGATCCAAAGTCTTTAATCAATGCTCCACAAGATTGAATGCAAAGTTAAAATAAGAAACAAGGATGTGTTTATTTAATAAAGATTAGGTATAACATTTTTATTTTTAGTGAAAGTAGGATAAATAAAATAATCAGCCATTTAATGCATGATGAATAAAAATAGTAAATGCTTTGTATAATTGAAACATTTTAAAATATTAAATAGAAAGATTATAATATAAAATAATAAATATTAGATATAATTCATATTGGAGGGGATGTTGGTTGTTGTTATTGAAATTAGTAATATGTTGTTTTGCCAAGGTGTTTAGTTGGATGAAAATGGCAAGGAGGAAGGTGAAAAAAATAAGGCAACAAGAGGAAGAAATGAAGGTGATCAAGAAGGGAGGTAGGAAAAAACATGAGGAGCGACTGGAAATCCACAAAGAGGTGGATTGGTATTAAAAAAGAGATGAGGATGAGGACTAGGAGTTTTTGGATGAGTAGCTGGGGCTCAGTGATGCTAGTCATACCCCAACTGAGAATATTCCTTCTGTCATAGGGGCTCATCTTGTAATGTATAATAATGAGCTTCTCAAGAAGGGAATGATGGTGGGATCCTCTATTAAATAATTGGTGGTCCCCTCGAGTCATTTTCCCCTAATCACGACTTGGTTTTGGAGGATGACACTGTGAAGGATAACATTCAACATCTATAAAAATGTGGCATCTTATGTAGGGTAATGGGTAAATGGCTAGCTATTGAGGAGGTGGAAGCATGGGTTTTAACAAACTAGAGAGTAGATTTCCCTATCAAAATTTTGCCTAATGGTTTCTTCTTGGTTTCATGTCAGGATGGTGTTTCCACGGATAATATCCTTTCCTGTAGTCCCTGGTTGATGATTGGGGAAGGGGTTTCCATGAAAGCTTGGTTCCCTAATTTTGATGCATAAAATAAGAGTCCCACTAAGGTGCCATTGTGGATTCAAATTTATGCTTTGCCAATTAAATATTGTGGGGAAGTAAGTCTCAAAGTGATTGGGAATCTAATTGGTAATTTCATCTCTATTAAACCTAGGTCCTCAAAAGAAATGCTATAAACTTATGCTAAAATATATGTGAATGTGGATTTAGAGGCAGAAGTTATGGAGGTCATGATCCTCAAATCCTTTGAAAGAGAATGGGTACAAAACATTGACCAATAAAATATTCCCTTTCACTACTATGGATGCTATAAGATTGGTCATATAAAGAAATAATGTCCCCTGTTCCATCTCCCATCCACTAAAAGCGTTGCTTTGAAGGTAAAAAAATGTGGAGGGCCAAAGACTCCTTAACCTTAAAGATTTTTTTAAAACATAATGATTAGTCTTGGTTTAAAAAATATCACACCTTTCCTCCTGATCAGGTCCACATAGTTCAACCTCCAAATGAGCCTATGGAGCCCTCTTCCATCCAAACTATGGTAAATGCTACAAAAAAAATGGTAACTCAATCTTCCAATTTTTTGAGCACTCTTTCCTCTATTCAACCTATTTACTATCATGATATTGAAAATGATAGACAAGGTTTAGAAGGTATTGTGAATCCTTACATAGAAGGGAAAGTAGATTTGGTGCAATATAGGGAAGTTGTTCTTGCTTGTGAAGCCCCAGACATAGAAGGGACATGTAATTCAAATTTTAACGATGAATAAGGATTGCTATATATTAAGGTTACTAGGGTTTTTTTTTACTGTTGGTAGTAATTTAGATGATAAAATTGGGTCAAAGGAAGTCTTTCCCATCTCTCAATAGGTATGTCTATTATCTTAACCTAATTATGGGAAGAAAAGTAAAGGAGGATGGAAAACAAATTCAGAGAAACTTGCTGAATAGGGGTTTTTAGAGAATCAAAAGCCTGCAACCATATTTTATCTTGGAGTGAAAGGGATGTAAATCCCCTCACCCACTTTATGAAGCTCATCTCTTGGAATGTTAGAGGCATTAATTCCCCTAACAAGAGGTGCTTGATAGATCATCAAATAGACCCTCTTCTCCCATATTTTATCATCCTTAAAGAAATGAAATTAATTAAGGAAGAGGTGTATACATTTATACTACAATGTTGGCCGAATTGGAAAGGCCGGTTTGTTGATTCAATTGGTTCTTCAAGTGGTTTGGCCATGCCTTGGAACCCCTTCAAAGTGGAAGTGACTCCTTTAGGTCACAATTCCAACTGGTAATGGATTAAGATCAAGGACGTTTCCTATGATGTAATGTTTTTCTTCTTCAATGTTTATGGCCCAAATAGTCCAGATCTAAAGAATAAGTGTTGGAATGATATCTTTCAAATTATCTCCTCTCATCCAAATGATAAATTCACTTTGGGTGGGGACTTCAATGCAATCCTCACTTTGGAAGATAAACAAAGAGGAATGTAAAGACTGCTTATGTCTCAGAAAGATTTTACATTCTTTTTAGATTCTGTGAGACTCATGGATGTTATCCCTAAGAAGGGATTGTACACTAAGACCAACAAAAGGAAAGGATTTAGAAACATTGAAAAAAGATTGGATCAATTCTTGATTGATCCTTTGTGGTTTATTTCTTCATGGGTTTTTGAAAGCCACATTATTCCTTTGTTAAGATCTTTTCATGCTCTGATTGAACTAGAAGTTATAGAAGATTAGGCAACTCCCCTGTGCCCTTTCAAGCATTGAGTTAATGTGTCTCATAGATCATTCCATTTTTCAAATGGTCGAATTCTAGTGGTGATATTTTCCATCCTCAAAAGGTAATCGTATGCATAATTTTGTGAAAAAACTCATTTTCATCAAACATTGCTTTTATTGGAGAATTAACCTTAATTTGGGTCCTTCCCATAGGTTTGTAGGATTTTACTAAGTCTTAGTTATACATTTATTTATTGTATTTATAAATACATTTTATTCCTATCTTTATGAGGTGTCACTTAACTCCCTAGTCCACTTATTGGATTTAGATTCACTTACATGTAACTCCTCTCTCCTCACATGGCACACACATCCTCCCCTCTTGTAAGAAGATTAGGGCCACATATCACTCATGCCTAAGCTTGCACATGTAACTTCTCTTCTCTTTTATCTCTATATTAAGAGATCACCTCTCTCATTCCTCTACACTCTCAACACACAACTCATTCTTATTGTTCTAAGTATTTCTCTTGCATTATTGATGTTTTCTTGGCCTAAGGCCATTTTTCTCCTAAGCTTCTTCATGCTATTGAAATTGGAGTTCATTTTTGTAATCTTCTTAATTCTAAATTGTGGGTTTTTCATCATTCGACATTTTTCTCCACTTATCAAATCTTTCATCTCAACTTATGGTTGTGCTCTTTTCAAGGTAATCTTGTTTAAGCATTTTATTTGCTTGCTTTTCAACATTCAATTTTTTGATTCTTGGTAAATATTTTATCATGGTATTAGAGCCTTGGTTATTTAATGTTGTTTTTTTAAGTGCTTGTGCATATTTGGAGGTGGAAAGAATTTGTTTTCTTTTATCATTCTATCCGCTAACATTTTTTGAAGGAAGTTTTTTCATACACTAGTTTATGTGATATATTTAAATACTAAACTCTACTTTGCATGTTTCATTCTATTTTTAGCATATTCATGCTTTTTGTTCTAGTTTTTTCTATGTTAAAGTTTACTATAAAAAAATTGGATTTTCATATTCATTGATATATTGGCTAAATTATATTATATTTTTTACTATCAGTTGTATTAAGTGTTCCAAATCAATATTTAACAATTTTCATTCACATGGTTTAGTTTTCCTTTTCAGCACTCAACTCATCTTTATTGAATCTTTTCCTTTTTATTGGCTCTATGTGGCAAGCTTACTTTTTTTTTGAGATCCCTGTATGTTCTGCCTACTGTGTTAAGTTTTTAAACCCATCTTAGCATTGCAGTCTTTGTTTTCTATTCTCAGTCTATGCTTTTAGTTTCTATGCAATTATATGTAACATCTTTGATTTTCTTATAGCGTTCTATTCATTTCTCTCGAGCCATTTTGTGCTCTAGCATTTTGTGATTGTGCTTAGTTCTATTTTATCTACATCATTTACCTTCTACGCTTTTACTTCTCTCTATAGTTGAGTTTTGTTCTCAAGTTTAATAATGGTTTATGTTTTATCTACACTAGTTGTCCAAGCATAGGTGAAACACTTTACCTTTTTTTAACTTTGAAGCTTGTGTCTTATTGTATACGTCATTGTTTGACCATCCATTATTTTTTGTTTATGTAGATCTGTGTGTGTTTTTCTTTCACTTTTTTGTTAGAATGTGGCAACTTCGATTCATTTCTTTATTGATATGTCCTTTAATTTTTTTTAACTCTTTATTTTTGTGCTATGTACTCTTATAACAATGTTTAATCTATATTAAATGTGTACGGGGCATTTTAGTTTTTTTGGTATTTACCTTGTGTTTTTATGCATTTGGTTTCTTCTCATGTTTTGTTTGAGCTGCGCCACTCTTTTCTTTACTACACATCTAGTTATTTGCTATTTTTTGTTTGATTTACATTGCATTACCTTTACTAAAATCAAAGGAAAGATTTGTAATTTTATTTTTCATATTCACCTTGCTTGCTACATTTGGTTGTTGGTAACCTCAAATCAAATAATAACTCTATCTTTTTGTTCATATCAAAATAACAAAATAAAGGATAAATGATTACTTAATTTAGTGTTTTTAAAGACCTTTATTACATTAATTAATAAATTTTTTTTTTTTGAGAAAATCATTTTAGAACCAATACCATTTTATACATGGCATGGTTTTTTAAAAATTTGTGGCTTAATTAATTTTTTCTCTTTCCCAATCAAAGAGATTTTTTTTCCCTTTCAAATTAAAATTAAAGTTTAAATTTTATTTCCTTTTTAGAAAACAAAGTTAAATTTTTTTGGGAGAATATATTTTTCATTTAAATGAGATATTATTAATAAAACAAATTTAGTTTTGGTTTTTTTGGTGTGGACTTACATTTACAAGTTCATTAATATTCAATAATTTTTGGTTGAAAAGTTTATTTTTAGTGTTATTAGCATTTTGAGAACTTGTGTAATTGTCTATTTGGTATTCAATTTGCTTCTTACTAGATTTATATGGCCTTTAAAGTAGCTATTTTTTAGAATTAAAATAATATATGAAAATTATTTCATTTCAAAATGAAGAAATTTACTCTCTTAAATATGCAATTAAATGCCAAAATCACACTATTATTAATTTGCATAGTTCTATTTGCACACTTTAAAATGTTGTTTAACACCAAATTACTAACATTCAATCTTATATTGACATGTTAAATACCAAATTTATATTTTTTGCTAATATTAATGACTCTAATAATTATGGATCTATTTATGCTCCTAAACACACTCAAATTTATGAGAACACTCCTACCAATCCTGACTTAAAAATCATGAATAGTATGGGTTACTCAGGTGATGGACTTGGTAAGTGCACGATTGGTATACTCGAACCTATTTTTCCTCCTAATTCAAATTGTAAATATATTTGTTTTAATACTTCACTTCTAATGTAAATTCATAATCTTATTATCCTCCACATCGAAGGACTTATAATGCAACTTCTTTTGATTTTACTACTTCTAATGCTCATGCTTTGATTAAAATAGATAAAATTTGTACACATTATAGAAAACATGGGCATCGTATATCTAAAAGTTGGAAATTATATCCATGCAAATCTTATGGTATATCCATGCATGATACTTTGTATTGTTAGAAAATGATTACAACTCCTACTTCTAAGAGAAATTATTTGGTTTTCTACAGAAAATTAACCTTCTAGAGACTTTGATATGTCTTCTTACGATAATTATTCCAATGCTTCACGTAGAATATCTTTTGAAAATGACACATCTTTTTTGTCATCATTTTGATTAAACTAAATATCTTTTTGAATTCTTTACTTTTATTGCATAGGATATATGCTTTGATTATATTGACTAACTTCTTTTCATATAGGATATCACATTTTATGATGGAATTTATCTTTACTTCATTTGCCTTTTGTGTACATATACTTTTATTACATTATGTATATAGATTATATTTTTGGCATAATGATTATTTAATTTGAAAGATTGGTGTTAGCTTGTTTATCTTACAAGTTTGTAGATCATTACTCCTTGATAGTATTTATTCCATTGCAGATCGACGACATTATTTGAAACAAATTCTTGAAGATTCGTAGTGATCACACTTTATTCCTTGAGAATTTTGGTGGCAGCTTCCCTTCTCTTTTTTCTTCTTTAATTTTTTTTAATTCTTATTGAAAGAAGTTTCTATCAAGGGAGAGTATTATGTAATTTTAATTCCTTTTTTTATTTGTAAAATGTTTTCTCCACTTTTGTAACCCCAATTTAAGTTTAAGGGTGAGTGTTGGAGAATTGACCTTAATTTGAATCCTTCTTATAGGTTTATAGGGTTTTCCTAAGTCTTAGTTATGTGTATATTTATTATATTTATAAAAACACTTTGTTTTTATCTTTATGAGGTGTCACTCACCTCCATAGTCTATTTATTGGATTTAGAGTTACTTGCATGTAACTTTTTTCCCACCCACATGACACATACATCTTCTCCACTTGTAAGAGGATTAGGGCCACATGTAACTCCTCTTCTCTCTTAGCTCTATATTAAGAGTTCACCTCTCTCATTCCTCTACACTCTCAACACACAACTGATTCTTTTTTTTATGTCTTGTTATCACATCATAGATGCTCTCTTGGTTTAAGTCCTTTCTTCTCCTAAGTTTATTTATGATATTGTACTTGAATTCATTGTTGCAAGATTTTTACTACTTTGTTGTGGGGTTTTTTACCATTCGACAATTTTCTCCTCTTACCAAATCTTTTATCTCAAATTGTGGTTGTGCTCTTTTCAAGGTAATCTTGTTTAAGTATTTTATTTGATTGTTTTTCAACATTGGTTATTTTGATTCTCAGTAAATATTATATAAACTTCAAACATTGGAACAAGACTCATTTCAAAAATATTTTTGAAGAAATAAAAAGATTGGAGGTGGATCTATAAGCTCTAAATGAGATTGTACTAATGTTTGGGATGAGTGCAAATATGTACGTTCATGAGCACTCTCCCTGGTGGGATTGGAATAATTGCATATTAGAAAAGAAATCTATTGGAAACAAAAATTGAGATAAACCTAGCTAAAAGAAGGTGACATGAACACCAATTTTTTGCATAATTCCATGAGGGATAGGTGCAGAAAAAAAGAAAATGGTGTGCATCTGGAGATTAATTCTAATATTAAAAAGTAAATAGATTATTTATTGGCTCTTTTATCCTATCTTAAATTTTCTAACCATAGATATTAGGAGGAATTACTCAAAGTCATTTCTCAACTAGTTACGAGGTAATAAAATTACCTTCTACTCACCCCTTTCACCCAAGATGAGGTCTAGAATGTGGTGTTTGCTATGAATAAATACAAAGCTCCCAACCATGATGGCTTTCCTATGACCTTCTTACAATCCTTCTAGCCTATTATTGGATAAGAGATCACTACTATAGTGGAGTTCTTTAGATAAATGAAAAAGATAAGCACATAAATCAATTGTACCTTCTTATCTTTGAACTTGGAATGGGCTTCTTAGTCATCTTTCTATGATTTTAGACCTATTTTTCTTTACAATACCATGTATAAGGTCATCTCTAAAGCAATTTATTTTATATTGAAATCTTTTATTTTGTCCCTTTTTTACTTGGAGTAAGGGGTTTTATCCAAGGTAAGCATATTCAAGATAAAATCATTATTATCCATGAGCTTTTGCATTCTTTGAATTTGAATAATAAAAAAGGCATACTTATCAAATTGCACATAAGTAAGGATTATTATAAGGTCAATTGGAGATTCATGATGAAAGTCTTGGAACTCTTTGGATTTGATAAGGATTATTGTGAGTGGATATTAAGTTGTATTTCCACCACTAAGTTCTCTATTTTGGTTAATGGAAGCCATGTGGTTTATTCAATTCTAAAAGAGGCATTAAGCAAAGAGACCTGATCTCTCCATTCTTATTTGTATTGATAGCTGAGGCCTTGAGCAAGTCTATTTAGGTTACAAAAGCTTTTGGTTTGATTGGTGGATTAATTATAATGAAGGGTATTGATAATTTGTCACACCAATAATTTACAAATGATACGTAAAGCTTCTATTTTGATTGATGGATTAATTATAATAGAGGGTGTTGATACTTTTTCACACCAATAATTTACAAATGATACATTTATCTTTGGGTAGGCTTCATATTTCAAATCTTTACTGGACAACTATACTCTAACATCAAGGTAATAGGTCAATGATAAAAATTCCAAAATATATTTCATAATAATTTCCAAGTAGCAATAACCAATATTATCACAATGCTTAAAGTTCAAAATAAGATGTTTTCTTGCTAAGTATTTGGGTATTCCCCTATTTTTTGATAATGGAAAAGGTAGTCTTTGGGCTAATTTACTGAGTTCCCTCAGGGAGAGACTAAATTCATTGAAATGAAAATTTATCTCCTTTGATGGAAATATTAGGCTTATTAAATTTGTCGTTCCATGCCAATATAACTCTTGTTCATGTTAAGACCTCCATCAAAATTTGTGAACAACATCAAACAAATTGGTAGATCCTTTCTTTGGCAAGGAAATGATGAGACTAGGAAAGTAAATTTAATCAACTAGGATAGAGTGTACCATAGAAGGAAATCTAGTGGAGTTGGCATTTGAATAAAAAAATTCTAGAACAAAACATTAGGAGCTAAGTTGTTATGGAGTGTTTTTCAAATCTATCAACACTATGCATCAAAATCATCCATCAAAAATATTTGAGGTTTGAGGATATATTTGCTATTATCTCTATGGCTTCACCACTTGTTGGCTCTCACATTTGGAATTTACTTCTCCATTATAAACCTCTCATTACCAATAATATCTCTTGGGTCATAAATAATGGCAGGAAGGTAGAATTTTAGGATGATTCATGGAATGGTTACAAGCCATTGTGTGAATTAAGAGAGTTGGATGAAGCCATATTAATTGTGTTTGATGTTTGGGGGAAAAATGTTAGATACTATATTGATAATGGAGGGTAGGGGTCTACTGGTGATGGTAAATGGAATAACCTTGAGAATGATCCTATCTCTATCGATCAAAATGTGTTGCTTGAATTCATTTTAAGTAAGTGTAATGTGTTCATTAGTAATAAGGATGAATTTATCTATTGGATGGGGTCAAGTTATGGAGATTATAAGGTTAATTTGGGGTATTAAACTATAGTTGCTAAGAAGAACTGATGTCCCTATGTTAATCTTTTGTTGGAATAGCAAGGGGTTTCCAAAATCTAGAGCATCTACTTGGATTGTGACTCAATACAAAATTTTAACTTAGGACTGGTTCAAAAAAATGGGTTGGTGTGGCTCATTTAGATGCAACATGTGTATCAATGAGGAAGAATTTAATGACCACTATTTTTTATTATGTTCCTTCACTTCAACATGTTAGGAATGGCTATGCAACAAACTAAATTGGTACTGAGCTTATTCCCCCTTATTATTTCTCACTTTATCTTCTTGGTATCTTGGACAAGAGGGAGATGTTTTGAGGGATCTTTAGATAGCCACCCTTACAATCCTGATTTGGCATATTTGGAAATAATGAAACAACCATATTTTTTGCAATAAGGCTACACATAGTCTTATCCAATTTTTTGATAAAATTAGAACTAGCCATCTTTGAGGTTGTTTCTTCTTATTCGGTTAGGAAGCATGTTAGCCTCTCCTATTGGTACATGTAAATTATACCTAACTAGATGATGATCAGTCTTCCCCTATTAATGGGTTAAAATTAATTAGTTCTAATCCTTAGGCTTGTATCATTGCCTCCTGGTCCCCTCCCCCTAAAAGTTTTTTTTAAATTAAACTTTGATGGTGTAATGCACAAGAATCCAAGATCTTTGGGTGTTTGGTATAATATTAGGGATTTCACTTGTTCCCTTATCCATGCCTTATCTTTTAGTATTTAGGATGGAATTTTCAACAAGGCCTAGCCTCAAATGACATTTTTGGGTATTCAAATTTCTCAACATTATGGCATCAAACACTTGGTGATCAAAGGTGACTCCAAAGTCACTATGGAAGCCATCTAAAACCCCCAGTCCAAGACATGACATTTGAATAATATCCTCAACATGGATTGACCACTTTTGGATGAGATGGTGTCATGGTTAGTTACAGATTACTTTAGGGAAGAAAATAAGTAGGCAAATTTCCTTGCCAATTGGGGTGCTAACCAAACAAAATATATGGTGATGGATAATGATTATGGAAGGTTGTCAGGCTTAAAATTTCTTGACCAAATATAACTGACCACCTTTTATCATTATAACTCATGTAGGTGATTTTCTATGGATCGATTTGATCCATATTTTTTTTATTAGATTTCATTTCTTGTGATGTGTGGCATTTGATGAGATGGATGATATGGTGGATGTGGAATTTTATATCAATCTCGTATGTGGCATTATATCTTATTTTCTCCCTTATCTTGTGTGTTGTTTTGTAGTGGTACTGATGAACTTGATAGTGTTTAACATTGCTCTCATCGAGCCTGTCCTCTAACTTTATGCAAAGAAAAAGGATATGGCATTCTGTGATAATGTATTTGATCACTGATTAAGGTTGGCCTTCTAATTGAAAACATAGAGGTCTTAGAATCTATCAGGACCATTATTGGTGAACAATATCTACATGTTGTGTGGAGGAATAAAACTAATGAAGACATGGCATCTATCTTTACCAATAATCTACTAGGAACTATTAAAACCAATGAAGTGGTAAGGACTATGGTGGAGACATTAGTGTGGAAGGAACTATAGAGTGGTTTGGTTAGTTGTTTAAACATCTACTTATTAACAGATGATTTTGCCTTACCTTTTTCCAACTCATAGTGCCTAGGTTTGTTCCTCTATCAATTTTCCATGATTTAGAAGCCCACTTTATGAAAATATAGGATTTATTGACATTGATGGTGGATGGTCCATGAGGTGTCATTCTCCTTGCTCTCTATGAATGATTGGATTGAACCCCTACCATCTCTGGTTAGGTATACTGAACATTTTGATTTAGGTATTTTGGCTTCTAGAGTGCAACACCTAGTGGATTTATGCAACAACAAGGGTATGATGGCATATATAGAGGAGGAGGAAACAAAATTATCTAGTGGAAGTGGTAGGAGGGTTTCTATGTGCTCGATCACTAAGCTCATGCAGGGTCACCTTCAATCTATGGTGGATGTAGTAGGTTTGGGTAGCATGTTCACACTAGCTAAGTGCAATAGGGAGGTTGGTGAAGGTTCCTCTTCTCATGTAAGTCTAGTCTATAATTATACTTATTTAAATCCTTGATTTACATAGTCTTTGGCTTCTTTATTTACTTCTATTTATTTTTCTTGTCGGTCTTTTGGATTAAGCTTCTTTGAGGTTTGTCCCTTGTTGTTTGGCTATAATCCTTATGGGTTTTAATATTAATTGGTTATTTCTATGTTTTTCCAAAACACCACTTTTTTGTTTCTAAATATATCCTTGTATAGGTGAGGGCCCTTACCCTCAATATATATAAAAAAATTTGTATGGGATGTTTTAAAGGTAAATTCCAGATGGAAACTAGTGGTTTAATGTTTTTGAATGAAATTTTAGAGAGAAATTTTCATTCTCAAAGTTATAAGATTATCTATAAGAGGGTGGATAATTGTAAATTTTATATTTTTATTGAGAAATCATGGATTCATCTGATAAATAATTTTACATTACTGAACCACCAACATCTTATTCGCATACCTCTTCTTTAATACTAGAAAATATTATGGAAATACTTCTAATATTAAGGTATAGTTATATTTTTTTCACCTACCCATTAAGGAGTTTGATTTTAGTGCAAGCAATGTGATTGAAAAGGTTGATAGAAAAATTTCTAATTACTAAGACTTATAGGGAAACACTTATGAAGGGGAGGAATATGACGGTGATCCTTCTTCTTAACACTTTAATACTAACTATTTTACCTTAATTTTGATTAGTGAGGGTAATTAATATAATTAAGATAAAATTTTGAAATGTATTTCAAATATTAAAATATGATATTCAAGCATATATCTAAATGTAAAAGACTAAAATTGATTCTTTTTATTTGACAAGTGACATATGTTAAATATAGTAAGTATAAAAAATGGATGAGTACTTATCTTTTATGGGTGACTATCTAACTATGACTACATTCTATAAGTGAAAATAATGATAAATAAGAC
The DNA here is from genome assembly GCA_037957365.1 of Torreya grandis. NCBI lineage: Eukaryota > Viridiplantae > Streptophyta > Pinopsida > Cupressales > Taxaceae > Torreya > Torreya grandis. The sequence continues at coordinate 151,831 of JARHVA010000169.1, read as the reverse complement.
TTATGATTCACTTGGTTTAGGAACCAAGTATTTATCTACACAAGTTTAATTATGCCAACTTGTGTCAATATCATCAATCAATACTGACCTGCTAGTCATTATTACCCATGAAAAAAAAACATTGACTATATGGTCATTTTCACATGTTTGTGTTTGCTTTGTATTCATGATCCTAAATCTTGATGATGCACACAACTATAAAAATCAACCTCCTTTTTCTTAAAACCCTAGGTGTGATTATGAGGGATATAAACTAACAAAAATGAGGGAAAGTATAATGGGCTAAGCTAACTCCAATCACCCATGTCTTATGATTGATTGCTACCTACATATCTTATACTTAAGGGATGAAAATCAAGCCACGTGTAGTTATCTCACCTAGTGTGATTGTGTAATGTGATTCTATACTATATGTATGAAACTAATGATTGGATTTGATACTTTATAATTCTTTATTTTAATTGGATTTAGTGTGATTCAAACTTAAGTTATGACTACACCTAGTGATAAGTTTAGAACTTGAGAATAATAGGGAATATTTAATTAATGTGCAATAGTGTATAGATGTATATCAAACAAGTTTCAAGTCCCTTCAAAATGATACTTTGATTTGTTTATATATAAATCTAATTGAATAATTTCTCACACTAGTGACACACCAGAATAATGGACCAACCCTAAAGAAACATTTGATTTTTTAAAATAGTTGTTATTAGGAACAAGTCGGTTCTAACAAGATCAATCAATATTGACTAGTGATATGGACCAAAATTAGTTGAAATGACTTATGTACATGTGAACTAATATGAGAGTCTAGAGATGTCTATGAAGGATATTTAATAGGTTTAAAATAAATAGTGAAGTTTTTTTAGGTGTGTATCAACATAACAAAATGGTTAACTCATAAAATAATATATAAGTATGATAAAATGATGGATTATGACCTTGTTTGAGTGTTCAAACCATGCATTGTAAATGTATGCCAATATTGTAATTAACAAGTATTGAAGACTAGATTTTGGTATCTAAAATACCCCATTTTTATTCCAATAATAGAATTTATAGAGTAAAAGGATAAATGTACCTAAGTGTGTACAACACACTTTTTCTTTGGTATGAAGCTCTAATTTTCAGGTCACTCAATAGAAAAAAATTACAATCATATGGAGTTAATGTTCATAGAATGACTATTTTAATCTAAAATAGAAATTTTGAAAGAAAAAGGGTTAGAGGATGCATATGTGTTGATGAAAACCATGTTTCCCTTTTAACTTGTTAGAGATAATGCTTCCTTTTTGATGCATTAGAGAAACTTGTGATTATTTTCTTAAACACATGGAGAGTTGGGTTGTGTGTGCCTAAAATTTGTGTAACTATGAAAAATATTAGGTTGGGAATGAAACATGCCCCAACCCTCATGAATGTGGGGAAAATTACACAATGTACTAACCAAAATAAATACACAAGTAAATAGACAACCATCATGCTAATTTAAATCAAAGAAAAATAATCAACCAATGCATATGACTTATAGATTCAATTGTATTGTTCCACTTAAGTGTGATCAATTTTTCTCCATATAAAATAAAAACATATGATTTAAATAAAATGAACAATGTTCATGTCCCTATCATGAACACAAATTTTATTATATAATTTATCTCAATGTAGAATATAAAATGTATGATCAAATGAGAATGAACAATTTTCATACCCTCATCATGAACAAATATATGATAAGTGTGAATTGGAATGATAACCATTTTACATTCAACTATAAACTATGATGTTGTGTATGTGCATGAAATAATATCATACCCCTTGAATCTATAAAAATGATATAGAATACTATACATATATATGTTAAATTTGATAAAATGAATCTCAAATGTATGTGTATATGAAAAATTGTAATTTATATTACTATAAATTATGTGCATATGCCCATGCATATGCACCCAAGTGTGTATGAATCTATGCTCAATGTATCAATGTATTAATTTCTATCATGTATTTGAACCATTATGAATCTCTAAAATCTATACCCTGAGATGATTTTCTTCTTATGAAGGCTTATGTCTATATGACAAGCCCACTATAATTCTCCCTTTTGGGATGAGGGATGTATCATATAAGTCACTCATCTTAAAATAAAATTTAACTATATCATGTCATGTATAAATATAATATCGTGTAAACACGTGGAGAATATGTTATCATAGTAATGTATATATTTATTAAGGCATGTATGTAACATATGTAATGCAAGACATGTAAATATCATGTCTAGATATATGTATCACAAACAACACAATATTAGGATATTTAAATAATAATACATAGTAAAATTTTAATATATATATCATGGCACCACTCAATCTTAACAATATCAACAAACACAAATGTTATTTCACACATAAAGCCAAGGGCCACATACAAAGGACACATATATTTCACAATAAACAAAGCCAAGGACCACACACAAAGGGAAATAAAAAAATTTGCAAACAAGGGACATCAAAGATGTCACATAAATCAAGGTCTATGGGCCAAAAACATAGTCAATCTCAAAATAGCCTATCATGTAAAAGAGTAGCATCATCAATGAAGCATATGACAAAGGAACTAGTCTACACCACCCATATGCATCAATGTGACATTGTAGTAACGTAACATATACATGTATCATAATGTAATATTTGGGTAATTATAAATAAATGTGTAATTAATATAAGTAGCTCAACATGGTACAAAGGTCATAGAAATATATAACATGTAATAGTGAAATCCATGGAACAAGATGCTCCTAATATCAACATGGTCATTAGGTAGAGGAAAGTCCAACATTTGTATATTCATGTGTAATTTATATGTCTTGCATAACACTCAGATACCATGAAATACATGTGTGTATGTAATATTACATATACCAATATGTGGTAAATAACATATATAAATAATATAATCTAACTATAATGCCATGCTTAAATCTTAATTTTGGATTTTTTAAAATATTTTGAATGTTTTTATATTTTTTGATTATTTGATTTGATTTGATTTTTATTTTAGAATACTTGAAATTAGTGAGTTAAGGCCAAGGGGAAATGGTTTCAAAAAATAGAGGAAAGGGAGGGGTATGAACAATCCACAACATGTGTTAAGGCATATTATGTAGTAGATGTGATAATATAACTATATATAAGAAGTGAAAGAACTTATATTTATATCAAGATTTATTACTTGAGTCTGAATTTCTAAGCTAAATATGGTTTGTGTGATACTCTTTGTTATTTTCATGCTTATATTGCTCATATGCATGCTGAGTATTTGTAGTAATCTTGATAGGTCTTGAAGTTTAATTATCTTTCATTTTTTATCGTGATTATTTTGAAGGTGTGTCAATTTGAATATTATTATTATCAATAAGATCTTGTATTTTGTGTCTGAATTTAAGTATCTATTCATAGAATGTCCCACCATCTGATGATAGTCATAATATGCATTACCATCATAGTTATTTGGTGTAGTCCTTTTCGGATTAAGATATTCTAGACGAAGAAGTTGATGAGGTTGCATTTGAGTAATTTTTTTAATAATAAATGAGGAAGTGATGGTAATCTTAAAAATTGTCTATTTCATGGAGCAAACACTTTAAGTTGATTGGTGTAACATTCCCACATGAATTTATTAAAATAATGTAGTATTTTTTTAAAATATTTACACGACACTTATTCTTTCATTAGATTACACCATGAGAATCTAATTAGTGACCTTAACATACTAAGTATACTAAACATAATTAAACATGTATCAATAATAGTTACTGATCACTAGCATCTTATGTAACATAACATAGCTGCATAAGAAAAGTAATTATATAAAAATTTAACCACAACTGGTATAATAATATAACCATTGGTATCAATTTATAATAATAGAATAATTACATTTTCAACAGGTATTTTTACTTAATACAATAAATAGATACAATGTTCCACGTAGTTCAAGTCACTCTAACTCCTGTATATCTGATAATCTCAAGTGTAGTCTTCAAGTAAGTACTGTAATGGGGAGGGAGAGCATCATCTGAGCACTTTTACACACCAACCATTCCAAATAGGGAATGGTCCTCCCTTCATGGATGGATAGATAGTAATGGTGTGAGAATCCAGAGAGACATGCTAGTACCCGTGTGCTATAAGATTTCTACTACATGATGTGTACCATAACGAGAATATGTTCTAACATGATATCACATAAACATGTGAATCATACATATGAAATAAAATGTATATCTAAATATTACTTTAGTAAAAGTTCTAAAATAACATATGATCTTTAGGATCAGTCACACACCACTTTATTATATTACCTTCATCTGACATTGGTCATGCTAGTAAGCTAGTAAAGTCCATCTCACTCTTTAGTTAGTACCAGTATTGCAAGATTTTATTAATATATAAATAACCAATATATTCATACATATTAATTCTACTAATAAGTTTAAAACATGCTAAATAAATGAATAATCTCAATACACACATTTAGTCCATCAAATGTATGAATGAATCTTTATTGTATTATTTTACATAATAATAAAATAACATAACTATTTAGTTTATTTACTAAACATGTAAAATATAAACATAGACTATAGTAATAAAATCTTCGTGTAATTCAATTGTTTGACAATTAAACAAATCTTAGTATATTGTTCATTTTACTCAGTTATAAACAACAATCTTGAAAATCAAAAGATCCATAACTCAAACAAATACACATTCATTAATTTATGAAACTCAATATGATTTTAGGAGGCCTTATGCATATAATTATAATTTACTAACTTGTCAAGATTATATGACTTAAATTCGCTAGCCCCAACTATAATTATAATCACGTATATGATTCTATAAATATAAGTTATACACATATATGAGAACCTAAGTTATCTTATAGGTGTGTTTTTAATATTTATGTATTGTACATTTTACATACCCCATATTATATATATTGTTTAAAATACCATTACTATTTTAAACCACTAACACTACCTTACAATTTTCTTTTCCAATTTTAAAAAGTAAAATCTTTCATGAAAAAGGCTTGAGAAATCAAATAGGATATCTAATAATTCCATAACCCCTATTTTATTAATATTAAAGATATATACTTTTGAATTTGGGCTCAAATTTTATTCTTAAATCTATTTCCCCATCATTACATTAATATGAGTTTTTATGAATAGAGGATAGAATCAACAATCCTTAAAACATTTTTTTTTGTTTTAAAAATAAGTCAATCACTCACATATATCATTTCTGGCATATGACTTATTCGACTTCACAAGTTCTCATTTTTAGAAGTTGATTTCACAATATAAACTACTTTGCCAAAACACACAACCCATACATTTTTGTTCAAACACAACTCACTCATAATTTTATAATAGTTTTACACAATCATTTATCATTTATTACACACACACACACACACACACACACACACACACTTCAGTTTTTATAACAAAAGACTTAAGTTTATATATATAACTGTAGTGTTTATGAAAAAAACCTTAAGTTTATCCATAAATGTACATTAAATATAATCACAGGGTATATATATAAATATGTATAATGTGTATAATTTTCTAAAACACTCAGTTATATATATTTATATATATTCTATTCTGATCTTCATATTTCCTAGTCCTAAAATTATAATTTACTCATATATATACATAACTTCATGTATATACTCAGTCTCTAAAATTTATTAAATTGATAAAATACAATCGATATGTTCATCTATATATTCATTGCCCCAAATGTCTCAAAATCGCTACAACAAAAGAATATATATAATGATCTTTGTACCATAGTTATTATTAGGTATAATAACTCTAAAAGATTTATGATAAAACATTACATCAAAATCCTTTTGTGGAACTGACTAAGTATTCTCTAGGGTTTATATAACCATACTTAGAGTCATATAGATAATGGTGCCGTGTTACAAATTTACCCAAGTTACAGTTATATATATATATATATATATATAATTTTATGTTACATGGTGGTATTCAACTTTCCTACACAATAACTCTAAATTGACAGTCATGTTAGATGAGACATTGTCCTCAACATAAGGTATTCAAACATTGTCTTGGGATACATAGTATTTCTATATTATGTCTATATACTTAGTAATACATATATATATATATATATATATATATATATATATATATATATATATATATATATATATATATAATTTTATGTTACATGGTGGTATTCAACTTTCCTACACAATAACTCTAAATTGTCAGTCATGTTAGATGAGACATTGTCCTCAACATAAGGTATTCAAACATTGTCTTGGTATACATAGTATTTCTATATTATGTCTATATATATATATATATATATATATATATATATAATTTTATGTTACATGGTGGTATTCAACTTTCCTACACAATAACTCTAAATTGACAGTCATGTTAGATGAGACATTGTCCTAAACATAAGGTATTCAAACATTGTCTTGGTATACATAGTATTTCTATATTATGTCTATATACTTAGAAGTTTGTTTACCCTACTAACTATGTCTATATATATTATGTTTTGACAATAATGGATCTCAATTTATGTATGAATAACAAACTATTTACTAGGTTATAATTTTTTCCTGAACTAGGGAATTAAGCCATTTCCTATAACAACTTTATTTAACCCTTACAGTTGAATGAACAAGTAAGTCTAGTTTGAATTATTAGGATTTGGAGGATGATAGATTAAATCTATGGATGGTCAAGCCATCCATTGGGATAATCCTATGACCCTCATTCAAATACAAGATAATCATTTTCTTAACCCTTTTACTTTGAACCATACAAAATTTCTCAAACAATAGAATAGTAAATAACATTACTAACCTCAATTACACTTCCAAATTGAAATTAAATGACTACGATTTATTTCTCTTCCTTGTTCTATAATTTCTCCTCCTCTTCCATGTGTCTCCTTATCTTTCATGATTCCCTTTTATCCTATTCACCTCGCCGACCTCTTTCCATTCAAAATTTGTATGCCACTATTCACTCTAGTTCACAATCCATGCATAATCTCAAATTTTCCTTTAAACTCAACTCATCGACAATTAAATTCCATTAAACACAACTGAAATCCCTAATTTCTCTCTCATTCAAGATTTATTCAATTTTATTAAACATTAACTTTTCTTAAATATTCTTTCATGATCACTATGTTACTCTGAGTATTTCCACTAAACAAGTCCACTTTGATCATTATTAAAACAGTAACCAATACTTTAAATCTCAATTATGGCTTAAGTCATTACTATTGTATATAGACTATATATGTCTTTCATTATTTTAATAACTTGGCATTTATTGATATTCTAAAATATCAATTATAACAAGCTTAACATTATAAAACATTATAAAGACATTTTGATAGTCTATATAAAATAGTAATTAGATACCCTCTATTAGATTTACATTCCCGTAATCATACACATACATGAGTAAAGTAATATTATTAGACTCCAACATTAAACACTAAGTTTATGTATAATATACAAAATCCAATCTCATAAAATATTTATCCTATATATATGTACTAATATAAAACACACAAATTCTAATTTCTAACTGCAATTAACTTTCAAAATATACTAACTCTAATAATACAAACACATAATACATTTAATATTTAAAATATAATGTGGTGTGTGCATGGGTCTTAGTATTTCCTCTATCATCCTTCATCATCTTCATATATGCCACCCTCTCTAATGATGCTCTCCTCCATCATGCTCTGAGGGATGAACTCTCCTACAACCAACTCAAGATAAGAAGGTAGATAATCAAATACATCATGATACATATATCATAAAATAATGTTATTAATAATAAATATAACATAATCATTATGTAAAAAATTCATAATAAATGTAACATAATTATCCATCTCATAATAATGAATTCATAAAATCTAAGTAACATATATTTGTCCCATAACAACATGACTTACAATTTAGTTAAAAAGTAGAAAATAAATTTAATAATCATAATAATCCATAGATAATTAGGTAAATTAGTTTAGTGAGATAATCAGGATTTAACATCCTTCCCTCCTAAAGTTGTTCATCATCCTGATGACACTTATTCAAATAATAGTTTTGAATAACAAATAGATTTTAGTAGAGAAAAAAATAACACAGTATCTAGTGTCAAATCAAGCAAACAAATATGGAAATAGCTTGTATAACTCATCATAGTCCTCCCAAGTATCACTATCCTCAAAGTATTGGTCTCACAAGACTTTTCACTATGACACTTCTCTATTATGTAAATGAAGTTTGTGAGTGTCAATTACTCTGATTGATTCTATCATGACCACCCCGAGATCTAGAACCTACAAAACATTCTAATCCAACACATGTGAAGGATCAACTACATACTTTTGAAGATAAGATACATGGAAGACATTATGAAATAGAGATAGGGATAGTGAAAATTCAAGCCTATACTTTATAGAATTTATCACTTCTAAATCTTTGAAAGGTATCACATATATTGGTGAAATTTTTGCCAACTTCTTAAATTTAATTAATCTCTTTGTATTTTAACTTAAAAAAATAATTTATCACCAACTAAAAACTACCTAATTGTTCTCTTCAAATCAACATAGCTCTTATATCTATCATTAGCTTTATCCAATCTTTGCTTGATTGTTCTGACTTGATCTTCCATTTCTGAAAGCATCTCAGGTCCAAAGACTACCCTATCTTCCAACCTATTCCAAATGATTGGTGTCCTGCACCTTCTTCCATAAAGTGATTTAAATGGTGCCATCTTCAAACCATATTAGTATGAGTTATTATATGTAAACTCAACCAATGGAAGGTATTCTTCCCATTTTTATTGTTGATCTATGCATTACATATGAAGAAGATCATCTATCACTTGATTAACTCACTCAATTTGACCACCAATCTGTGGGTGATATGCAGTGTTGAAATTTAATTGCATACCCAAAGCTAAATTCAAAGTTAACCAAAACTTAGAAGTTATTATCAGATCATAATATGATGTGATCTTCTTTAGAAATCCAAACAATTGATACACTTCCTTTATGAATCTCTTCACAAGAGTTGATGCAATGTCTATTAAATTATCTGGTATAAAATATGCTACCTTGGTTAATTTATCAACTACTACTAAGATCATGTCATGCCTATTATATGATAATGGTAATTCTTGAATAAAGTCCATATTGATCACCTTCCATTTTCACTCTGGTATATCGTATGGATATAATAATCCATCCAGATGCACATGTTCATCTTTCACTCACTGACATTCTAGATAATGTGACACAAATTTTGATACATCTTTCTTGATTCCCTTCCATAAATAAAGTGGTTTAAGCTCTGTCATTAACTTGGTTCCTCTTAGCTATATTAAAAATAGGGCATTGTGTAGTTATTTTAGCATTGTACTCCTCAGATTCTCTTAATCTGACACATACATCCTTCCATTATATCATAGAAGACCATCACTCTCTAAGTTATATCCTTTATATCTAGGATTCTAAGCATTCTCTATCAAAGTTTTCTTGACCTGATCATAGAATTAATCTCCTAGTGAGAACTTGATCACATGATCCCTGAAAGTACTCCTAATAGTAGCCACAACTCCTATGTACCTTCTACAACTCAAAGCATCAACTAATCTATTATCTTTACCTTTGATGTAACTGATATCAAAGTCATAGTCAGACAAAAACTCTAACCAACACCTTTGGCAAGCATTCAAATTTGGTTGGGTGAAGATGTATTTGAGTCCTGAGTTATCAGTCTTGAGCTCAAATGGTTTTTCCAATAAATAATGTCTCCAAACTTGTAAATCATGAATAATTGATGCAATTTCAAGATCATAAGCATAATTCACCTCATAAGGCTTCAACTTCCTTGAATCATAAGCTACTATTGCACTATCCTACATAAAGACTCCTCCTAGTCCATCCCTAGATGCATTTATGATCACTAAAAATTGACCATTTGGATCAAGAACTCTTAACATTGGTACTGAAGTAAGCCTTTTTTTTAATTCTTGAATAACTAACTCACACTTAACTGACTAGATAAAACTTTGATTCTTACACTACAGATAGGTAATCAAATTATCTATCTTGGAAAAAATTGAAATGAATTTCCTATAATAACCTACTAATCCCATGAGACTCCTTACATCATGGACATTCCTTTATGTCAGCCACTCCATAATGGCTCTTATCTTAGCTAGATCAATAGAAATACCATCTACTGAGATAATATGTCCTATACATTTCACTTTCTTTTGGAAAAATGCACACTTGGACAATTTACCATACAACGTGTGTTTTCACAAACATTATAAAACTAGCTCCAAATGTTAAAGATGATCTTTTTCATCCTTAGAATATATAATAATGTCATCTAAAAATACCAAAACAAAATGATCTAGGTAATCTCTGAACACATTATTCATGAAACTCATGAAGGCTATAGGTGCATTTGTCAACCCAAATGGTAACAATATAAACTCGTAATACCCATATCAAGTTCTAAATGTTATATTTGGAATATCCCCATCTTTTATTCTTTATTGATGATATCCAGCTCTAAGATCAATGTTAGAAAAGACTATTGTTCCTTGCATCTGATAAAAAAGATCATCTATTTGAGGTAGTAGATACCTATTCCTGATAGTAATTTTATTCAACATTATATAATCTATACAAAATCAAAGAGTGCCATCCTTCTTAACAAAGCTAACTAGTGCACCTCATGGTGACACACTTGGTCTGGTCAACCTTTTGGACAATAATTCCTAAAGTTGTGCCTTTAATTCTACTAATTCAGTGGTTCTCATTCTATACAAATCCTTAGACTGAGGTTTTGATCATGATTTGATATCAATAGATAAATTAAATTCCTGTTTAGGAGGCAAACCTGACAATTATTCTAGAAACACATCATGAAAAATTTTAAGGAAAAGATAATTTTCAATTGATGGTTCCTTAATTTTCTCTATTTCATTTATTTTAATGATAAATGCTTGACATCCCTTACCTTGGACCTTCTTGAGTTACATTGTAAAAATATGCCTAAGTCTTAACTCCCTTTTCTCACCCTAAATTAGTGTCTGATTTCTAGAATCATCAAACACTCCACTCTTTTTAGATAGCAATCAACCTTGGCCTTATGATTCACAAACTAGTTGACTCTTATTATAAAATCATATGATCCTAATTGTGTTACATAAAGATCTACAACTATTTTGAATTCTAATAATCTAATTTTTACTTCAACTAAATACTTGTTAACCTAGACTTTAGAATCATTCCCATATTACACCGACCATGCATTTACCATTACACCAGTTTTTCTAGAAAAGTTATTTATAATTCTAAGAGGTATAAAACATTATATAGCCTCTATATCTATCAGAATAGAAATTGGGTGTTCAAATAAAATAACTGATAATTCTATGGGTGAAGCTTAAAATTTGACTTGTCGATTATTAACTGCTACACGAATACGTTGCTAAAAAGTTCCTTACTAAGGGGTAGATGCTTTGTTCCTTAATTTATTTTAGGTACATTCACATGAAAAATGGTCATCTTCATAGATGAAGCAACCTCCTAGTGGTCCCTTTCTATTAGATTGTTGGTTTTCCTTGAAACTGCCTTTGAAACCATTATCCAGTTCCTTGTTACCTAAACCATTGTTGAATCTAGAATTTTAACTCTTGAACTAACTCTTCGAGTCTTCACTCCTCTACTTCCAGTTCTTTTTCTTGAAAATTGGCTTTGAACTTCCAAACTTTTTCTTAAACTTGTCCTTAACATGAGCAAGAGATTTCAACTTTTGCTCCTCTTTGACTATTTTTTCAAAGACATGGTCCATGGTATATGGTCCATGAACATCCACTTCTCCACTAATCTGGGGTTTTAATCCTAGGATGAACTTCCTAATATTAAACCTCTCATCTACCTAATATTGAGGTATATATTTTAAAAGTTTGGTGAATTGATCCCAATACTCATTTACTGATAAGTCTCTTTGCTTTAGATTTTGAAAATCTATCAGCTTTTGGTCAAAATATAACTATGGAAGCCACTGTAATCTAAATAGTGTCACAAAATTCTCCCATGTAGTGGTGGTCAAGTTCATATTCATTTCCAACTTCTTTTTAGCCCACCATGTAGCTACATTTTTAGCCAAATGATATGCTCATTGTTGATATCTTTGCCTTAAAAATTTTAAAATATCAAGTACCCTAAGGGAGACCCCCTATTTTTTTAGAAAAATACATTGAATTGACCCAAAGCACACATTTATTTTATATTGTAGAATCTAAAACTCTACCTACAATTTTCAATTTTTAAAATTTAAAATTACTTCTCGAGCTCCAGATCTCATAATGCATTAGCCGGTGAAATCTAGAGATCTACTATAATTTGGAATTTATAAAATTGCAAATTGTAGCTAGACCTTTATATTCCACAATACACTAGCTGACATAAACTAGAAACTTGCTTGCAATTTTTAATTTGCAAAATTTCAAATTTCAAGTGGAGTTTTGGATCCCACAAACCAAACACTCCAAAAAATCCATAACTCGAACTATAGTTTTCAATTTGCAAAATTTTAAATTACAGGTAGAGTTTCACCTCCCATGAAACACTCTAGCTGCAGAATCTAAAATTCTAAGTGCAATTTTCAATTTTGAAATATTGAAAATTGTTGTTGGAGTTTTACCTTCCCATTTTCAAAGAAGTCAACCAATCCTTACTTGTGGAATCCAAAATTCAATGTGCAATTTGTAAAATTGTAAAATTTCTTAAAGACTTCGTAGTTCTACCAACTACCACCATATTGCATTAATTTTAGGCATTTTTAAATATAAGTGAATTAGGTTTTGTTAACACCATTATTTAAGTTGTTAATCAGAATTTAGATCTCTAGTAGCAACCTCAAACCATGACTTTATACCATGACCTCAAACCTACAAATAATGACCTTGATTCATGACTGCAAGCCATGCCTCGAACTTCATGCCATAACCTATTACATCCCTACATGATATTCCTTAGATCCTTTTGCATTTTAATCCATCTTTTGTTTTCAAAATCTCATTTGTCTTCCATTTTTATTGACAATATAGTTTAAGAATAGGGTTTTCATTATTTGCTTAGATAAATTAGAGTTTTTAGGGTTTTCTTTCCAATCATGGTGTCGTAGAGGTCCATTGAGTATTTTATAGTTTCCTAAAGGGTCATATTTTTCAAATTTCATAGTAAAAAGCTAAGGATTTTCTTCCAAAATTCATAGTCAAACCTAGAGTTTGCAATTCCATACAAGGAAATTTTCCTAGGGTAAAACCAAAGCATATTCTTTGCAAAATTCCCTCCAAGTCCTTGTGGACTTTTGACTTCCTAAACACACCTCCCATTTCTTTGGGATTTAAACCTACTTTGAACACCTCCTAACCCCATGGATATTACTATTGTTTCAAGAAACTCCCTATTCTATAGAATTTCCTATTGCTCAGAACACCTCCAAGTTCCATCAGAGATCTGACTTGCAATTTACACCTCCAATCTCTACCAGAGATTTCAACCTACTTTTGTAGCTACACTTCCTTTAGACTTTTTACCTACTTAGAACACCTCCAATATCCATCAAAGATTCTACTTAATTCTAGCACCTACAAATCCAACCAACTTTTGTAGTTGGTTTTACCTCAATAGTCTCTCCAAAATCCATGTCTGGGAAAGAGATGAAGTTCAAGTTGAAAGGCCTAGTGTAACTCTTAGTTTGGAATCTAATACGACTGAGATTATAGATATAAACCTAGGTCACATTGATCTAGGTGACTTCTCGACCAAGATAAATGTATAATTTAAGAAATACTAGATCAAGAGTATTTATGACTCTAGACTACCCTAAGTAACAAATTTTCCCCTAATAGTGAAAAGCCCTAAGCTAGTACTTACACTAGCACAACATTATGATGCTAACAAGAGAGAGGTGCTTAATGATAAAGGGGAAAAGATTCTAAATTTGAACCTAGATTTTATTAATTCAGTGTTTATGATACTATAATTTGAGATTTATTTATACATAACTCTAGAGACATCAAAAAATTTATTTCAAGATAATAACTTGGGATGATGGAGAGTGATGAACAAGCAATGGTTGAGAATCCCTAAGGATGCCTCCACCAGATTGCCAAAGACACTAGCAAAAATTAATTTTAAGGATGAGGTTGGAGACATAATTATATTATTACACAGGATCATTGGTAGTCCTGATACAAATAGTTTCTAGGAGTAGATGTATTAGTACATATGGGTCATCCATGAGAATAAATAATATATCCACTGGGCCCATCTCATTAGTGATTCCATCCACAAGCAATTGATGGAGGTAAAAACCACATGAAAGTTTTACATGACCTCTTACTTAGTATACATATTGGCCAAAGGGAGATCTTTTCTAGGGCTCAACACAAGGACCAGTAAAGCAAACAAAGTGTATAACTATTATCCTGACCTCACTTTGGAGGATAGAAGATAACACTTTATAAAAGTGAATGATGCATTCATTTATTTCATCATTATAATGTTTGATAAGGAACTAGAGAGAAAGATATTATTTAATGTAGCTACGACAAAAATCACTTGGTGGGATTCCTACTTCATTCAATTCCCCACCCACTCTTATATTAGGGTATGCAGATTTAGTGGCTACCTTTACACTCTTTTAAAATATGTGAGTGATAAGTGGGCATTGATGGAGATAGTGAGATAACTTATGGAAACTCAAAATATTTTATCCAGTAAACACAATTTAGGAATTCATTTCCCTATTAGTATAGGTAGATACACATGCCCCTCCTTACTCAAAGCTAAGGGTGATGATGCAAAGATGACATAGATGAACCTGAGGGCTTTGGAGGTAAGACCATACTATGATGTTCATGGAAACATCACCAGCACACTGGGAATCTCTACATATTCTAGTGTTCCTTACTTTGAATATTTTTGGGAAGATTTGGATGATGAGGAGATTATATTGAGGGACCATTCCAAAATGACCTTGGATTAGGTCAAACCTTTTGATTTAGCATTAATACTTGAGGACTTGGTAGATGATGAGTCCTCAGTGGATAAGAACTACTAAAAATAGATCATTACTCAACCCCTTCCAATAGTAAGGTGGTTTGTCCCTGAGTCCTTTTCTATTGTAGATAGAACTACACATGTGATCAATAAAACAATCAACTAGCTTAGGAGTAAAGGGGTCCAAGTGACCAAGGATACAATGAGTATCATAGAAAAACTATAGAAACTCAAGGAGTAAGGAATTCCATCATCAATGAAGGTTTTTAGTGGTGTAATAATAGAGCAATCAAAGAGGCAAATGATCTCCCATAATAAGAAGAAATCTAAGGCCAAGAAGGGGTAATCAAACAAAGATGGAAAAACAACATATCAACTGATCATCATTTCATCTAAAGACACAACTATAGTTGAAACATTCACAACATCAACTCCTATCTCTGTAGTTCATCCCACACCTTTTTATATTGTCTTTATATCTCCAACACCTCTTCCTTCTATTTCCACTCCTCATTCACCCTAAATGACTCCACCCTCCATTCCCACCACCATACCCATGGTAATAAGTCCATTTCCAATAGTGAAAATACGTCTAGTAGACACTCAAGGCCACTCAAGGCCCCCTTTCAGTGGATACTCAGGTTTCCATTCCACTTTCCCTTCCCATAATTTCACTCCCTCCTTCCATTTCATTTACAATCCCTTCCATTCCATCGTTGTTAAGTATCAACACTACCCAATAGTATATAATCATGGATTCAGTCATTTTGACTTTAATTTAATTGGGCATCCCAACTCTTGGGATAAGTACTACTCCAAATCCATCTCCTTTCATCTTCCCTACTTTACCACACTTGAGTGTCACTACCACTCTAATTGACTCATTTAAGGCTTTGGAGTCCACACTTCTACTAGTCCCTAAGTTCTAAATCTTTATGTATACTCCTCTATTAATATCACTTCCATATTCCACACCCCCAATAAACACATCTATTCCCATTACCCCTACCTCTTCCACTTTCATAGTAACCCTAACCCTTTTAGTGGAGATAGGTGGGGAGAAAGTCCTTGATGTAAATGTGGAACTTCAGCCTACATATGGAGATGAAATTGTAGAGACATCTATCGATCAATCAATGGCAATATCAACATAGGATTAAACACTTGTCATCATGCCTAATAGTATATCATCTTTAGTTGTAGATTCTTGAGTGATAGTGTCAAAACAACATGATGCTACACCTACTTGGTTAGCATAAATAGTGGGTAAGAAACATAAGAAAATGGTGCCCCTCAGTACATTGGATTTTGGTCTTTTAAAACCATGAAAGAAATCCAAGACTACTCCCCAAACCTTCTCAAGAATATTATTTGAATCAGTAAGGGAAATATATGTAGATATTTTAGTCCCCCCACCAGACAAATAGAAAGAAGATCTAATGGTGGGGGCCTCTCAGGTATTAAGGGTTCACCTTGGATATCCTATGAGGGAGGGGTTAAAATATGATGTTCAATCTAGAATTAACTCCCTCTTTGATAAAATGGATGGTGATAAGGTCACTAAGGATGAACTAAAAAATAAGGTTGAACAAGTTACAATTGCATTTAATAAATTCATAAAACCCAATGTTTCATCAGCATAACTTGAACTAGCATAGCTAGTCACCCAAATCATAGATGGGGAAAAACTTGATGCAGTGATAAAAATTGATAACATGGGGAGGGCCACCAAAGGATGGGAAAAAGAACTAATCTCCAAAAGAAACAAAATTATTGATATAATAATGGATCATTATGTAGTTTTGAGAGAGAGAAGGGTAACTTTGAGAGAATTGGTCAATAAATATGAGGGAAAGATAACAAGTTTGAATCTTTTCTATCCCAAATTGACAACTCTGGACTTAATTGACATAGACATTGTTGTAGTTTAAATGGGGTTTATGCACTTATTTGGTTCTCTAAGTCAGTTTTGGACTTATTACAACTAGGTGCATACATGATATGTTCTTGTAACACTCAACATTTATCACTCAATTGTGGTGGCATCAATTCACATAAGGGGCAAAATTATATGCTCATCTGAAGCGCATAAGAGAAATAAATGGGGCCCACATTAGGTTAGTTGCGTCATGGAATAACTCTTTACTTATAGGACTTGGTTATCTCAATAATGTCTTTAGAATATTTATTGGCATAAGCCATTTCTGGGCTAGGTATGATGGTCTATAGGCACAAACCTATATTGGATGGTTCTCTCATCTCAAGGGTGCAAGACTTTATTTCACTAAGCTTAGTGTCATTCAATGCTTTGAGGGGTTAATGGGATGCTTTAGATCAAGTTCATACTAGGCTCGTGCTTTATGTAAGGGTAACATCACTGGGTATGGGTTCTTATCTATACTTAGGCCATTTATACAATGTAAGCTGACATCATCTTTTACATAGGGATGCCATTAATGATATGAACCAAAAGCTTGCTTAAACTTAACATTTGTATATTAAAACAAACCCATTATAACTATTATAGTTATTACACAATTCAATAACGAAGTGAAAGACATTCAATCAAAAGACACCATGTATTAATACAACCATTCCTCTTCATTAATTAAAACCTCAAATACATATCACAGTTCATATTATGTAAATAGAGTATATAAAGCAAATTAAAAGCTTTTTTAAAGTAATTATCTGCCTAGAGGCTCACATGCAAGCTTGGGCTTACACAAACAGAGCCATTATGGCATCTAAGATAATTTTAATATTAATGGTGACCATTATATCTAAGGCCAATTCTTCTAAGATTCACTACATCCATTCACATCTCTCTCTTCATTGGATCGAGCTCAGCTTTATATCACATAGGATCACCTTCTACCAAGGTGGAGACGTGCATGTTGGTTTTTGAGCTAGAGTTTTTATTAATCATTCCACTAGCTCCATTACCTTTCACCCTTCATGATGTGATCACCACATGCTACCACTCCTTCAAGATGCTCAAGAAATCATTAAATTAGTTAGTCACCTACTAGTTAGTATAAGGTGTGCATTGACTCCCCAGTTGGTGCAAAAGATATCAAAATAGTAATCATCCCAAATGATTACCTCACATCGAGGTTCCAGTCAAGTTGGCATGGATTTATACTTAAATTGAATAGGGACCCAACATTACCCCATACAAAATTACTAGTCCAACCTCAAACTAGGCTACCAAATCTTTAGGCACACATAACTCAGACACGCTCTCCCTTATATCAATGTTGAAATCCTTGAATTCCTTTATTACAAGATTGATTTCTTTGGTGGTGCTATCTATTTTTATGGTGGTGGAACTAAGTATGAGCACATAAGTTATATCTAAATCCTTCTTGAAGGCTTTTATCCTTTCTTTATCCTTTTTAGCTCTTTTGTCTAGGATTACTCCTTGGTCATAGGCCTTAGTTTGCAAGGAGTGCAAGAGTTATTCTAGGTTATACTCCTAGTCCTTTATTTATGCAATTAACATGTTGACCCTACTGATTATTTTTGCACACTCTACCCTACTTGTAGAATATACCTATGACATCATCTCTTCCTTCTCCCCCTTTGCCTACTTGAGTCACATGTCAATGAATGACACTTTCTAGGATAATTTTATGAAGATGGCATTGGTTGCATCTATGCCTTCTTGTAGTTTTATGAAGAGGTCTTCTACCTCTTCGAGCTTGGTACTTAGTTCTTTTTATAACATGACACAGGGATCTTCTTTTTCTTCCTACACCAACATCAATTTCATTCTTGAGAGCATCTATTTCATTAGCACACTTATCTTATCAACCTCAGAGAGGTTGGATCTATCAATGTTGACCAAAAAGGATGGTTCAATGGCCCCTATGTGCTTGGCTAGTTGCTACAATTTGAAATTTATGGTTTGTGCTTTGTTTTTGGCATATTGGGAAAAAAAATTCCTTTACTCTACCCTAACATCATTGATAATGCTCTTATACACAACTTCAGTGGCCATCTGGATGAGTGCATTTCCCAACCTAATCAGGTTTATGGAGTGGGGATTTTTGAGAAGGGAGTCATGCCCTTCTTCAAGTTTATCTACACCAATATGGCCTTTTGTGGTGCCTCAAAATGAGGCTCATCCATGTAACTATCAAATGAAAGGAAATCTATTGGCATGTCCTAGTTGTGGCAGCTTTGGGGGAATGCATTCAAACATGTAAAAATCTTAACTATCCACCCCTTCTGCATCTTCTCCTTGAGGCTCAAATAAGTGCCTTCTTTTTCTATGATGGCTAGCCCTATTTGATCTTCTTCCTCTTCATCAATGTTAATACTTTATTTGGTGCTTTCCTCAAAGGTTTCTTCTTATTATTCTTGGTGGGTTTCTTCAAATTTGTCCCCTTTGTCCACTTCTTCTTGTCTGTTAGCACCATCTTTGCCCTCCTATTTTTGCTAGGTCTCTTCAATACTACCTACTTATGGTGTTTTTAGGGAACCAACATCACCTTCCTTTTCTTTAGGCACCCCTTCACTACTTGGGCATGCCTATATTGTATCTTGATTTGATTCGTTGGTGGGGATGCTAGGCACCTTCTCTATAGCATCCTTAGTTGGTTTTGCACTTGTGGCAACCTCTTTTTTCTTCTCTTTCTTGGTTGCCTTTCTCTTGGCCATCTCTTCTATGGCCTTTTTTTATTAGTCACCTTTTCCTCAACTTCAACTCTATCAATATGCTCCTGAGTCATGTCAACCACCTTCATGGCCTCTCTTTTCTTCTCTAGTTCTACCACCTTCAAAATTTCTACTTCACTCATTCCTAGCTTCCTCCACACCTTTCTCTTTTCCTTAAGTTATGGAGGCTGTGTGGAGGGCCCTTTGAATGAGGTGCTTGTTGGCTTTTCCACTTATCCAAGCATGGTAGTAATGCCATCTCAGAGGGCCTTCTAGACTTCTTTGACACTAAGATCCTCTCCTACTTCTTCATGGATAATATAGACCTTTTTTCCATTCTTCCTCTGCCTCTTCCTCTAATTCCTACATGTGGGCTTCTTCCATCTCCATTTTTACCAAGGTTATTATTGGAATCACAATGGCCCCTTGGACTTATTTTGCTTCTCCTCCTTTTTGGGAGAAGTAGTCCCTAGCACAAAATTTATGCACTTTTTCTTTGGAGTTTAGGAGGTTACTTATTTGCCATATGTGATCTTTAACCTAAGGTGCTCTTGAATTTATTCAAGTGTCTCTCCTCACTTTTTTTGGGAGACTTTTTCTCAACTAATGGTGTTGGCATTCCTTCTTCATCGATCTGGAAGGGGTGATCATCATCCTTCTTAGGGTTGATGCCCTTCTTCCTTGGCTTCATCTCATAGTAAATATTGAAGATGTGCCCCATGATGACTTATCTCTGAAGAGGATGGAAGTATGTGCAATCTGAGTCATCCTCCTCATCTTTTGTAACTTTCCCTCTTCGGTGCACATACTAACACCATAACTTGATCCTTTCCAAATCCATAACCTTCACTGAGATGTTCATCTATTGTGCATTTGGAATTCTCCTTAGCACATCCTTGAAGCACTTCATGAAAAACATGTAAGGGAGTTTAAGCCAGCCTAAATGGTTACCATTTGTGAGTGTCAGGTATACTACATAGAAGTGTTACATGATGGTAAAGGTTATCATTCCAAACATGTTTTAGGGAAGCTCCTCAAATGTATTGGGTTCACCAGCCCATCACTCAAATCTTGTATTTCTAGGAGAAAGAAGGTGGGTAGGTGAAGTCCTAGTACTTCAATGTCAAGAAGTCTTTGTGCACCAAGAAGAACCATAGGTTATCTTCATCTCCATTGGGCATGCTGATATCCTCCATGACCATTAATATTAGTATTAACCTTGACTAGAAGATCTCTCATGCCTTGTGACACTCAAGCATTTTCTTGACCATCTCCTTAGCCATGAATTTGGTAGCATTGAACTTGACCCCTTGTGCCATGTGGTGACTGATGCATAAGTAGGATTTGTTGATGTCCATCCATATCATGTTAGGTCAAAGCTTAGAGCTCATGAGGCACATCATGGCCCTCATGCTAGGGTCCCTTATATCTTTTATTAGGATTGTGAATCCTCCCTTGTAGTGCTCAAGGATTTTTATGACCCTCTCTACTTCTATGTCATCTACCATCATCTAGTAGATGTCTATGCCAAATTTTAGGAGCTTGATGATTCTACCAATTAGGTGCATTGATAGCTGTATTCACCTTCATGCAAAGTAGAAGTAGTCTCCATGGACATGCTAGAGGAGAAACTACACAAGTTCTAGCTTCTTAAAACATGGTAACTCATAGAGCTGAGTTACACTAGTGGTCATAAGCCTATCCTAGATGGAGATGTCAAAAAATGTTGTGCCTACCTCTATCTTTGCCCCCATGTCAACCACCCAGTCTTATGCTAGCTCTTGTGCATTACTTAGGGTATGGTGGTTGTATTATTTTATCCTATAAGTGTGCATGAAAGACACCCAAGTTTCCCTAATTAAGATCTCTATGGTAAACTACATTTCTCTATAATATATTCTAGCGAGTGCTTAAATTCCAACCTCGATGATAACCCCTTCCACTGGCTGCACTTTCCTCTTTACAGTGGTCATCTCCTCTATTGTCCATGCTCATTTGGAATCCTTCTATTCCTGTAGTAGACTATAACTCATGCATTTATTCCCCATTTTGAATCAACTAGTATTAAAGCATGGTCTATTGACTGTGCCAAAGCCTCTAATGTTTCTTGGTGCTTATCATAGTCATAGGGTCTCTGACTATGAATTCAAATGTTGAGCTTCATTTATTATTAATGGTGGCCTCAACATCTCTTAGTTTTCCTATTGTTTGTTTCTCTAGTAACTCTCTCTTTCCACACCTCTATTTCAATCTCAAATGAAACACAATCTCCTAACTTATTCAGTCATTCTTGTTTGGCAGCCATGGGTGCTTGAGGTTTCACTTTGGTAGCATTTTTTCACTTTAGCCCTAGTTTTGATTTACATGTCTAGTTTAAATTAACTAAGGTTTGTAACCTAAACCAATATGCCATTGGCTTCTTTATACCTTAACCTCAGCTACCATCTTAATTGTAGGTGAGTAATGGTGTGGTAGTGCCTATATTTCTTGAAATTTGCTAAACCCATAAAATATACAAAAATATGCCACCACTTATGAATTTAATTTGGATCTTTGTACCTTTGATATCACCTCATTAAATTCTCTAAACAATATATTTGATGAAGTGACATGTGTTTTTAAATAGTCACTTCCTGCCTACCATTGGGTAGATGCCAGCTTGTCTGGATGATTTTCCTCTTGCACTTCATTCAACTTGGTACAAACTTCACCCTCCTTATGGTAACCTAGGCACAATACCTCACATACATGCAATTTAGCCTCCATGGTTAGATTTTTTATATTTGTTTCACTTCCTTCCAAGTGCACTTCCATTTCTTAGTTGATTTATTGTGATTTCATCTCTTGTCTTGGCTTGTCCTACCCCATAGAAATTCCTATGATAGTCCTTTAGTGCTTCACTCTTCCCTATTGATCTCTTACACATGATCATCTAGTGCACCTTATTTCTATCTCTTATGTACTAGCAACCTGTGCATCTCCCTTTATCCCTCGATACTCATATTTTTATAAGTCTAGCGAATTCCATGTGCCCAAAAACTTAGGTGTCTAGCCTCAGGCACTTAGAAAGCATATGTTCTTGACTAACTTGATTAGAGTTATGTGTGGAAGTGCCATAATAGTTATCTTATGGGTTTGAAAGTGCCTCACTTATTCACTCATCACCAACACAACATAAAATAACACAAAACATAAGGAAATATTTGGCTTGTTCCAAACTTTATTTTGGTTAGCATAACATAACTCACTTGTGATCAAGAAGTTGATGTTTTGATGGCACAAACACCATCTTATTTCCTATAAGGCTTTAGTCGATTGTCGTTAAAATGACCAAGGAAGATTTAACCTAACAACATGTGTAGCTTGCATGTGCTTGTCTCTAATATGTTATGGATGGTATAAGGGCCTATCCACCTAATTTGTAGCTTGCTTAGGTGCTTGGGGTACTTGGAGTCATAGAGTAGGACCAATACTCCTCTAAAAATTACCTTGTGTTTTATATGCTTATCATGCCATGAATTTTAACACACTTTCACTATCTTCTAGCTCAACCTTGCTTGGGTGCACATCTCATCCAAGTGCTCCAAGTCCTCTAGCCTTGCATTCAATAATTCTTGGTCATCTAGATGACCAATATGCATAATGCACAATAATGGCACCATAAACTCTATTGGCAGTATGGCTTCTATGCCAAACACCAGTTAGAATGGTGTTGCCTTGTTTAGGTACTTATAGGTCATGCAATATGCCCATAATACTACTGACACTCGATCATCCCAATCTTTGTGACCAACATCAAATATCTTTATAAGGTACATTCTTAATATCTTATTAAATGCCTCAGTTGTGTTATTTAATTATGGATGATAAGGTAGTATCATGATGTGCTACCATATATTTGATTAGTAAGACCTACATAATTTCATTGATGAAGTGTGTGCCTTTATTGCTAGTCAAATTAAGTGGGCACCTGTAGTGATTTATGATGTTCTCCCATATGAACCCGATGATGGTGCTAGATATGTAATCTTTCATTGGTGATACCTTGACCTATTTGGTGAAATAATTAGTGGCCACCAAAATATATCTTGTACCTATGCACTTAGTTGTAGGAGTGATCAACCCAACAAAATCAATGGCCCATTTTTCAAATGGTACTTGTGCAAGAATGGGGATGAGAGGCATCTCATCCTAGTGGTTAGGATTCCCTTAACACTAGCATATGTCACATGCTTTGGCATAATATTTTTTATCTTGGAATAGACTTGGCCACCATAAGCTTGATTGCAATACCTTGCACATCATTGCATCTCTAGCACAATGGACTCTTATTATCCTCTCATACACCTCTTGTAAGATAGAGTCCCTTTCATGTTCCATGACACATCAGTGTATGAATTCATCATGAATTAATTTTAATAGATCCCCACTAATTATTTGAAAGGGGGAGGCACAAACTATGAGTTGCTTCTTCTATTTGGTTGTCATGGTCTAGGGCATAGACCCAAATGTTAGAAAAGTGGTTATCTCTACCAAGTCTTCAGGGATGTACTAGACCTTGTAGAGTTATGCATCCAACATGTTATCCTAAATGGGTATTTTTTCATTTCCATAATTGATGTGAGATAAATGGTTTAGGCTCAAATTCTATTTTCCAAGCTTCACTATAATCAAAAATTAGAATTCTTAAAATAGACTTATCCATCTACAAATGTACCTATGGAGGATGAGATTATTCATAAGGTACTTAAATGCCTTATGATTGATGAAAAATATTAATGGGGTCACCAAAAAGTATTTCGAAAATTTATATAGGGCATAGACCATGGCTAATACCCCGTGCTCAATTATTGTATAATTCTACTTTGCTTGGGTCAGTTTTTGACTTACAAAGGAGATAGGATGATCCATCTTACCTTCACTAGGTTGAAACAATATGGTGTCAATGATATATCCATATGAATCAACATGGATTTGGAATGGATTTATCCATTCAATAAATTATAAAATAGGCACGCTAGCTAACTTGAGCTATAGAGTTTCAAAGGCATCTTCTTGCACTGTACCCCAATAGAACGGGCCATTCTTATGCAAGAGCTCCTCTAGTAGTGCCATAATATTTACACATCCCATTATGAACTTTTTATAGTAGTTATAATGGCAAAGAAAGGCATGAATGTCTTTTTACATGGAATTATTGCAATATTTATGGGATCGATGAGTAGACCATCTTTGAAGATGATGTACCCAAGTAAGTTAACAAATGGTGTAACAAAGATGCACTTATTGAGATTCAAGGATATATACAATTACCTACACCTTTAAAATATGAGGCACAAGTTTTCATAATGATCCTTCACTAGTTCATACATAGTCCAATCATCTAAATACACTTGGAGGAACTAGTGAATGAAATCCTTAAACACGGTGATCACCACTTAGAAAAACATAGCTAGTGCATTATTGAGTCCAAAGGGCATCACATTGTATGTGAAACAAACCCATTATATCTCAATGGTTATATTAGGATTTTCCTCCTCTAAAATTTGGACTTGATGGTATCCTAAGAACCCATCAATGAAGGTGTAAATCTCATAGCCTGTGATGCCATCCAAGATTTCATCAGTGAACAGAGTAGGAAGGGGTCAATTATGTAGGTAGTATTCAATATTATATAATCAACATAAATATAAATGTGCCCATACTTATTGATGCTAATAACTATGGGGCTCATCCATTCAAATTCTTGCACAAGGTAGATGACACCTGCAACTAGCATCCCATCAATCTCTATTTCAACCTTGGTGTGGAGATTAGGGTTCATTTTGTAAGGTTGTTTCCCTATGGGTCTTACATTGTCTACCAAATTTATACTCATTTTACCAAGGGATGGTTGGGTGTCCTTCATGTCTTGATAATTTTGAGGGAACAAGTCTTGGAACTCCTTCAAGAGGTCCACAATACATGTGAGCTCTATATCAGACCAATATGCACCTAGAGTAACCACCTTTGATTCCCCTTATGACCTGATGTCTACTTGGGTAGTTTTGAGTGGCACATGATAGGGCTCATTCTTGTCTTGATGTGAGTCCTTAACTTTCCTACTTCCCTCAGGTTTTTTAATAGGAAGATGAGTAGGGTCTTCTTTGTTTGGGGTGTTATCCTTCACTTGGTACATGAGCTTACTTTTTCCTATCAAGGATGTCTAGTTGTACCCATTTTAGATATCACTATCTTTGTCACTTGAGTCACTATTAAGTGATTTCTCCTCAAATAAATTTAGGAGCACTAATCCTTTCTCCTTGAACATATCTTTTAGGCACTCCTTTAGGATTATAGTTTCCTTGATAACTACCCTTTGAATTACTTATAATGGCTTAATTAATTCCAAGTTATGTGAGGAAAAGGAGGTGTGCACAAAATTCTCCTTCAAGAAATCCCAACTAGCTATCTCATGGTGAATTTTTTGATAACATAGGATACACACACCCACATTTTCAAGGATATATAAAAGGTGTGCAACCATAAGTTCTTTAGGGCATGTTCACCATAGTTAGTCCATGTTTCTTTGCATAAACACATGTGTGCTATTGGGTTTGAATCACCAAAGTATGTAAAAATGTCTAGCTCCTTATTGATTTTCTTGAATCTAGTGAAGATTGTTGATTTTACATCTTTCTAAGTTAGTAATCTAGGCCTTTACACTACCCACTAATGAATGAAAGTGATTTTCAAAGTATACACCAGTGTGCCCATCATATCTACCTCCTTTAGGATGCATAACTCAAGGTCATGGACATATTATTCCATATAATTGTTCCCCTCATATCTTGGGAGTATAGAGATTTTATCTTTTCTTAGGCAAAACTCTCTCTTTCCCTTCTTTCTATCGTAAGGGACCCATCTCATTGAAGTGTAGTCAATCTAGACCTAGCTAGTCCTCATAGGTTTTGGTGCCTTTGTGCTCACTAAACAACACTCTAACTCATCATTTCATAATCTTATTCAACCCATCAGTCGTAAGTAATGTAGGTGGTGTTCGAGGTTGACTGTCCATCTTCCCAAGAAAGCACTCCTTGGTTATTGGGGTTAAGAGTCTCAATGCCTTGCATTTTGATGTTATAGATATGGTTGATCTCATCCTCAAGAACAACACTTTCTACATAGGGGGTCCTTGGTCACTTGAGAGAGGGATCACTACCCTCTCCTTTCCATTTTCAAAGGTCATATATCACTTCTTGAAGTGCATATCAGTGTTATTCACATAACACCATGGCCTTCCCAAGAGTGCTAGATAATTATCTTAACTAGCTCAATCACTTCAAAGTTAGCATAGAACTTAGTGCCCATGATATCTAAAATAGTTATTTTAATAATTTTGATTGTTTACATCCTAGATTTATTGGCGATGAAAATTGCATGAGGAGAAGGCTACAAGACTAGCCTACCCATCTTCTCCCATGTGTTCTTAGTCAAGATATTGACCTTGATGCATGTGTCCATAAGGACCTTGCATATAAACCATACATAAATGGTGGCATTCACAAGGAGTTCTTTATCATATTCCATATTCTATGTATGCCTCACTTCTCATGCTCCCTCCATGTGTGGCACAACAAATTCAAGTGGCTTTTATCCTACATGTTCTAAGAGCAAATTATTCAACAGGGGCAGCATCCCTTCTATCTGTAATAGGTGTAAGATCTTTGTTAACTCTTGGATTTAAGTTTCCTATCTAGCTTCTTATGGGAGGCTTCAGCTTGCACCTCTATGTCTCATGCCATTTGGATCTCTCCTTGCAAGTTATGAATCACACTCATAGTATGTTGTAATATATATTTCTAGCATGTAGGGTCTAGGCAAGGTACAACTTTGGGTTCAGGCCATGTTATGTGCTCAATGTAGCTCTATTCCCCATATTCTAGGCATAATTATGGTATTGGCACAATTGGTAGCTGAATGGTGAATCCACTATGCATATTTGCTTGTACTTTTATTGGCTTTGTGCTAGTTGGTTACTCTTTTAGAGTCAACTTATCTATTTTTAGCTCATGCCTAATCATTCTTGCACCCTTATTTGCACCAAGCCTATCTTGGGTTAATTTCTTATACAAGTCAGGGCATTCTTCAACCTTATGTATTCCTCAACAATACCCACATGTTGGATGTGTAGGGAAGTTATAATGATAATGCTCTATTGAACCATACTTGTAATATGAGCATGGTGGGAATATTCCTCCATCGTGTCCTCCACCTTGCCCTATAGCATGTCTTTGAATCCCATAACTTGCATTTTTTAGGTTGTAGCCTTCATTTCCTTGGTTAGTTTTCCCTTCATTATTGTAGTTAGCTATCATGCACCTCTCTCTAGATTATCATGCATCTCATCAATCACTCGATAGTCAGTTGTAGTATGAGTGTAGGTATCACACAACTAGTAATAGATGGTTATTTTAACCTAGTTGGTGCATTGTAATAAAGGGTAGTTTTGAACATCATGCACATCATAATAGACCTCACAACTTAGAAGTAATGTGCATGCATTATTTTGAGGGTAATTATTCCTATTATGGCCTTCCATCTCATAGTTGGTATACCATAATATGCTTTGAGTATCTTATGACAAAGTAATGGTTAGCTTTTAGAGTTGTATAGCCATAGACATAATTTTTACCTTCATGAATGGGATAATTCTAGTATCGGTCCTCCTAACTACCTCAATTCTAAGCATGGATTCAAGTGCTTCATGAGGGTCAGTGAATGTCTTCATGGACAGTGCTCTTTAGAATGGTACTAGTAATCTTCAATGAACTATTATGCATGCTAGGAGGGGTGAATGTCATAAGTAAGCTTGGAAAGAAGTATTTTAAACCTAATATCATACAGGTGCATGATTTTTGAGATCCTTGGTTAATATTCTTGATCACAATGATGCTCTATTATTTAAACTGGGTTATGTCAAATTCCTTCAGGAATACTTCCTTCAAGGTGTCATTTTCAATCATAGCCTAGTTAGGATCAAATTTCCAATATCAGGTATAAGCATGATCAAGCAAAGTTATCATGAGTTATATTTCTTTGTGCTTTGACTGTGTTAAACCTTGAGCGTGCCATCATAATTCACATTTTAGCACATACTCTGTGACCTTCTCTACATCATGATACTTTGGTAAGTGCATGGCCATCTCATAATAAATATATAGTAGGGGGAAGTTGGCATTTGAGGTGCTTGTCCCCCTAGTACTTGTCTTGGTGGTTGCCCTCCAATGCTTCCAACCAAGGGGTTAGGTGTTGGTCATGTTATTACTCTTAGCACCATAGATGATGATGGCATTATACAACTAACTTATGGCATCATGCCACTTCCTACAAGATGTTACCTAGTTTGTGAAGCTAACATTATCTGAGATGGTACATTTGTGCTTTCTTTTTGTTTTGGCAAACTAGTGCCCAATGGTTTAGAGGTATCCTCACTCAACTTCTCATAAGGACAAACTTGTTCAAGTACAAAATTATAATCCAAGTTTGAAAAATGGTCAAAGTTTATGTGGAAAACAAGGTGAGTTATCAATCTTCTTTCTTCACGTGGGAGATCCAGCACATGAGCTTGCACCATAGGTTCAAAGGTAAAATCACATGTTTAAAGGGGGTAGGCACTTTTGATGCATCTTTAGTTACCAAATTTTGTAGGGACCCAATGCATTCTTCACCCATCAACTATTAAAATCAATCTATGAATTAATTATTTATCTTCTCATGCTACTACAATCTAAGAGATCCTTCTCCATGCCCTTTCTACTTGCTACAAGTTATCTCAACACTTTCAAGATTCAAATATTCCATCACCTTATGGCTTTTCTTGTTATAAGTTTGTCTCCTAAGCTCTCAAGTGTCAAGTTTCTCATTCCTTTCCATATCGCTTCACCTACACATCCCCTTCTTTCTAGTAATGGAACCAAAATGTTTTAGTTTAGTTGGGGTTTAGGTTCTTATCTAGTTGTCTACATTAGTTCTATACTTATTACAACTAGGTGCAAACATGATACGTTCTCGTAGCACTCAACGTTTATCACTCAAATACACTAGCATCAATTCACATAAGGTGAAAGCCTTATTTACTCACTCAAATCATAAAAGAGAAAGAAGTACGGCTCATGTTGGGCTAGTTGTGCCATGGCACAATTCATTAATTATAGGACTTGTTCATTTCAACAATAGCTTTGGTAGATTCAATAGCATAAGACATTTCTGGGCTAGGTTTGATGGTCTATAGATATAAGCCTATATTGGATGGTTCTCTTGTCTCAATCACACAATCCTTTGGTTCACTAAGTTTAGTGTCATTCAACACTTTGAGGGGTCAATGGGATGTTTTAGATCAAGTTCATACTAGGCTTGCACTTTATGCAAGGGTAAAATCACTGGGTGCAGGTTCTTATCTATACTTAGGCCATTTATACAAAGTAAGTTGACATCATATTTTACACAGGGATGCCATTAACAATGTAAACCAAAATCTTGTTTAAACTTAACATTTGTATATTAAGACTAACCCATTATAACTATTATAGTTATTACAGAACTCAATAATGAAGTGAAAGACATTCAATCAAAGGACACCATGTATTACTACAACCATTCCTCTTCATTAATTAAAGCTTCAAATACAAATCATAGTTCATATTATATAAAAAAATTATATAAGGAAAATTACAAGCTTTGCTAAACTAATTATCTTCCCATAAGCTCACATGTGAGCTTTGGCTTAGACAAATGGAGCCATTATGGCATTTGAGCTAGTTTTAGTATTAATGGAAACCACTATATCCAAGCCCAATTCTATAGAGATTTATTACATCCATTCACATCTCTCTCTTCACTGGATCAAGCTTATATTTATAACACATAAGAGCACCTTCTATCAGGGTGGAGCTACGCACATCAATTGTCAAGATGGATTTTTTAGTAATCATTCTACTAGCTCCATTACCTTACACCCTTCATATTGTGATCACCACATGGTGCCACTCCTTGAATATGCCCAATAAATCATTGAATTAGTTAACCACCTACCAGTTGGTGCAAGCTATGAATCAATTCCTCTAATTGGTGCAAAAGATATCAAAATAACAATCATCCCAAATGATCACCTCATGTCGATATGTTAGTCAAATTGGCATGGATTTATACTTAGATGAAATAGGCAATCAATAGACATCCTCCTTATATAAAACATAATGAAAAATATGGAAAATAAGAGGAATTAGATAGAGCTATTTGAATTAGAATAAAACTGCTTATAGATGTTGCCCATAAAGATAAAGTTGCCCATGACAAGGCCATCGACATGCTATATGACATGCAATATTTATTGAATAAAGTGTCATGTTGGCCAATAGATTATGAAGATAACCTCCTTTCAGTAGAAGAGGTTTAGATTAAATTAAAATGACTGATTAAGAAGGAGTCTACATGAAATACAGTCTTTACCTTGAGATCTATCCATAGCTACATCAATTATCATAACACGTGGATTAGATGGGTAAAGATATTCAATAATACAAAACTTTGAAGGGGGAATTTTTCAATATAGTGGTAGATTGTGAGATCACCGACCTCTACTCCTTTGGTCCAGATGAGGACAAAATCCAAGATATATTCAAGGCTTTTGATGCATATGTTGAGAAATTATAGGTTGAAAAAGATAAAGAGTCAAAATAAATATTAGAAATAGATTAATTCTTTCCATCAAAAACATTCTTATATTTTATATTTTCATTTTTTTTAAAACATTGTAAAGTTGCAAAAACATATCTTATAAATTGCAACTATATTTTGACATCTCTTTTTGAGAAAGAGTCGTGTATTTTACACTTTCTATTTTGATAGGTTGGAAATTGTAAAAAATAGACTTGCAAATTACACTTTTCATTTTGACAAGTTTTAATTGTTTAAGTTGTAAAATTACATATTGAAAATTGCAATTCTAGTTTTGACAAAGTGGTATGAATTATAAGTTGTAAAAGTCTCACTTGGAAAATATATATTAGGGTTTTACAAAAAAGTAACTTAAGTTATCTTTTATTCTAAAAATGAGTTTCACTTTGGCACCCCATTCGTATGAAGAGCTATTACAGCTACATGAAGGAGACTAAGGGCATTGCATGAAGGTTTCTCAAGTTCCATCCATGCCTCTACCAACTGAAGTTCATGCCCAACTATTGTATGATCATTTTTACAGGTTGCTCACTATGCCAAAGATGCCATAACTACTGTAGATCATGCCTCTTCATGGAGTTTTCAGATTTGCATGTTCCTCTACTAGGTGTTGGATTTCTTGATAACTACATCTCATTTATGAGATATTTTATATAAATATGGGTAGGACCCCTAGCTCACTTATCTTTTTTCTATTAGGAATATTATTCTACATTTTGAATATCTTTTCTACATGTTGTAAAATGGAGAATGAGAAATAATTGAATATTTGCCTTTCTTATTTGAGAAATCCTTATGTATGTGAAGTTATTTGAATATTTATGGATGTTTTAATTCTTATTTTAGTCATGAAATTTTATTTGTGTTATTTTATACCCTTTTGGAATATTTTTTTATTAAAATAAAAGAATCTTGTCTTTTCTTTGAAAAATAACAAATATTGCCTTTGATTTCTCATTTGCATGAGTTTGTGCTCCTAAAAATTTCAATCTATTTTATATTATGTTGTGTTCATTTAATCAAGCATTAAAATCCACTATAAAAATATTTGGTGCAATCACCATTTTTATTTTTGCAAATTTCATTATCAAACTCTTTTCCCTAGTCAAACCCTAGTTTAGGAGCAACAATACTAAATAAAAAAAATTTATACAAACTGATAAGTTATCAATTACATCAGTTTAGTAAAAGGAAGCCAACTTTATTTAGAGGTTCATCTTATTTCACCAAGGTCCTACAGCTTAGAGGTGTTCCCATTATCTCATTAAATTTTAGCATAATGAGCTTTGACATCAACAAAGGATGAAAAATCTATGTGATAACACTCCCCAAACAACTTTGGTGACCTTAGAGTAGTTTTTAAATCTCAAAATACTTCTCTATTTTATTCAACCATGCTTCAATTCTATCTCCCATAATAGTTCTATCAAACTTAGGTGGATTCACCTTTTTCATAGTCCTTAACAATTCTATGGCTACACATGCTCTCACATCCTAAGGCACTTCCTCGTGTCTCTATTTTTGAGGAATTTCCTACTCAACAAGATGTTCTTTAGGCTCATCCTGATGGGATTCCTCCTTATGTCCATGAATTTACTATTTTGAGGCTATGACTTTGTCCCTAGTCTCATTCATGGCTATAAGAATCTGATCTAAGTTTGCTACTTATTCAATGGTAAATTGGTTAGGATCAAATTAAGGGTTATTATCATTGAAATTTGAAGGAACCTCACCCAATTATCTTGCTCACACCATTTTTCATTTTGATAATAGAATAATATGAAAATGTTAGAGGACTTATTAAGTCCTAGAGTTCGAGCCTCAGCTTTGATACCACAATGTAACATCCCCATAAGAATTTACTAGAATAATGTAGTAATTTTTTTAAGTATTTACACAACACTTATTCTTTAATTAGATTACACCATGAGAATCTAATTAGTGACCTTAACATACTAACCAAGTATATTAAACATAAGTAAACATGTATCAATAATATTTACTGATCACTAGCATCTTATGTAACATAACATAACTACTTAAGGAAAGTAATTATATAAAAATCCATCCATGACTGGTACAATAATATAGCCAATAGTGTCAATGTATAATAATATATTAATTACATTTCCAATAGGTATTTTCTCTTAATATAATAAATAGATTTAATGCTCAAGGGAGCTTGAATTATTTTAACTCTTATATTTTTGATAATCTCAAGTGTAGTCTCTATTTAAGTATGCAATGGGGAGGGGGAGAATCATTTGAGCACTTTTCCACACCAACCAGATACCATTGATCCCTCATACAATACCCTAAATAGGGTATGACCCTCCCTTCATGGATGGGTAGATAATGATAGTGTGAAAATCCATAAAGACATGATAGTACTCATGTGTTGTAAGATTTCTATTACATGATGTGTACCATAAATAAAATATGTTCTAACATTCTATCACATAAGCATGTAAATCATACATATGAAATGAAAATGTCTATCTAAACATTACTTTAGCCAAAAAATTTAAAGAACATATGATCTTTAGGATCAGTCAAATTCATACACACCACTTGATCATATTAACTTTATCTGGCATTGGTGGTGCTAACTAAGCTAGTGAAGTCCATCTCATTTCTTAGTTAGTACTAACAATATGAGATTTGGTTAATATATAAATAACCAATAGATTCATGAAAAATATTTCATTAACCAGGATTAAAACATGTTAAATAAATGAATAATCTCAATAAACACATTTAGTCCATCAAATATATGAATGAATATTTACTATATTATTTTACACAATAATAAAATAACATAACTATTTAGTTTATTTACCAAATAGGTAAAATATAAACATATAATGAATTACTAAAATCTTCGATTAAATTCAATTATTTTATAGTAACAGAATCTTAGTATATTGTTCATTTTACTCATTTACAAATAACAGTCTTAAAAATCAAAAGATCCATAACTCATAAAAAATACACATTCATTCATTTATGAAACTCAATATTATTTTAGGAGGCATTATGCATATAATTATACTTTCCTAACTTGTCAGGATTATATGACTTAAATTTGCTAGCCACCAACTATAGTTATAAGCATGCATCCCATTCCATAAATATAAGCTATACACATATATGAGAACCTAAGTTATCTTATAGGTGTATTTCATATATTTATGTATTGCACATTTTACATACCCCATTTTATATATATATATATATATATATATATATATATATATATATATATATATATATATATATATATATATATATATATATATATATATATATATAATGGGGTATGTAAATAATTTAAAATACCATTACTATTATAAACCACTAACACTACCTTAGAGTTTCTTTTCCAATTTTAAAAGGTAAAATATTTCATGAGAAAGGCTTGAGAAATCAAATAGGATCTTTAATAATTACATAACCCCCATTTTATTAATATCAAAGATATATAATTTTGAATTTGGGCTCAAATTTTATTCTTAAATCTATTTCCCCATCATTATGTTAATATGAGTTTTTGTGAAGAGAGGATAGAATCAACAATCCTTAACATAGTGTTTTATGTTTTTAAAATAAGTCAATTGTTCACATATATCATATCCAACATATTACTAATTAGAATTCACAAGTTCTCATTTTTAGAATTTGATTTCACTATATAAACTACTCTACCAAAACACAGTCCATATATTTTTGTTCAAACACAACTCACTCATAGTTTTATAACAATTTTACATAGTTTATATATATATATATATATATATATATATATATATATATATATATATATATAATCACAGTATCTCATACAAATTTACACAATCTATTATGTATGTATAGTCTCTTTATGGTTTATACATAGTCTATATATATATATATATATATATATATAATTGTAGTGTTTATGATAAAAGACTTAAGTTTATCCATAAACATTAAACTCAGTTTCGTATATTAAATATAATCACAATGTATACATATAAATATATATACTATGTGTAATTTTCCAAAACACTTAATTATAAATATATTTATATATACTTTATTTTGATCTTCATATTTACTAGTCCTAACACTATAATTTGCTCATATATATACACAACTTCACGTATATACTCAGTATCTAAAATTTGTTCAATTGATAAAATATAGTTGATGTATTTGTATATATATTCATTGCCCCAAATGTCTCAAACTCGCTACAAAAGAATATATATATATATATATATATATATATATATATATATATATATATATATATATATATATATATATACATATATATATACATATATATATATATACATATATATATATACATATATATATATATATATACATATATATATATATACATATATATATATACATATATATATATACACACACACACATATATATATATATACACACACACATATATATATACATATATATATACATACATATATATATATATATACATACATATATATATATATACATACATACATACATACATACATACATATATATATATATATATTGATATTTGTACCATAGTTATTAGTAAGTATAATGACCCTAAAATATTTACAACAAAACATTACATCGAAATCCTTTTGTGGAACTGGCTAAGTATTCTCTAAGGTTTATATAACCATACTCAAAGTCATATAGATAATGGTGCCATGTTATGAATTTACCCAAGTCATAGTTATATATACACACTATTTTATGTTAAATGGTTGCATTCAAATTTACCACACAATAAACCCAAATCAATAGTCATCTTATATGATACACTTTCCTCAATATAAAATCTTCAAACATTGTCTTGGTATACATAGTATTTTATTATTATGTCTACATAATCATAAGTTTGTTTACCCTAATAACTATGTATATATACAATACATTTTGACAATAACATATCTTAATTTTTGTATGAATAACAAACTATTTTCCAGGTTATAATTTTTTTTGGAGCTAGGGCATTAAGCCACTTCCTAAAATAAATTTAGTTAACCCTTGTAATTAAACAACAAACAAGTCTAGTTTGAATTCTTAGGATTTAGAGGATGATGGATTAGCTCTATGGATGGCCAAGCCATCCATAGGGCTAAACTAATTACCCTCATTAAAATACAAAATAATCATTTTATAAACCCTCTTACTTTGAACTATACACAACATTTCTCAAATAATAGAATAGTAAATAGCATTACCAACCTCTATTACGCTTCAAAATTAAAACTGATTGAATATAATTTCTTTCTCTTCCTTGATCTATACTTTTTTCTCATCGTACATGTGTCTCATTCTCTTACATGACTCCCTCTTATCCTATTCACCTTGATGAACTCTTTCCATTCAAAATTTGCATGCCACTATTCACTCTAGTTTGCAGTCCATGCATAATCCTAAATTTTCCTTTAAACTCAACTAATCCATAGTTAACTTCCATTAAACATACCAAAAATCCCTAATTTATCTCTCATTAAAATTTTATTCAATTTTACTAAACATTAACCTTGTTTAAATATTCTTGCATGATCACTATGTTAAAATCTCTAAGTATTTCCATTAAACAATTCCACTTTAATCATTATTAAAATGATAACCAATACTTTTAAATCTCAGCATAGACTTATGCACGATAATCAAAGAATAAGATTAGATTTTTAGGATATTATTTAGGATAATTCAAATTCCTTCGTCAACAAATAAAAGTAATTATCTCTTTATAAAAAATATAAACCAATCAATTATTAATTATGACAAGATAATTGCTTATGTCATTACTAGTGTATATAGACTATATATGTCTTTCATTTATTTTAATAGCTTGGCATATATTGATATTCTCAAATATCAATTATAACAAGCTTAACATTCTAGAATATTATAAAGAATTTTTTCTAGTCTATATAAAATAGTAATTAGATACCCTCTATTAGATTTACGCTCTCATAATCATACACATACATGAGTAAAGAAATCTTATCACACTCCAACATTAAACACTAAGTCTATGTATAATATACAAAATGCAATCTCTTACAAGATTTATCCCATATATATACTAACATAAAACATGCAAACTCTAATGTCTAGCTACAATTAACTTACAAAACATACTAACTCTAACAATCCAAACACACAATGCATTTAACATTTAAAATCTAATGTGGTGTGTGTATGGGTCTTAACAGTTCCTCTATTATCCTTCATCATCTCCATCTATGTCACCCTCTCTGATGATGCTCTACCTCCATCATGATCTAAGGGATAAACTTTCCTTTATCTAACCCATGATAAGAAGGTAGTTAGTCAAATACATCATGATACATATATCATAAAAAATGCTATTAACAAACAAATGTAACATAATCATTATGTATAAAATTCATAATTAACCATCTCATAATAATGAAATCATGAAATTTAAGTAACATATGACTTAAAATTTAGTTAAAATATAAAAAATCAATTTAACAACCATAATATACATGGATAATTAGGTAAATTAGTTTAGTGAGAGAATAGAGATGTAATAATTGGTAGGTTGTGATTATACTTGGATAATACTCTTTATTTATTCTAAGTATGTTGCTTCAGGTAATTATGAAATATAGTACTTTAAAAGGTCATTTTCTACCTGACTTGTAAATAGATGTCTCTCATGTGTAATTGTAACATACACATGTAACATGAATGGTGTTGTGTTCATAATGTGTATCTAGTGTGTTGTGACCAACACACCCCATTTTCAAAATTTTAAATGATGTCCCATTATGAGATGAAAACTTCATGTACATGTCTTGTTTTGAATCAATTTAGTTTGAGTCCAATCTAGGACTTATTAAGTTTAAATTTGAAATCAAGGTTGTTGATGATTTTTTCTCATATGTCCTTGATTTTCAAATCTGAGTTTTATCTAAACGAAGTCTTGATTTGAGTCTAGATTAAATAATATGACTGAGCATATCATAAGTTATTCTATTAATTTGACTAATTTCTTAATATAAAAGTCTAAATGAGAATTTTTATTAAAATTATTTTATGCACCTATTTGGATTTTAATTTTATATTATTCATCGAATTCAAGTTTTAGCTTTATGGACTAATTGAGCTAACTAAGTGTTTGTTTGAAGTTGTCTTTGTCTCTTCAAGATTATTATAACTTCACAGGGAAAATTTGATAATGCCTACTTGATCCATCTCAAATAAATATTTGATATTATGAATGATTATTCATACCTATTAGTTTTTAGGTTAACTATAATTTTAAAAAAATCTCTACGATTAAACAATTGCTAAATTCAAGAGTGGTTATACAGTTTGATTTATAATAACTAAGTCTTTTTTTATTTTTGAAAACATCTAGGTCCATAATATTTATACACTTATCTTCATTTTGATCTTCTAAATATTAAATCAAAGTTCTAAGTCTACCTTTTCATCCAATCACCTGAGCTAGTGAGGACCATCCGTGTATCTTCATCTCGTTCATCCACTCCCTGTGCAAAAAATGACTAAGGCAAAGAATATTTGAGAAATATAATCAATGATATCATGCCACATGTATTCATATCATTCATTCACTTCTATCAGCTCAAATAACTAAGTCTCATAGTCCCTTGAGCATCCAGATGAGTAAAGGCCATCTACATGTCATAATCTTATTCATCCACAACATACACACAACCTATTCTGAGAATCAGTGGTCATTTAGATAAGCAAGATTAATCCATGTGATGTGATCTCACTCATCCATGACTGATAAGAGTAGGCATAGCTTAAGGATTCCCCTTATCATCCACATAAGTGAGGACCATCCATGTGGCATGATCTTTCTCACCCATAACTTATCAGATAGAGATACATAATCAAAAACTAAAGACCATCTAGATAAGAAAAGACTATCCACATGTCATCATATCTCTCATCCATGGATGATAACTTCTTACACAAGTCCCAAATCAATGTGACCAAGCAAATAAGTGAGATCTTTTCATGTGTTATCATCTTGATTACCTACAGCCCAGAGGCTTAAGGTACAAAAAGAAAATATTTATCCCAATGGGTAGATGAGGTTAGTACATATGTCACACTCCAACTAAAGTGATACAATTAGAGTAAATTTAGCTATAATTGCATGATGAATTGATATGCAGTAAAACAAATGACTCATCAGGTGACTAAGTAGCCAAAATCAATGACATATGGCTATGTTAAGCATGGGATATACTGAGAGGGGAGGTGAATCAGTATATCATATATCTTATAAATATTTTACTTAATCAAACTCCATTTAATCATACATTCAAGATATATAATAAAATTGAAACAATAACATGCATTACATAAGAGAGAGAGAGAGTGAGAGAGACAGAGAGAGAGACCAAATTTTTATGTGGAAACCTAATGTGGGAAAAATAATGGAGAACAATCTCAAGTATATGAATGAGCACTAACTCAAATTATAAAGTTCACAATCACTAACTTACAGGAGTACCAACCCCTTTGTTGAGCACCAACACAACAACTATTTGTGAGCACCAACCCATAAGAGCACCAACCCCTCTTGTGTATAAAACATAACTATCTCTCAATGTTGCTTTCTCAACAAATGATAGAACTCTACAATATCTCTTTCTATTCTCTCCTCTTTTATTATATAAAATAATTATAAACCATATACTCTCTTGCATATTACAAATGGCTTCTCAAGCCTTTATTTATAGATTTCCAAAATGACCTTTGGCATTCACCCTTTGTGACCCTTCACTCTTTATAGAAAATGGCACCAAAATTGCATGACCCTTTGACTCTTTGCATTTGAAAATTCACAAGGTGACCCTTCATAATAAGATGTGTCTTCTCCCCTTTTGTCTTTATCTTGATGACTTTTCATATTCCTTAATGAGTCCCTTCATGAGAAATTATGCCCTTCCTATTTTGTCTTCACTTGGTCACTCTTGGAATTACTTAAGATGACTCTTCATGGGAAAATGCATCCCATTTCTCTTTTGTCTTTACCCCATGACTCTTTCACTTCTCCATGGGCCCTCTTTTGACTTTTATGCAACCAAAAATATATTCATTAATATTAAATATATATCAACACATTTTAGCCAAAATATGAACATTAAAAACACCTTTAGACAGTAAATGCTATGGGGCATTTATCACCAATGTTAGACCTTTGACATCAATGAAAATGTTTCTAGCAATATCCCCCTTTGTCATTGATGGCAACCTCAAACTAAAACTACCACATCTTAAAACCTATATTGCACATACCAACCTACACATATAGTAACTCCCCCTTACTGTAGCATCATATAACTATTTTTTGTACCTATTTTCTTTACCTATTTATGTTCTTTTCCCCTTTTGACATTAATGGCAAAGGGCCTATCCTAAAACTAACACTTAGCTCCCCCTCAACTGATGTTGATCCTCAA
Source organism: Torreya grandis (assembly GCA_037957365.1). NCBI lineage: Eukaryota > Viridiplantae > Streptophyta > Pinopsida > Cupressales > Taxaceae > Torreya > Torreya grandis. The sequence goes on along the minus strand of JARHVA010000169.1, from coordinate 110,760 downwards.
TGGTAGGAAGTAAAATAAATTACTCCCAACTTCTCCTATAGATACTTGAATGTGTCTTTTGGTAGTGCTTTTGTAAAAATATCTACAATTTGTTCTATAGTACCGATATATTCCATCTTAATCTGCTAATCTACAACCTACTCTCTCAAGATGTGATATCTAATAGGAATGTCTTATTCTTGAATGCATCATTAGATTATTATAAATATTAATAGCACTTGTATTGTCACAAAAAATAGAAATAGGTTCATCATATTTTACCTTGATATCTTCCAAAGTTTGCTTCATCTAAAGCACTTGAGTAAAACACAATACCACTGAGATATATTCTACTTTAGCTATAGAAAATGATATTGAATTCTACTTTTTGCTTAGCCATAATACTACTCTATCACCAAAGAATAAAGCTCCTCCACTTGTACTCTTTTTGTCATCCAAGCAACCTACCCAATCTGAATCTGTATAAGAAACCAAAGCAAAATCTTTGCCTATGGGATACCACAATCTATAATCCAATGTCCCCTTGACATATCTAAATATTCTCTTCATCAGCTGAACATGACTCTCCTTTAGGGTTGCCTGATATCTCAAAACTATGCCTACTGCATGCATGATATCTAGGCTTGATGCTATCAAATATAAAAGACTGCCAATCATAGATCTATACAAAGATTGATCTGCAATAGGTGAATCTTCATCCTTACTCACCTTGTTCCTTGTATCCATTGGTGTGTCAATTGGTGTACAATCCTCAAAACTAATTTTTTTCAACATTTTCTTGACATATTTACTTTGACATATAAAAAATTATTTATTTAATTGAAATATTTACAACCCTAGAAAAAATGACAATTATCCAAGCATAGACATCTCAAATTATTTTTGTAGATTATCAAAATATTATTTTGTCATCTTTTCAATGTTTTTTCCAAAAATTATGTCATCAACATATACCACAACAATCAATTGATTCTCACCTTATATTTTGATGTAGAGATTAATATCAACAAAACCTCTCTTGAAACCTTGATCTTGCAAGTACTTATCAAGTCTTGCATACCAAGCTTTAGGAGCTTGTTTCAATCCATACAGTACTTTCTTTAATTTGCATACATGGCTACTATCATTTGAGAGAATAAATCTCTCAGGATGCTCAATGTAAACCTCCTCTTCTAGATGTTCATTTAGGAAGGTATACTTGACATTCATCTGAAACACTTTGAAATTTTTAAATATTGCATATGCAAGAAACATTATAATAGCCTCTAGCCTTACCACTGGTGAAAAATTTTCTTCAAAATCTATACTCTCAATCTTAGCATATCCTTTACATACTAACCTTGCTTTATTCCTGGTAACTTCACCATCTTCATTCAACTTATTTCTAAATACCCATTTTATTCCTATCATATTTTAATCTTTCGATTTAGGCACTAATTCTCAAGTATCATTCTTTTCTATCTAATTTAATTCTTCATCCATTATCTTAACCCAATGCTCATCATGTCTAGCTTCTAAAAAAAAATTAGGCTAAATTTTGGATAACAAAGAAAAATTTACTTGCTCAGATTCACTTACCATCATCGTTTTGGTGTGAACTCCATTTATGTTCTCAATGATGTCACTCTTATTATGATTTCTATGAACATATTTGGATGGGGTATTAGTGTCCTTTTGCTCCTTCTTCTCATCCTCATCTGATTCTTCAAAATCTTCTTCTTCAATGATTTTAGGAGTCTCTGTTGGATCACTGACTCTTTGTGTTACATATTCATCTATCCTAACACTTGCACTTTCAAAAATATTCTTGGTTCTTTTGTTATAAAATTTATAAGATTTACTTTTTATATAATATCCAAGAAATATAACTTTATATGTTCTAGATTCAAACTTACTCAAATTTTTATCGATTTTCTTTATGAAGCATCTGCTGGCAAAAACTCTGAAGTAATCAATTATAGTTGGTTTGTCTATCCATAACTCATAGGGAGTCTTTTCACTGTTGACTCTCAACAATGCTCTATTCTAAATATTCATGATTGTACCTACTACCTCTCTCCAATATTTATTTGGTATCTTGGATTCATTTAACATTATCCTTTCCATCTCTTGAACTATTCTATTTTTTTCTCAACTACTCTATTTTGATGTGGAGTTCTAGCTACTAAATAATGTCTTTTTATCCCAAGGTCTTCACAATACTCAATAAACTCATCTGACATGAATTATCCTTCTCGATCTAATCTCAAGCACTTAATCTTTAAATTAGTTTCATTCTCAACAAAAGCCTTTAATGCTTTGAAGTGGCTGAAAGCTTCTAATTTTTTATTTAAAAATATTACCCAAGTCATACGTGTAAAATCATCAATAAGAAACATGAAATATTTATCACCTTAAGTAATTTTAGTTCTCATAAGGCCACATAAATCAATGTGAATAAGCTCTAACATTTGAGTGGTTAAGTATTCTTTTGTCTTGAACCATCTTCTAACTTGCTTCCCATGATGACATGGTTCACAAAGCATGTTGGAGCGATTTGTAATCTTTGAAAGATTTTTGACTGCTTACTTCTTATTCATGTTGATAGGATTGTCAAAATTTATATGTCTCATTCTCCTATGTCATAGCCAACTTTTCTCAATCTGACTCAAACAACATCTTTGACCTTTGATATCTATAATCAACACATCTGAATCTTTTCTCCTAATTTCAAAACTTTTTATATAAAACTTTAATGTGTGTCCCTAATCACATATTTCATTTACACTCAAAATATTATGTTTAAGACCTACATATAGAACATTTTCAATCTTAGTTTTACCATTATCCAAACTTAGTGTACCTTTTTTGGTAATTCTAGGAGTAGTATTGTCTTTGAATTTTACTATGCCACCATTAATATTCTTCAGTGTTATTAAATTGTTCTTGTCTCCTATCATGTGCCTCAAACCCACTATCAATGAACCATGGCTTTTCTTCATTTTTTGCATGTAAAGTTGTCTAAACCAACATAAACTTTTTAGGTTGTTTTTCTGCCATAAACATGTCTGAACTTTCTTCTTGATGAATGGAGATTTGAAACTCTAGTCCTTCTTGACTGACTCAAACATGCTTCTATATTACCAAGCTATGTATTTGAAGTTATTACACTTATAACATATTATGGCCTCTTCATTAAATCCTGATATAGGAGTAAAAGAGTTGTGGCTTTTACTTTACTCTGCATGAGTTTCCTTCTCCTTGTTTCTGAAATTGTTAGCCCTTTTTCGACATTCTATTTTCTTATGACCATATCCATTACAAAAAAAATAGTAACCATAAAAATAGAAACTATTTATGTATATCTGACATGATTTCCTTTTTTAGCTCCATTCCTTTCAGCCTTCTTTGTCTGAGATGTCCCCTATATTCTTAACTTCTTCCTTTTTTATTTCCTCTTTTGTAAGAGCTTCAACATAGTTCTTTCTTTTTTTGTGTTAACCTTATCTGTGAAAGTAGTGGCCTCCCCTTTCTCTTTTTCAAATCTAATACCTATCTTATCTAACATTGATCTTTGAATTTCTAATATCTTATTCAACATATTAGTGCGATTCTCAAATTTTGAATCATTGGCTATTCCATCATTGATTGCTTTATTTGTTTTCTCAAGATCTACTTTTAAAGAGGTAATTTCAATAACATACCTTTCACATTCTTCACTTAATTTTTGTAACTAAGATGTTAGATATTCTTCAAAAATTTTGGCTTCTTCAATGTGTGTTTGTAGATCTTCAATTATTTGTTTTGACTCCTTTTCATTTTTCTTGATTTGGTGCTTCAATCTATGATTCTTCTTCTTAAGAGTTTGGGCACAAATGAATTCTCTTTCCAGATTCACTTCAGCTTCATATTTTTCTTCTTGATCATCTATAATTTCACTTGTAAAGGCATCTTCATGTATGGTCATGAATAAAATCTCTTCTTCATCTGAATCATTGACTCCACTTTCTTTGACTGAGCTAGGATCTTTAGAGTATAAACTCTTCTTCTCGAATCCCTTCTTCAATTTGCCTTTGAAATTATTCTTGTATGTATACCTTCCTTCTTCATGTCACCATTACTCTTATCTAGGAACTTAGCTATATAATGTCCAATCTTTCCATAATTAAAACATTTAAAAGGTAATTTTCCTTGATATTTATGTTGCCCTTTTTTGGCTTATGGATGAATAGAGCTCCGTTGTCATCTTCATCATCACTAGAGTTGTCACTTGATTCTTGAATCTTAGCCTTATTTTTTTTTGATGTCTTGAAATTAGCTTCCCTCTTTGAGGGTTTCTCTTGTTTGGTCCACATCTCATATGCCATAAGAATACCATGTAGTTCATCCATCTTTAGCTTGGCTAGATCCTTTATCTCATAAATTGTCAAAACTTTTGCATCATATCTTATTGGCAGAGATCTCAAAACCTTTTGTACCATTATTGATTCTTTTAACTTTTCTCTAAGGCCTTGAATATGATTAACTATTTGATCAATCCATAAAATATAACTCTCTATATTTTATTCCTCTTCCATTTTTAAACTCTCAAACTATCTTCTGAAAGTCTGGAGCTTAGCTTGCTGAACCTTTCCATCACCTTTGTAAATATTTTCAAGTTTTACCCAAATCTCATGAGAAGATTTGCATTGCATAACTTTAACAAATTTTGATTCACATACACCACATAAAATAACATTAAAATCTTTAGCATTATTTTCACTTACCTTCTTTTCTGCCAGAGTAGTCACAAGTATCTGTGGCTCTTTGTATTCCTCCACAACTGCTTATCAAATGTCGAATCTAAGAGATATCAAATAAATCCTCATCCTTATGCTCCAAAAAGCATAATTTATCCCATCAAACAAAGGTGCCTTATTTATAGAAAAGCTTTCATGTGATCTAGCTCCCTGATCTACCTTCAAGCTATAAAATTCTTTTCAAAGGAACCTACTCTGGTAACAATTATTAAGCATGAGATATACTGAGATGGGGGTGAATTAGTATATCATATATCTTATAAATATTTTACTTAATCAAACTCCACTTAATCATACATTCAATAAATACAATAAAAATGAAATAATAACATGCACCACATAAGAGAGAGAGAGAGAGAGAGACCAAATTTTTACATGGAAACCTAATGTGGGAAAAACCACGAAGAACAATCTCAAGTATATAAATGAGCACCAACTCAAATTACATAGTCACAAGCACCAAATTATAGGAGCACCAACCCCTTTGCTAAGCACCAACACAACAACTATTTGTGAGCACCAACCCACAGGACCACCAACCCCTCTTGTGTATAAAACACAACCATCTCTCAATGTTGCTTTCTCAACAAATGATATAACTCTATAATATATCTTTCTATTCTCTTCTCTTTTATTAAATAAAATAATTACAAACTATGCACTCTCTTGTATATTACAAATAGCTTCTTAAGCCTTTATTTATAGCTTTCCAAAATAACCTTTGGCATTCACCCTTTATGACCCTTCACTCCTCATGAAGAATGACACCAAAACTACATGACCCTTTGACTCCTTGTATTTGAAAAGTCACAAGGTGACCCTTCATAAGAAAATACATCATTTCCCATTTTGTCTTTATTTTGATGACTTTTCATAGTACTTAAAGTGTCCCTTCATGAGAAATTGTGTCCTTCCTATTTTATCTTCACTTGGTGACTCTTGGAATTCTGTAATATGACTCTTCATGGGAAAATGCATCCCATTTTTCTTTTATCTTTACCCCATGACTCTTTGAATTCTCCATGGGCCCTTTTTTGACTTTTATGTAACCAAAAATATATTCATTAATATTAAATAAATATCAACACATTTTAGCCAAAATATGAACATTAAAAACACCTTTAGACAATAAATGCTATGGGGCCTTTATCACCAATGCTAGACCTATGACATCAATGACAATATTTCTAATAGTCTACATGTCTACCTTTGAATAAATTAGGTTCAAGACATGAAATTGGGATCCAAAATCACTATAAAAAGACATGATTCATTTTTTAAGATGACTAAGTAACTAGAAACAATTGTGATAAACTACATGGAAAATAACCCATAAATGACTGAAATATTTTAATAACATGAACAAAACAAAGAAATCTATAGGATCAAATGCTACTAAAAATATATATCATGTCAAGATAAGACTACTGAATCAAGCAAAGATGCTTGTATGAGAGCCACCTATAAAATTTTCCAAGCTCTACCAAGAGAAAAACCTTGTTTAATCATTGGTATCTTAGCAAGGCCTACCAAAATAGTTAGGAAGTGGTCCATCTCAGACCTCTTCTCGATGCTCCCTTAGTGATCCCTAGAAATATTTCTATTTTAATGAGGAATATTATAACATAATTTTGTAAAACCATTTTATACCATGATGGCCAAGAGTGGGATCATGTGCTACTTGGATATGGGTCTCATCTCTTTTCTAACTTTTCCCATAAGTACTGCTACGTAATATGTTGTAAAGGTTGACTCTATTTCAAATAAAAACTATTAGATTAATGTTAATTTAGTTTATCTTTGTAAATACATTTGAATTTCATGGATGTTTTCCACTTTCTTTTGATTTAAATTGATTAACACTAATTCTAGAGGACTTTTAACTATGTTTTTCTACAAGGTTTATGTGTTAACTAGTATGTGCATCTTACTATTTTAGTTCAGTTTTTTAATTCTTTTCATTTTGTTTGAAGTCTAAGGAATTATGTATAGTTAATTATAATATTTTTTTCATTTTATTCATCAAAGGAATCATGGAATCAAGTATCTACCCTTTTCTCCTTGGATTCTTTCCCTATGTGACTGGAGCTTGAGCCATCATGAAAATTAGCATACAATGGTACAATTGTAGTTGAGCACATTATTAGTCCTTGAAGAATTTGTGTTTCTATTTATCTAGAGAGCTTTTTTTTTGCCTTACCCTTTCTCCCTTTTTATTTTTATTTATTATCTAGTGATATTTGTCCCTTTTTAAAAATAATGAAGTGAACTAAAGGAAGGATATTGGGTATATTCTGACTCATCACTTATTTTGGTCTTGTGGCCTCATGTATGCTTTCCCCACCCTATTTCATACCTAAAACCCATGTCAAAAACTATTTAGATAGAAGTATATAAGCTCTATGAAGTGAATCAAAGTAGTAGATCATAATTTTAATCAATTGAAATTAGTCTAATTAAAAGTGTACATGTTTTGTGTCAATGATAAAATTGGTATTAGACCTTTGATTGTAGGTTACATCTCTTAGAGATCTATTCCAAGAAAATTATTTAATGGATCTCAATACCTACATATTATGCCATGGATTATCTCAACAACAATCCTAAAATAAGAGGATGCAAGTCCACCAATTATTCCTCGAGCTCGCTTTGTGAATCTAATCAAATAAATTTGTTTAGAAGAATGATATCTCAAAATTAACAACATAATGTTTTCCCAACAATATGTTGTAATGTGTATCATGAAGCATGACCTGATATAAAGATTGTTTTTTTTTGGTCCTAATGTCACCTCCATTGAAATTTTTCTAAGTGGTGGCCATAAAACTTGATCTAATTTAGTAATGGTGTGATCTTTTATGTTTAGATATTATATATAAATTACTAATGTGTGTAATAATGATATGTTACAAATATATTTTATTGATTTAGTATTTGTCAATGGGTTATTTGGCATACCAACTTAGGCAGGATGGTCACCCATCTAGTCTCTCCTAAAAAAAGCTCTGATTAGAAATGAGTTGGCATTTTTGAGCTTGTGTTAGTTTTTATTCATACCCTTGCACTCAATTGTCTATTTATCAAACTGTCTATAGAAATGGGAAGTTATTTCTTTCCCAAATGCAATAATTTTTTCAATTTTTGAAAATTTTCCTAGTGTAAAACTTGTTCATGTTTTCATCTCACATGTTTTGAAAGATATTTTCATTACAAAATTATAATTTTTTTGTGTCCTTTTTTCAAGTAAAAGTGAAATGAGATGTAGAATTTGAGAGCAAAGTGGAGATGGTGGTTGCATTTAATATCTCCAAGTGTATTTTAGAGGGAAATCATCTTCTCATTGAAATGGAAACTTTATATATATATATATATATATATATATATATATATATATATATATATATATATATATATATATATATATATCCCACATTTGAGAAATTATTGGGGTTAGATCTTTGTGACTCTAAGGTATAATATTGAACTAGTGGTCGTAGCCCTTGATCTAATGTAGTAATGATCTGATCTATTATGTTTAGCTATTTAATATCAATTCTCAATGTGTGCAAGAATTATATATTGTAAATATTTTTAACTAATGTAGCATCTCTTGATGGGTTGTTTTGCACACCTAATTAGGTAGAGGGGAAATCCAAATAACCTCTCTTAAAGGGATAAAAAATATCCCCAATGTCTATTACTACTAGTTCTTAACTTGCAGGGTAACCTAGTGATTGATGTGAATATCTCCCATTTCAAGGGGCATGTTTGGAATAAATTTAGATAAATGATAGATAATAAAAGTCTTATGGATTTTTTACCCAAGATATCAACAATGTGGACTTGACCTTAAAATATAACAAATTTAATACATCTTCATTGCACACATAAATGCAGTAGTGCATAAATGACAATAACAAAGGTTTGAAATGAAGATAAAGCTTGTAAACATAGATTTTAACTTTCAGATTTAATTTACTTACTTTGATAGATTTATAAAAAAGAGCAAAATATGAGAGTTTAGAGAAAATAAATGATCCTATTTTATAATGAAAATAAATCTAATTCATTTGATTAAACGACATCCATGAAATTAATTTGTTTCCTGACTAATATGCATGTAGCCATGAACAAAGATGATGCAAGAATTTGAGGTATTCAAATATGAATAAATATGGAAAAAATCACCATATACATGTGTAAAAAATGAACAAAAAATATTCAAAACCTTTGAATTTATATATTTTTTCTTGAAAAATGATGTTTGGACCCACCACATTAAGGTGAAATTCATAAAAATGCTTCAGAACAACATTAGTCACCAAAAAAAACTAACTAGGAAAGTAAAAAATTGCAGAAAATAAGTGTGTGGTATTATAATCTACTTTATAAGTTTTTTTTTTGTCTTTTTAGCGTAATCTCTCCCTCTTTGATCAATCTTGAGGTATGGTGCCCAAATTATAATAGAATGATGAATGTAAACTTATATTTATTATATTTAAGGAAACATTTTTATTAATTAAAGCCATGGAAGTTTGTTTTCATTTGACTTCATGTGAAATAAAGTGATGGTATTTTTATTTCTTCCTATCTCTTTATTCCTTAAACTCTAGTATTGATCCTCATTCATGGTTATATGGTTTGCTAGTCAGATAGAGGATCAATTTGTGGGTTCATTTAAACAACTTCGATTTGGCTATGTTTTGACGTGATTTTTTCTCTCTTTCTTTTGCACTTTTTTATTTAATTTGTTAGCTAAGGTTAACATAAGATTTTAATGTAGTATGTATCACATGTTTATCTTGAATTCAAGATATCATTTATTCTAATTACCACATTTTTGAATGAATGCATGCATTAAAATTAAGGTTAAAATTAGGCACACATGATTTATTAAAAATGTGTAAATGATTATTTATCTTGGGAAAATGTATGCATGATTTTATTACTTCCTGAAACTCACATGAAACCCAAATTTATGAAATAAATAAACTCACATTTCAATCTAAATAGTGTTAAGACCAAAACAACATTAAAATATCATTTAATATTCCAAACTAGTAGGCCCTTTAAATTATAAAAATTTTGCATAGACCAAATGAGTCACCTAGTATGCCATGACCTAGAAATAATAGACCATGGGGAGACATTCAGGCCTCCTTTCAATAGATTCTAGATGAGTGAGCATCCCACTCAATCTGGTGTGCTGAATGACTCGTCAATAATAACTCATTTGATGAACTTGTGTGATATCATAACTTGCATAAATAGTTCATCATATTGGCCCTTTATATATTTGATACTAGAATTATTTTGTAATTATATCTTGATGGAGATATCTTGAATAGATTAATATTATAAAGTGTTATACATATGCATGTTAAGAGAATCGATATAAGCTTCTTCTGTTGATTTTATAAAATCAGTGTCTCTTTGACTTATCTATTTCTGAACCTGCTATGTACCCAAGACCTTTTCGTCCTTTTTTAATAGATGCTTAGATGGGGTAAATAATGAATTATACATGTTTTCCTTTTCATTATCTTGTATAGACTAAGTCATATTTATGTCCTTTATTCTAGAGCAATTTTGATACAAAGTGTTTGAATATTTAGAGTCAAATATTTTATATCCTTTTGAAGAGATTGTATATGTCCTTACACAATTATGTTATATATGGTGTTGTTCATGTCTTGGTTATCCACGAGGTGCCCCTTAACTTTTAGGATATTAGTATCATGGCGTAAAGGGAAAGTATCTACCACCACCTTGAATAGAAATGGAAATATTAATAGAAGAATCCATAGGATAATTCTTAGACTTTTTGGGGTATTTAAGCATATAAAAAATACAAAACCCTAAAATACCTATGAGTAAAATTGGAAGGATAGCCCATAGAATAAAAGGGAGCATATATGAGTAATAAATAGGCCTAAAATCTAAAATCATATCCAAATGAGACCTTAAAGAAGATCTAGGGTTAAAGGTGAAAAGATATTTTATGTATGGAATTAAAAATTAAGATCAATGAAACCTTAGGACAAAAAATCTAAAACAAATTTTTATCTATAAGGAGATCATATTAGAAATTTGAAATCCTATGACAAAAAAGTAAAACCTTGGAAGGATGAAACCCAAATGGAAACCTAGGGTTTTACATTGTTTGATACGTGTATGAATTCACTAATATGTTTTACCCTAATTTTGATTAATTAAGGTGATTAATAAATTTAAGATATATCTTTTAAATGTAATGCAGATATTAATATATGCCATTCAAGTATACATCTCAGTGTAAACTACTAAAATTTATTCTTCCAATTTGACAAGTGGCATATGCTAAATATAGTAAGTAAAATAAATGGATAAATACTTATATTTTTTGGGTGAATTTCTAATGGTGATTATATTCTACATTTGAAAATTAAGATAAAGTAGGATTGTGTTTCACTCAGTTAAGAAACTGAATCTTTGTCTGCATAAGATCAGTTTTGATAGACTAGGTTAGTATTTCCAATCAATAATAACCTAGTGATTGATATTGAATTATGATTGAATAATAAATAATGACTATATGGTCACTTTTTCATTTATCTATTTTCTTTGTATTCACGATCTTAAGTTTTAATGATGTGCACAACTCCAGAAATCAACCTCCTTTGTTTTGAAACCTAAGATGTGCATGTGAGGGCTATAAACTTACAAAATATTAGAAATTATAATCGGTTAAGTTGATGCCAATCACCCCATATGATATTGACCACTATGTATCTAATACTTTGAGAAGGAAAATCAAACCACACATAGTTGTCCTACCAAGTGTGATTGTGTAATTATGCTTTTTCACTATATGTATATAGCTAATGATTGGATTTAATTCTTGACAATGTTTTCTTTGAATTGGATTTAGTGTGATTAAAACATGTCTTGTGACTACTTCTAGTGACAAATTTCACTTTGGTAAGAATAGGGTAGATTTTATTAATGTGCAATAATGTATAGATGTATATGAGATAAGTGCTAAATCCCTTTTAAATGATACCTTGATTTATTTAAATATGGATCTAATTTTAAAAAAAAGCATGCCACTAATACACTAGGATGATGGGCAAACCCAAAGGAAATGTTTTATTTTTAAAAATAGCCATTGTTGGGAATAGGTTGGTTCTAACTAGATCATCTAGTATCAACTGAGGGTATTAACTAGATTTGGTGGAACTGACCTGTGTATAAGTGGACTAATTTAAGGGTTTTTTGGATATGTTTGTATAATATATTTAATATGTTTGAAATAGACAATAAGGTTCATGTAGGTGTGTAAAATAAATTTAAAGGGTTGACTCATAAGATAACATGTAATTATGAGAGAATGGAAGATTAGGACCTTGTTTGAGTGCTCAAGTCATGTTTCCTAAATGTGTGTCAAGCTTGTCATTTTCAAGTAACGAGGACCAAATTATGGTATCTACAATAACATCAATGATTTAGACAATATGAAAAATATACCTACCTCCAAGTGATTATTTTGATGATATTTTAAATGAGTGGGATGATAAAGTTTCTCTTAGTGATGCCTTTAGTGGAATCATTAATGACATCAATGATGACACATATATTCCTCTTACCAAGGATTGTTATATAAGTGCTAGTAACAATGATGTACACAAATATATTTATATTAGTGGAAATTTCAATGTTAACATCCATGTAGAGGATAGATATGAATATGTTTCAAATGATTATGGTATTAATAATGAAGAATATTTCCCTTCAAGTGGATAATTTAAAGGCACCTATGATGATGATGATGAATATTTTCCTCCAAGTGGGTATTTTAAAGGTGCAGATGATGATGATAAATATTTTCCTCCAAATGGAGATTTTAAAGGCACTGATGGTGATGATGATGATTTTCATCCAATTGGGGATTTAAAGGCACTGATGATGATTATTATGATGATGGATACTTTATTCTAAGTGGGGAATCTAAAGGCATCAATTATGATGATGATGATTTTCATGCAAGTGATGATTTTGAAGGCACTGATGTTATTTTTTTTATGATTAATTTTTTATTCTAATTATGGAATTTGAAGGCACCAATAGTGTTCATGATGATGATGATTTTCCTCTAAGTGAAGAATTTAATGATAGATTTAATGAGATTGGTGAGAATGGTGATAATTGTCCCACTAATTTTGATATTCTTATTACTGATTATATTGGAAATTAATATGATTATGGGCCTATGGATTCAAATGAAATAATTTAATGTGGTGGGAAGTATCTTATTGAGTGTCATAAAAATGTTCATTATAATGATAGCGGGGATAATATTCCTCCTAATGACGAGGATATTCCTACTAGTGAGGATGATGATATTACCATAAACACAATAGAGACAATACTAATAGTAATTGTATGTAGGAATATGACTAGGAACATTAATGGAATTTTTTATATCAATCCAAAACATTCCAATTATACAAGGTCTAGGAAATAATTTATCATAAGTCTAAGCTCTATCAGTGATTTGATTTCAAGTAAATGTTGTCAAAAGGAATGTTTGAAAGGTATAGACTATAAGTATTCCTTGGATAAAAGTAATTCATACTTGTCAATGAATAAAAAAATTCAAAATTCATATTTACTGGGATGCATGATATTTACATTGATAGGTTTTTATTATTGCATTGAATATGTGTTATTTTTCAAAAAGACAATAAAAAAACTCACAAAATTGATAATCTTGATCTACTAAGAATTAAAATGTGACTATAAAAGTATCCTAAATTTTATTCAAAAGTACATCATGGAGGAGACAATGGAACATTGAAAAACATTGTAATGTCATGGATGCATGACTTATTTTCTAGGCATGGAAAGTACATGTTAGATAGAGACACGATACATATTCTAGATAATTTTAAAATGTGGGAAGTCTTAAACTTATACAAATAATATTTTTAATATACTAAAGGAAATGATAATTTCATTACATATTCATATTTTACAAGATTATGGAAAAAACAATTAAAAAATGTATGTATTTTTAAGAAGTCAAGGATGGAGGTTTGTAGTACATGTGATTCTCTTAAGGAAAGAATAGATGAATCATAAGGGGTAGAAATATGTGTCTCTACAAAACTATTTTTTTAATTGTATACTTATTACTTATGAAAACTCAATATCAATATTTTCATTTCATGTTATTGGTAGATTCCATTATTATATAACTTCAAGAACATCACAATCAATAATTAAATGAATGAAAAATATTTTATAAACATTGAAAGAAGTGTTATGATGTTCCAGATAAATATATAGGTTTGATAATTGATGTCATGGATCATAAAAATAAAAATTTCCCATATTTTATTTATACATCAAAGAATTTAAATGAGGAAAATTTTATTCATGTCACTTGGTTAGTTGTATGATTTTTAATGTTCAAATGCCTCCAAGGGTTTAATTCACAACTCAAAATATTTGTAATGATGAAAATATAATCATCACCACAATTCATCATTTATTCAATCACTAGTTTGTTAATCTTCATTAAGTTTTGTATCTACAACTAGGCAACACTGTCTATTTAAAAAAACTAGGTTATGTTTTGATATCTAAGCATGCTTGTTGAACTAAATTTTATTAAAAAGATAAAATTTGTTTCCTTATTGTTGGGAACACACTTGACCATATTAATCAAATGTTTATCTCTTTTTTATTAACATTGAGCATGAATAATGTAACTTTCCATCATTAAAATAAACTATTTATAAAACATACCATCAAGGTCCTATTTTTCACACATTGGAAAAAATTGTTTACATGCAAAGATTTATTTAGGGATTACATAGTGAATAACAGTGCATTGAACAACTTAATGACATTAAATTTTATCATCAATTTTTTATCAAAAATATTTATGGGAAAATTATTATATGGGGCAAGCCATATTAAACTAGTGTAGAATGTGGGCATCCATCAAGTTTGTCATTTTTGAAGTTTATCCTAGTTTGTCAAATATTTACATCAAATTTATTGTTATTACAATAGATATTGAAATATTTCATGTTTAGGTTGATGGTTGGGGTGGTAAGGGCCACCTATGTATGGGCTCATCTTACTCATTTTACATTCCTTCAGTAGTTACCTAGTGAAGATGAATTGTTAGGTGTAATTGATGAAGTTGCTCAGTTGTATCATAGGCCTTTGATATCTCATTCATGAATTCCAATAAATAGTGAATATCTTGATTTTAAATTACATTCAATTTTTTAATTAGTATAAATGTTTGACTATTGTTAATGTAAAAAATATTGAAGAATATTTCACTTTGTTATTAAAGATATACTCTTTAGGCATTGTGGATATCGTAGACACTCATATTTGGTATTGAACACTTGATGATGTGTAATTTAACCACACATTGACCTACTTGACTTATGCTCACATAAATGACTCTTATTCACCATTATTCATAGCAATTATCTCATATATGGGACTAAGGCTTGAAAATATCTATTAGTATTACCTAATTTATGCTTTGTCTCTATCCAATTAACTTAATATCATTCTCATATTGTCTCCTAGCATTAGGTCACTATTATTGTTTTCTAGACATGTCCACACCTTTGAGATAGGTTCATTGCCATAGACTTTTCCACTATGGGTATACTTATCCATGCACCCTTTAATGACTAGTTTTAAATTTTTAAAAAGCTCATATGGGTTAGACCACCTGTTTCATTTGTCGATTTGGAGGAAATAATCCAAAGATTCAAATATATATCTAAGTAAAGTATGAACATTTATCTATCTAGATCTTATCTGGAACCTATCTCGAAATCAATATTCACATTGAGAGGAAATACCGACAATATCCAAAAAATGAAACCTCTCAAATTAAAAAAGCTTTGAGCTAAGTATGAATACTAATTTCAAGGTAAAGTCATAGGTTTTCAAGTGTTGATATACATACTCAAGATTGCACAACATGTTAGTATTACACATGATTACACACACTTAATTAGGTGAGAAAACTACATGTGGTTTTATTTCCTCCACATAGTATTGGATATGTAGGTAACACAGTAACAAAGGGATGTCTAAGGTTAGCTCAACCTTTCTAATGAGTCTAAATATGACTCATTTTACCATCAGTTTACTTCATATTTCCTCAATTACCTATCCTCTAGACTTAACATTACAAGGATATTATCCTTAATTTAATTTTAATATAGTAAATAAATGTTCTATCTTGCTTAGTGCATCTAAAGTCTAAGTTACTGATTTTATCACTTTATTTTAACTCTTTACATGTTTAGTTTCCAAATTTTGTGTACATATATAAAATACAATAGTATATAGAGAATAAATACCTTTTGTATGATCTTATACTTCTCATGAAGCAACCCACATGGAGGATTTTGATATATGTAGTGAGCTATAGAATCATCTACCAGCATACAAACTCACCCAATCCATTCTAGACCTAGCTATAGACTTGACTAGTAGCTATGGACTCACCCAATAGATACGAACTCACTCAGGTGTAGTTATACACCTATCCAGATAACCTTTCAACCTCCATTGAATCATTCTATCATCTCTACCAGTATGATGGCCTTGCTATGGTCTCCCTCAACATCAAAGACCTCTGAATCATGCTATTATAGATTCTACCAAAATCACATAGATAAAGCTACAAACTCTACCAGAGTTTATACAAACTATCCCAGTCTAGATTCTAAACATGCAACATTGAAGATAGATACTTTCCTCTTTTGTCAAAATGATTGAAGAATATTTTAGTCAATTATTATTTATAAGATTACCATAAATATAAATCTATAAATATATTTCCTATATTTTAGTTATTATATATTTTAGTAGTCTTTTATAAACAATCGATCTAAGATGATATTCTTAGTATATTATTAATGAATATTATGATGCACACCTTTCTTCAACAACATGTGGTTATTTTTTATGTAACCATCAATCACCTATCTTAATATCCACTAGAATTAGGAATATTGATTTTATTAGAAGAAGATTAGTTACTAAGATCTAGGGATTTGTAGTTGTACAATTTTATATAGGCATATCTCTATGTCTTAGAACACAATTATTGAGTTATTGAATTATTTAATTGATAATTTGATATAGTAATAAAAGTTACATCATTCCAGTCTCCATTCATGTCTTTCACTTTGATAAGTTAATAAATATGTCTACAATTTTCAAGTACTTATTTTCTTTACATTCTTATTCCCAAGGCAAGCAAGGGCCCATAATCCTTAGGAATCAGGAACGTGTTTGTATGATATTTTTAATTTTCAATGTGTTTACAGTTTTAGTAATTATAAGTGTGTTTAGTCTTAAAATGTAAAAGGAATTACCTTTATTTTTTAGATTAAATTCAATTTTTCAAGCAATGTGTTTACCTTTTAGTAGTGTATTTTCTTTTCAGCAGTGTGTTTACCTTTTAGTAGTGTGTTTTCTTTTCAGCAGTGTGTTCACCTTTTAGTAGTGTGTTTTATTTTAGTAATTTAGATTATTTTCATCTCTAGCATAGAGTGTTTCAATTCTATATGTATGCTTCATTATTACATAAACAAGTATTTTCTATATTAGATTAGATTGGGATAGGGCACTCAAAAAATCAATACCCTCAAACCATTCCTATAATCCTTCAACCATAAACCTTATTGCAGATAACTTTAGATGCTACCCCTAGTTTGAATGGCATAAAAAAAATTTGGTTAAATGAAGGAATAGATGACACCCATCATTTTTGGCATCATTTCCAAGGACAATTAGGTGTTAGTAAGGTAACCCTAATTGGTCTATAGTAAAATAACAAAAACATTTTTAAAAAACCAAAAATAAATCCTTAGATTTATGAACTGACTTAGAGATGCCAAAGGATGGTTCATCTCCAAAGATATTGAGTTAGGACCAGAGGAGGAAAGAATAATATCTTTGACTGAGAGATCTAAAAGTGTGAGAAGAACACTTGAATCATACTTAGAAAATCCTTTTTATTTTTTTCTAGAATTAATGTCATCCTCACAAATAAACCCTGTAGAAAGAATCACATTTGAGAGATCTTCTCCTATAGTAAGAATTGACCTCGAGGACCCTTTGTCTAGAATAGTAAGTCCTAGACTACAATATCTACAAGACTAAGAGGAAGCAATAAATTGGATCTCTAACAAAGGTTGAGAAGAAAAAGAAGAAACCATGGTTGATAATCAGGGAAATGTAAAAACTATTGAAGGGAACAGGATGCCTCAACATGATAGAACCTTTTCCTTTCCTATAGTCATAGATCCAACAGATCAAACATATATGAAGAACATTTCAACTTCAAATCTACCCACTTTTAGGGGCAAATTCTCAAAAGATCTAGATCAATTAATGTTTAATTTCAAGGTGTTATGCTATATATATGATTATGCAACTAATAATCAAAAACTCAATCTATTCCCCTCTACACTTAAGGAGGTAGCTATGAGGTGGTTCATGGGCCTTGTAGGTGACTCTATTAGTACATGGGGAGACAAGGAAACCATATTTCTTGATAACTGTTAAGACTAATACAAAGTAAGGGACAAGAAAGAGGACTTATTTAAGATTAAACATAATGATGATGAAACTTTAGAGGATTATCTAGATAGGTTCACATTTGCTCACAAAAATAGTGGTTATCCATTTATAGAATAATTAGTTAAGATTATCTTCCTTAAAGGACTAAATGATGAATTCAAATATGCTCTGAACTTGATGGGTAGAGGAGACATTACAAAGTTAACATTTCACCAAATTTTAGACTTGTGCACTAACTATTCTAGGACAAAACCAAGCATCAGAAAAGGAAAACTAGGTAAGTCCAATGAAATTAGTCAATTGATGGAAGAGTTTGATAATTTTGAAACTAACATTTTGGTCTAGTTGAATACTACATTTGATGGCCTTCAATCCAAAACCAATTCTACCATAAAACCCTTAGTTGTCTATTTTTCAAAATGTAAGTTAAAACATGCTCTTAGAGTATGTCCTTTAGATAAAACAAAGATATGTGGGATATGTGATGGTAAAGACCATGACACAGCCCATTACACTCATCTCCCTATTTAAAAAAATTCAATTGAAATAGAATATATAGCCCATAGAAGACTTGAATTACATTCAAAGACATAATCTATTTCTAAAATACCAAACCCAAGGTTAGTTTGGTCTAAGGAATCCAATTAATATATGGATGACACCTTGGACTACTCAAGTACCTAAACCTATGTGGGGACAAGCACATCCACCATGGAAAATTTAATAATCTATGATTCCTCATCCTTGGATGAAGCCTCAATAACCATGGATGCCCCAACCACAATTACAACTATGGGGAAATACATAGTGGAATTATAATCCACAGTTTAATCCATAAAGAAGGTTTTGACCACAACAAGCTTTGATGGCACATCTTGTCATTTAACCTACAACAAAGGTTAATCAATCACAATTACCTGCTCAGTTGGTGGCTAACCCAAAGAATAAACCATCAACCCCTATTTATGTAAATGAACAAGGAGAAACTATAAGTGTAGGATCTATTGATTTTGCAAACATTCAACTTAGATAAGGCAAAATGATTTAAGAACCTCATATCATCATATCTAAAATGTCTAATGAAAATTTTAAAAATAGATCCATCTCAAACCATAGTAAAAAAAGAGGAATCAGATAAAAAGACAAAAAATACATAAGAACATGTTACTGCTCCTCTACCTATTCCTTTTCTTGACAGATTAAAATAAGTTGTGAATAAACAAGAGTCAAATTTAATTCAAGAATTGAGAAAATTGAACATTGAGATACCCTTTTTAAAAGCTATTAAAGATATTCTAGAATTAAATAGAGTCATTAAAATCCTATGTGTCAAGACACATAGGAGAAATAAACAATACCCAAAGACCATACACATAGATGGTAAATTGACTAATCTTTTAGAAGGAAAATTACATCTACCCAAATATGCAGACCAAGTAGTCCAGTCAAAACAATAACCATACAGAGGAAAGAGATACCCAATGTTTGGTAGATTTAGGTGCAAAAATTAATGTATTAACAACTGATATGCTACAAACATTATCCCTTATGGGGATGCAACCTACCTCCACCATTCTCAAAATGGTTGATTAGTCAGTTACTAAAATAGAAGGCACTATAGAAGATGTTACTATAACAATTGAGTCATGAGAGTATCTAGTATATTTTATGGTGTTGTAACCCAAAATAAATAAATTGGGGTACTACCTTATTCTATTAATAACTGACTACTATAAAAACATTAATAAATTATAGGTTAGGGGATATGACTATTTCAAATGGTCTAAAATCAAAATGAATATCTTTATACCCCTTGTAAAACCCTCAATGGATTACACTAAAAAATTATGAGTGGATGAACAAAAAATAAAAAAGAATAGTATTTCATCCCTAGCTATGATAAAAATACAAGGACACATGGAATAATTAAATGATGAGTTAGGATAATATTTAGAAGGATCCACTAGCCTTATGAGCCTAGCTATAGACTCTGCCAGTCTACTAGCTATGAACTCTGCTAGTCCATTACCTATTGACTTAACTAGACTAGCTACTATGGACTCATTCTTTAGGCATAACCCTCATCTCACCTATTCAACATATGACCACATACCATTACAAGAAAATATTTGAAATTGGATAAAATAAAAACCAACTAATTTTTTGACTACATTTCATTATACATTAGTTATAACCATTCCTCCAAGAGATGGATTTGTAAAAAATATCACCAAATTTCATATTTTATTACTCCATCCATTTACTCCTAACTCCCTAATGAGTGAATTCAAATAAGTAGAGTCTATCCATCTTGACACCAAATAAGTTATGATGTTACTAGGAAAAACATTGAATATAAATAGTTGGTTAATCCATGACCAAGAAGTAAAGGTTTTTGATTTCCTAGAAAAATATATCAAAGATTTTTCTTGGGACTACATAGACATGAGAGGAATTAATCCTAGTGTTTATACCCACCAAATTTACACAAATTAAGTTAAACTAGTTAGACATCCATAGAGATGAATAAACCCAACATTAAGGGATATAGTAAAAATTAAGATAGATAAATTGTTGGATGTGAGATTCATTTATCCCATCTCAAATAGCCAATGGGTTTCTCCACTAGTAATTATATCTAAGAAAAATAGGAAATGAAGAGTGTGTGTAGACTACCAAAAGCTAAATAAAGCCACTATGAGGGATTATTTCCCTCTTCCTTTTATTGATCAAGTGCTTGATAATCTAGAAGGAAAAAAATTATTTTCTTTCCTAGATGGATTTAGTGGGTACAATCAGATAATAGTGGCAATTGAGGATCAAGATAAAACTACTTTCACCTATCCATAGGGAATGTTTGTCTACAAAGTATTATCATTTGGCCTTTGTAATGCTCTAACTACTTTTCTATGAGCAATTTTAGCCATATTCTCTGATTTAACTAATGACTGTGTAGAAGTTTACATGGATGACCTAATTGTTCATGGAGACACCTTTGATGAAGATTTACAAAATCTATACAAGGTCCTAACCAAGTGTGAAGAACACCAACTATCACTAAATTGGGAGAAATGCCTAATGATGATGGGTTAAGGTACAGTAATAGGATACCACATCTCTGTCAAAGGAATCCAAGTGGATCCTAATAAAATTCAAGTAATCTCTAACCTAATTTCCCCTTAGAATTAAATTGATTTAAAATCTTCTTAGGTTATACTAGTTATTACAGACATTGTATAGAAGACTTCAATAAAATTGCTACTCCTATATTTACTTTGCTGATAAAGGACAATGAATTTGTGTGGAGTGATGACTGTCAAAAAGATTTTAAAACAATTAAAAATAAATTGATTTTTACTTTAGTGTTGAAAGGACCCAATTGGGAAAAACCTTTTTACATCTACACTAATGCCTCTAACTATGCAATGGGTGTAGTTCTAGGACAAAAGGATGAAAATGACCATATGTATGTTATTTATTACATCAATAAAATTATCACACCTACTAAAAAGAATTATATAACAATATAAAAAGAATTAATTAACATGATTCATGTCATTAATAGATTTAGACACTATATTATAGGTTACAAGGTCTTTATACACACAAACCATTCAGCCATAAGATATCTCTTGAATAAACCTATAGTAGGAATAAGAATCATAAGGTGGTTATTAAAAATAGAAAGAATTTTATATAACAATTATTGATAAACCAGGTAAGTTTAATGTGGTTACATATTTTTTATCTATGATAACCACTACAGTTGATGAGGAACTAGTTGAAGATAACTTTCTAGATGAACAACTATTTGTTGTTTCAGTAGAATCACCATGGTTTGATGATATATCCAACTATTTGGCCACAAGGAAGTTTACTTTTCATTTCACTCATAAATAAAAGAAATGTTTAATCAAATAAATCTCTTCTTTTAAGTGGATTAATGGCATGATATTTAAATATGGACTTGATCATGTCTTTCATAGGTTTGTAGCAGGTAATGAATCCTGTGACATCATTAGAGATTATCATGATGAACTAGAAGGAGGTCATTATTTAATAAAGATAACCATGCATAAGATCCTAAGATTAGGATATTATTGGCCATCCTTTTTCATGCAAGTAAATAAGTACATCAGGTAGTGTGATCCATGTCAAAGGATGGGATATCCTACACTATTAGAAGAGATGTCACTTCATCCCTAGGCGGTGTTAGAACCATTTGAGAAGTGGAGGATAGACTTTTTTGGCCCTATAGATCCTCCATCCCAAGGTAATGAATATCTCTTAGTATATACAGACTATGTCACTAACTGGGCTAAGGTCCAAGATTTATCTTTTGCTAGAGAAGAAGTGGTACTATATTTCTTGTATTTTAAAATCATGCAACAGTTTGGTGTACCTAGAGAGATAGTCTCAAATTAGGGACCAAAATTTGCATCTCATATGATCAATCACTTCATGGAAGTCTACCAAGTCAGCCATAATAAGTCTTCCCCTTACCATTCATAGTCTAACAGTCAATTAGAGGTTATCAACAGGGAACTAGAAAATGTTCCGACCAAGATAGTCAACAACAGTAGAAAAGATTGGGTAACTCAGGTACCAAAGGAAATATAGGCTTACAACACTACTTGAAAGACAACCACTAGATTTTTACCTTATGATTTGGTGTATGATAAGAAACCTTTACTCTCCATTGAGTTTGAATTACAAACCTTGAAAACAATAATAGAAGTAGGCATTGATTTGGATAAGGTACAAGAAGATAGGATCATCCAACTAAATGAGCTTGATGAGATGAGGATGGAAGATTTACAATAGATAAAAATGATGCAGCACTAGAGAAAAGTGTGGCATGATTACCACATCAAAGAGAGAAAATTTTAAGAAATTGACTAAGCACTCTTGTTTGACGCCAAGTTTTAACAATTCAAAGGAAAGTTGAGAACAAGATGGCTAGGCCCATACCAAATAGAAAGATTCTTTTATAATGGATCAGTACAACTATTACCAATAGATGAGAATCAAAATACATTGTTGGTAAACAATAATATAATCAAACTATACCAAAAGCCTATCAATAAGGAGGAATTTATTCAAAACCTTAGAAATGAATTTGTTTTCATGGAAGAACCTCATTGATGGTCTAAATATACAAAAAGAAGAAGGAGACCACTCCTTGGTTTCCTTTCAAATACACACACACACACACATATAAAGGAAAAAATTCAATAGTGAAAACCCTTTTTAGGACATTATTTACAATGTTGATTAGAAAACTAGTTTGTTCATTGATCAGGCATTGAAGAAAGAGCCTTGACCTAAAAAACAACAATGGCTGGTCAAGGGAAAAAATATATAAAACTAGAAACAAAATTTGATCAGTTTTTTTATCAATTTATTCTAAAAAATAATTTCACTATTGTGTTCATTTTTATACATTTCCTAAGACTAAATCATGTATTTTTTTCTCTATTTAGAATTGGTGGTAGGAAAAGAGAAATGGCTATGAGTATGATTAGGTAAGTTAAGAATTTTATTTGTCTATATTAGATTAGTATAAATTCCTTTGATTCATGCATATTCACCATGATGAGGTGGTTTGAGTAAATTTAGACTAGGGACATAGAATTTCATAATAAAGGTCATGTTAGCAATGATTAGTGACATGGAAAAGTAATGAATAAAAAAGTTGTCATGTCAGCTTTAATCCACATACACCAACTACCTACCTACCTAGTTTGTAACACCCCAAATCATGATGACATAGAAGTCGATGAGCATGATAATGATGTGATTATATAGTCTAATCCATGTGTGAGAAAATCAAATCTTTTCCCATGTCGATTTCACTAAGTTTTCACATTCCATGTTATCATTGCTATAGATTACATCAGTAGCTACTAAGATAGTGTTAATAAACATACCACTTTGAATCTTTCCATTTTTAATTTGATTTGTGTTTCCTTTGCCACTATTGTTCTCACTTTTAATACTAACCCTTAGCTCTAGAGCATCAATACAACCACCATGAAATAGAAAAAAGGTCTAAACTAGACTTTGTACAAGGGTTAATGAAGGATGGTATCTTCATAGCTATCTTTGAGGAAGTTGGATGGCTCGCTTTTCTTTAGAAATTCCAAGGATATGATGAAGATTTGGTCAAATAATTCATAACACATCTAGAAGAAGACTCCACCATCATTCAAGGAATCAAAATCTCAGTTTACAATAGAGTAACTTGTGAAATCTCAAGAATCACTAAATAAGGTAAGAGTTTATTGCTAATGTTAATGATTTTCTTACATAATTTAATGGTGATAAAAAATTATCTATAGCATGTATACAAGATTATAGAGGGAAGATCAAAGGTATTAGTAGGGAAACCCTACTAGAACCATGGAGATCTACTACCTTTTGGGTCATAAAATATTTTATTTGTGAATAATAATGTAGTGTTATGGTTTATGAAGTTATGAAGATCATCCTTCATCTCACATATAGAAGACAACAAACCCAACACAGAGTCAACATGCCATTATACTTGTATGGTGCCATTAAATTTTTGGCTACCAATAGGTGATCTCCAATTCACCACCATGGACTCATTTGATCATACATCATTTTCACAGCAAAGCTAAGAAGCATGTGAGACCTTTTGGGGAGGTAAACCAACCAACCTTCATCACCTCATCTAAAAGCCTCTAAAAAAACACTAAGTCTAAAAATAAAATAATAGGCTTCCTCTTCTATGGTCAAGGTTTTATCCACTAAAAGGAGATAGACTAGGTCATAAGCCACACCTATGGCTGAGCAAAGCTCTCTAATAACACTTAAGGTCCAAAAGTAGACTCTAGCTAAGAGAAAATTGACAACCAGAACTTCATAGTCTCTCTTGACTCCTAAGGATACAAACATCCTTTTAGTAAGTGCAACATAGGCACCTAAACCATCTGGTGATCCAAAATCATATGCTATCCTTTAAGAAAACAATGACACTCTTTTGGAGGAATCAATTTCTCCTATGAAGACCAAAAATAGGTGAATAAAGTTTATAATCAATTACTTTTGATGTCATAATCAACCCTAAGATATTCTTTTCTATGTTTAATGTGATACCAAAATATTTACATTATAACCTACTTTTAGGTAGACCGTGGCTTCATGCAATGGAATTTGAACCATATACCTTGCATTGATGTTTAAGTTTTATCCATAAGAGACATTTACACATATGCCACGATAATCAACCTTTTAAATATTAAAAATTTGAATAACATAATGATGAATGTAGTCCATAATCATATGCTTTTCAATCTACCATAATCCCCACATCATAAATCATATCACCAAGATGAATACACACATGTGAAATTTGGGACTAAATCAAAGCCAATGAAAATAAGCCATCTCTAGATACATTAATGAAACAAGAGTAAATAAAGGACACATAATAAAAGGAGATACCAAATCTTTCATTATTATTCAATTCAAAGGATCTCAATTAGATAATTATTCAATAAGATGATAATGATGAAGATGAGAATAACTTTTCAATGAATATAGATAAGTATTTGTCTCATCTCAATTTTACACCCATTGATCTAGGAGAGTACCAAGATGATTTAAAAATGGTGAGAAATGTTAAATTATATAAAGTCACCCCTTCCAGACATTCATAGGGCTACAAATGGAAAAAAATATTATAATATTAATTTATGATAAGATACATCAATGATAAATTCTCCATTTAGATAGTACTTCATTAAATCCAACATGACTAGAAAACAAGAGCATACCACATTTCACGATGCATCAAATGTGAATACCAAGCACTTAAGATAGATTCATTGAAAAATATAGAGCTTATGGATATACAAAATATTATTAAATTACATATTACTAGTGTAAAAGATAAATCAAGCAACATATTATGAATTTTACTTGATTAGGAATTTGATTGCTCTACCTACCACTCAACATAGAGTCATGGGTCGATTATCCCATCAAGAGGGGAAATAATTTTACATTTATCATAAAATAATAGTGCATGAGACAAACATTTTTGGGGAATTACATAAAAATATTCAAAAATTTAAGGATGAACAAGTCATTATAGTAATTAAAGTACAACAAAATCCACCAATATAAATTTATAACAAGAATTAGTTTAGGAACAAAACATGTAGAGATTAAAAATGTCCACAAAAATACCCATTAACTCTTCAGGTATACAATGAGGGTAATTATCAATGAGATATTTATATTGATGAGGAAGAGGGGGGAAATACATATAACATTACATTCTCACAATAATTGTGTCATAATACAAATGAATTATAACACAATATACATTATGACATATCGATAGGACATATTATATTATTGATCACTTATGGGCCAAAGATTGTCAATTGGTTTATATTTATAATACACCATAGTGAGTAAACATGGGATACACTTGGACAACAATGGTTACAATAGATGCATGCTATAATTTATATTCTAAATAAATACATTACATTATTGTATGAAGGAAATACAGTCAAGATTCAACATCACAGAAAAAATGAACACCAAAAGATAAAGGACTAAAATACATGTGAGACAACATTATTTCATAAGATGAATCATGATCCCTTATATACATTTAAATATAATGCAATACATATGAATAAGATTTTAAAAATATAAAAAGGAAATAAGAAATGGATTGATGTATATAGGTATGATAAGGATTATGATGATGGTAAATTGGCATTTGATGAGATCCTATATCCATAATTGATCACTTTATCACTATAGTCTTCATGTGAATTTGAGTAATTTACCTTATTTTAGATTAATATATGTAAATTTAAATATTCAAATTATCTTAGATACGTATAAAGTAAGAAAATATAAATGTTATAAGTATATGTTTTATTATACTTTACTATTTATGAAAAACACTAAGAATATTAGGGTACTTAACTTATTTCAAGTATGTGTAGGACTGAGACTTTGTGAAAGTGATAGAAAAGATTGAAATTGGATATGGGGTTGTTCAACTCTAGAAACCAATTTTCTAGAAATAACTAGAAAAATTAGGTAAAATCTAGGCATCTAAGATTGATGAAGACGTATGATCCATAAGTGTCCCTATGATTAGTGCCTAACTATTTCATCATAGATCACTATGCCTGCTTGTAAACTATTATTTTGTGTAATATCATAATAAATATATGTGCACAAATCCATAATACATGTATCCTTCATTTTAACATGTTATAATTGATTTTGGCACTAATTTTGGGCCTACATAAGTGAAAGAATGTTGAGCTAACCCTAACCACCACCCACTAAGTGGTTGAGTGTTGCCTACATTTTCAATACTCTGAAGAGGGTGTAATAAAAATTAATGTAAGGTAAAGATAGGTTAAGAATAGAATTTTCAAGTGTCTAACACCATATTTATGTGTCTATAAATTTCCCCTTTTATTATAGTATTAAAAAATTTAGATTAAAAAGATAAATAGATTGTGTACCTTAGTGTATAACCATACTTTGCCTTTGGGAGAAGGATCTAAGTGTCTAGCTTGATCCATGAAAACATGTAATAAAACATTTAGTAATTAGTATCTATATATGATATGAAATTTGAATTAAAATAGATCAATGAAACTTTTAAAATTTAAATAGCATGGAAGGAAGACACATGTAAGGGGGAAAATTATGTTTCCCTCTAAAGCCTTGGAGTTTCAGGTGATTATGCACAAATAGATAATGTGGTGGGTTTATTATACACTGAGGTGAGTGTCATGGGATGTTTATGACCTAAGAGAATGCCACTATTAAACCATCAGTTAGGAAAATAATGCCCCAACCCTCATGAAGGAGTAGTGTGAAGCTATTGAGTGGCATAAAACCTCAACTATACTACTCATTCAATTGATCTTGAACCTCAATATGAAATGGTGGAGCCCCATGTTAATTACTATAAATTAATTTTGTATTTATAATGTGTTTTATCTTATTTTGGATTTGAGTGGTCTAATTAAGATAAAATTATAGAATATTTAGATTGTATAAGGTATAATAGTTTACATAAAATTTTGAGGGTAACGAGTAGAGTATTATTGATTTATTACAACCTACTATGTATGTAAATAATAAATGAATTGGGTACTTAGCTTGTTTGGTTTATATTCTAATATATGATAGGGAACAATTACCAATAGAGGTCTGAAAATGGGTTATGATCGCATAGACTTAGAAATAGAGTGTTAGCACTTGTTGAGAAGAATAGGATACTTCCTAGACATATGCGGTATGGAATAACTATCCAAGTTGGGCTATAAAGGTATAGAATACGTATGTTGAACTATTATATTTTATATCATTTCATCTACATATAAAAATTCCCTTATGGGTTTAGATACCTTTGATCTAATGCAGATAACTTTGTTTTCCTTATCCTTTTTTCAAAACTTTAGCCTCACTTTTGACACTAGGTTCACATGTAAAAAAAAAATTAGTGGGATGGGTTGAGCTAACCCTAATCACTCTTCACTAAGTTGATAATCACTTCTTACACTCTCTAAGTTTTCCAAAACCCATATGTAGTTGTCACACTTAGATGAGTGTGTGCAATCGATGTAATACTAGCATGAAATACAATCTTGTGTATGGATTTTGACACTTGGGAATCAATGATATTAATCTTGTAATAGTATTCATTATTATTTTAGATCTTATTTATTTGAGTGGTTATAGATTTTAAATCTTTAGGGAAATTCATCTCAATTTAGAGATGTATTCCTAAGTGTAGTAGTGGTTTTTCAAGGGAACATTAGATAAGAATAGGATTATGATTGATTTGGATAAATAACTAACTCTTTAGATAATTTCCCTCTAAAGTGACATGTGAAAATACGGGCCAACCCATATGATGGATTTGAATTTGGGATAATATCCATTATGTCACACATATGGGTTCAACCCAAGTGGATGGTTTCAATAGGGTAGAAACATCTAAAAAGGATTGGTAGTGTCTAGAAAGAAGGAAACTATGATCTGAGATAATTAAATAGTCTGAATAAAATAATAAGCTATTCAGGTAGAGATTATGGAAATATTGTGCAGCATTAATGGTAACTTGGGAAGATCAGGCCCATATACAAGATAATGGATAGGAGAAAGTGTGAACAAGTGTCAGTGGTATGTTCATAATTCAAGTATACCAAGGCTTAGTCAAAGCTAATATTTTCAAGTGTATAATGCCAAATATGAGTGTATACATCCCCCCATTTTATTATAGTAATTAAATTACCAAAGTAAAAGGATATAAGGTGATACTTGAGTGTAACCAAAATGGGTGTGTTCAAGTGGGTGATAAGTGTTGAAATTTTTGCATGAAAAAACATACAATGAAACATATAGAAATCCATTTTCACTTATGATATAAAATCTAAAGTACAAATAGTTGAATACATTTGAAATTTAAATAAAAAGGAAATAATATACTTGTATGCATGTGAACCAAGTTATTTTTAAAGAAATTTCTTCTACAGACAATGGAGAATGGGGTGATAATGCCCCTTAGTTATGCTAGTATTAAAAACATGGGTTGAGTTGAATGTGCACCAACCCTCATTATTGACAAAGAAGTGTCTAGAATTTAAGTGATGCAAAAATTTAGCCCTGTATTACTCTTTGAATTTTATGTGAATGAGACCCACTATGGGTTCCAAAAAATATGAGAGTCCAAGAATCTAAGGATCCAAATTTAATTTTTTTGAATCATTCATTTTATATGGATCGTACGATTCAATTTAAATATATTAGCATAGCTAATTAAATCAGTAAGTTTGTTTGTATAATGTGTCACATATGCTTGGAATGCATCCAATTTAATAATATATGTAAACTAACTAATATACCTTATGCCAAAATGTCACTGTATTTTTAAAACTATCAACATATACCCTCATTCTGGTAATCTATGTAATCTACCTCCTATTACTTGTGTAGTAATCTCATAAAATTTATGAAATGTCATTTATAATCTTGTATAAGTTTTAACATATGCCCTATTTGTGCACCCAATCCGTATCAAATCTGTCATAATTTGAATAAATCTATACCAATCTAGAATAATTTGTACCCATAATATAAGTTTTATGTACTCGAACCCATAAATATCTATCCGTAAAGAATTAGTCTTTAAGATAAGCCACCAAGTATGTGCCCTTTTTTATATGAGTATTGTAGCATGAAAATTTCTCATCTCAAAAGAAAAGAGTTATACACATCATGTTATATATAAAAATATATGCATGTAAAATATGTGTCAACATGAATAGGAAATGTCATCATAGTAAGAGTAGATCATTGAATCATATATGAAACATGTATTCTAAGGCATGCAAGTTCCATGTTAAGATAGGTATAGCATTGAAAAACTCAATGAATATTTATTAGAGTATAGAAAAACTAAGAAATAACTACATATAAGGTGCATGATATGTATCATGACACCACACACAAGAAGAATAGTGTGTGATATGGATCACATCCCTATAAAATCAATACACAATCTTAAGATGTATCAACATAAAACACACCAAGTCATAGGATCACACATAATGTCATGGTCATGACACATAAAAACATGATATTTTTAAATAGAGTAAATAATCATGCATACACAAAAATAGAGTTGCATAATAAACACCTAATGTCACATAAAATCACAGCGAACAAAGAAGAAAAGTCACATAACATAATAAATAGGCCAAAATCAAACCATGTAATAACA
Source organism: Torreya grandis (assembly GCA_037957365.1). Lineage (NCBI taxonomy): Eukaryota > Viridiplantae > Streptophyta > Pinopsida > Cupressales > Taxaceae > Torreya > Torreya grandis. The sequence continues at coordinate 79,563 of JARHVA010000169.1, read as the reverse complement.
TCATTCATGCATAGTCCATGAAAGGCTAATCTACATAATCAATGTTGTTTATATTTTTATTTTATTTTACCAATGAGATGCAATAAACACTAAAATATTTAAAACTAATTTACATTACAATATATACATAACCTACAGGTGAAATACAATAAAATATAGAATTGGAAATGGGCTACAAATGGTAACTTCCAATATAATATACAAATGTAGCTTTGATCTTATCTATGTTGATTGTGCAGGCAAATATTTGATATAGAATAGGTTATAAAGATCTATGAAGTGTGTTGAAACTAAAAATATGATTATGTGATGAACTAGGATAAAGTCATGCTAGGTAGACAGGGGTGTACTATAGCCTTATTTTTTTACTATGGTCACACCCTGGTTGATTATGTGACTAATATTCTAGTACGAGAACCTGTAGTTGTCTATGAGGTTTGACTGATTGACTATAGGATCTGATTTGATGCATGGAAGGCCTACAATAGTGAAACCCTAGTTCTAATAGAAAATCAAATACACATATGTAGGTCCTATGTCAAACAAATCTAATGTAATTTGACATGGTTGAGGAGTAGTATAATTATTTGTATTTCAATTAAATAAATAATCACATGCTATGGCATAACCATAATGATCATCATAAACCATATTTTTTTACATAGGGGTGCAACTCTAATGACCATAGTATTACGTGTATTTTATTGTGTAGTAAGGGAATATGGTTTTGTTCATTGTGGAACACACAAATAAATTTTTAGAACTAGCTTAAATCATAATAGAGTAGGTGATATATAATGTGATGGAATAGGCCTTTGATGTAATGAATGTTGAGTAACTATTTATTTATAAAATTCAATTACCTTTCATTAAACTGTCTATGTAGAGTGAACCTAAATATGTTTTATAGTTGATTGTGGTGGTGTTGGGGGTGGAGGGGAAAATATTTCTTGTTGAATAGGATACTCATATGTGATACCCAAAAATATAACCACCCTAGTGTCATTTATATACTTTAGACATTTGTATACTAAATATGTGATTACATGCATCTAATGTATCCAAGGGCATCCTAATAACATGTCAAATACCTCATGTTTGGTAAAAATAATAATAAATTACTAACTACTATAAGAACCACCTTTAGTGGTAGTATAATGGTCTCATGAGGGTATTATTTGCTTCCATTGAATCCTTTCACCATATTTTGTGTAGTGATCAAATATTCATGCGTATATCTAAGACTATTAAGGAGTAATATGGTGCAATAATTTTCTCTTGAATCATTATCTAACATGACATTGTGTATAGGTTGTGAATCAATACAAGTGTGTATAAGTATTGACACATCAAAAGAGTCATCATCAATAACCTCATGTTCATTAAATGTGATAGTGGACCTCTATGTGTGTATCCAGTTAAGTGTGTTGATAATACCATCTAGAGGATACTCTTTATCAGTCTTAGGAGTGTAAGAAGATAAATAAATCTGTGCATTATAATTCATATGCACTTAAGTCTTAGTGGTAGTCTCTTGTGCCACATTATTTAGATAGGGATAAAAAATTATTTTCAACTTAGAACTTCCATTAGGATATCTTTGAATTACTTGTAGATGAATTAAATTCAATAATGATATCATCTATCAAGTCTTATGTCACAAATTAATACATCTATTAGTTGATTATTTTTCACATCTATGATAATCACAATATGCATTATTATCAAATCCTTTGGATGGATGTCTATTCATATCAACCTAATTTTAGGGAGGGATATATATGAGATTCCAATCAAGTAACTTCTATAATGTCTTATGAGGAGGTTTTATTAACTTCAAAAACTATCTCTTCTAAGGATCTAATAAGACAAGCCAATTAGTTCACTCTGACACTACAGTATTGTTTTTTTTTCATCAATTTAAGTATCATTTATTTTGGATTTGAAATTTGATTTACTCAAAAACTTTGCATTATTGGAGGGTTGGACTCATATTTTAACTTATTCATAGTAATAAGTTTAATTTCATTGCCCTTAACCATGTAGCATAATTCATCAAAAGAATATAAATATTTAAACATAATGGACTCATGTAATGGGGTAAGAAAGCTTTGCTTGAATATATCTTTCAATTCATTATTTTCCATTAGGTTTGTATCTTATAAAGCATAATCTTGAAACATAATACATAGTCACTAATATCTTCATTAGATCCTTTCTTAATCTGTGCAATATGAGCATGGGACATCTTCTCACTAATGTTGATTAAAAATTATGATAAGAATTGATTAGCCAAAGGATTGAAATTTTGAACTAATTGGAAAGGAAGGTCATAAAACTAATGCAAATCATAGTACTTAAGATTTCATAGAAACAACTTAGTTGATAACTTATTATTGGATGCACAATCCAAACATACTATGTGAAATGCTTAGAGGTGGTGTTATATATCATCATTACCATCATATAAAGTAAACTTATTTGACACAAAAATTATAAGCAAGGGATAACCTAATATCTTAAGTGATAATGGATTATGTAGTAATACATGAGAATCAAAAGCATGGCCTACTCTATAAGAAACCTATTGTAATTGTAAAAAGTTAGTTTGAAGATCAAGAAATTTTTACATAAGGGTTTGAACATTGTGCATAATAAACTATGTAGCATTGGATGATATGACATGACTAGAAATTGTAGAAGGTATGTGTTATATCCCATCTAAACCTTAGCAAACAACTTGTGATTTTGCTTACAAATATTTAAGTAGTTATTAGTTGGACTTATGAATCATGTGGATAGATGGACATATTTAGTTGATTTATCTCATATGTTATTGTACTTTTCTATTATGCATCATTTTATTTTGATGTATATTTGTGTGTTTGACATAAAAGAGTTATAACAATTGTCTTTACTTATATATGTTATATACAGTGGTATATATGTTGTTTTTATCAAGTTTTAAATGAAATAATGGATTAACTACAATTTTTGTACCTGAGGTTGATACATGGCATCTCTTACCCTCATCAAGTACCATAGAGGGAGAACATCAAAGGGGAAGAAGTGATAGATGTAGGTAGTTATGGGCAAAGATAATAATAAATTAGAATAACACACACACACATAGTAGGCTTGGTTGGTTTAAATTATTGATTTATGTTGTGTGTCTTGCTTTAGTTAGATGGAATGATTACTATACTTGTCATAATGTGGTGTGATTTATTTACTTTTAGATTCTTTCTAAAACCTTCTTGTTTAAAATTAACTTACCTATTTGCATTGAATGTTGGGTTGAAGTATTATTTGGTATTATGTATTTAATTCTTCTTTGATTATAGACTCCATTTTAAGTGGGTCATTAATAATAAAAAATCTTGTTGGGATAATGAAAACTTAATTTTGGGTCGAAAGACTACTAGAGACATATTTATTTAATTTGTTTGACTCCATTGGGACCTTTGGCAAGATTATTAGGTTATGATTATGTTGGCACATGTTATAATCCATTATGAATTTAACATGGAAATAATAAAACTTATAATCATATTTTAGGTTAAATTCATTGATTATTTTTTGATTGATTATATTTGAATTTAAAAACTGATTGTGTGTTTTAAAATAAAAGAATTGTTTTGGGATTTTTTTGTTTGGTCAACCATGTGTTGGGGTGGTAGGATTTCATTTTTGCATGCATAGGTGAGTTTGTTGGAGATAAAATGAGGGAAAATTATTATTCTTTTGGTGTTTTAGGGAGAAATTATGGTGTAGAGAGTCTTGTAGAGAGAGAATGCAGAAATTTGTGGGAAATAGTTTTGTTGGAATAATGCATATTTAAGCTTACCTAGGGTTAATAGGGTAAGTTATTTATTACCAAGGGTTAATTTTATTTACCTTGGTTAATTTATTTTATTGTTGATAATCTCTCAACAATATATTTATTCGTAGTATGAGAAAACAAATAGTTTGTTTTCTCTATTTTCTAATCACTACAAATAGTCTGTTGTCGTGAAACAAACTATTTGTATTATATATACTTTAAAATATATGAGAAATAAATGATAGATTAATGAGAGAACACAGATAATTTTGTGGATTATCACCTATTTTTTAGGTGTGGCAAATTTATTTTATTCTCTGGAAATATTTGCAGGTTATTTATTGTGGGTTCTTTCTCCTGGATTGATCCTGTGGATTCTGTGTATCTCCTGCTCATTCTTTCATGGTATCAAAGCTTGGAGTTCCAATTGAAGATCCTATTCCCTGAAATTTTTCATCTTTTAACACATTCAAAAACATTATTTTATTGATGTGTTACAGATATTTTTTATTCTCTCAAAATCTGGTTCTTGTTTACACATTTTTTTTGGAAAATTTTGTACTTTATGCTCATTAAATGATCGTAAAGATTTCAAAAATAAGATTTTTTTCATAGGGGCATAGGAAATAAATTCAAGAATCCATTTCAATTTGAATTTTTTCATTTTGATCAAGACGTACAGCTCTTTCATTCAAAAACTTGCTGACTGGTTCCTGTTGGCAGATTGTTGGCAGACTGCAGTACCTATCCATTTTTCTGATGTTTAAGATCATACGATTGACTTTTTTGGAATATGAGACCTGTTAATGAAATATGACTGTTATATATTTATATCCATATAAATTTTTATGAATTTGGATCAGGCTGTACAATGTTTTGGAAGCCAACAACAAGAATTTAAAAACTATTTTTTTGTCTGCTGTATAGCCGTATGGATTTCTCATTTTTGAACGCCTTATTATATATAAAATCAAAATATTAAAATTTCATGTGATAGAAGACTTCAAAAGCTTTCATTTCATGCTGATAAGGATGGATTTGGACCAGGTTGTATAGTCCTTTGGGCAGATCTAGTGGAGCAATTCTGCAGTTGCTGAGAGGTGTTTTTCCTTGGCTGTGTTTACAAAATTTCTCAAAATTTTTTCTGACCTCCATGCCTTGCTGAAAAAGAGTTTAATATGATTAAAACCAAAGATTATTCAGCTTTTATCTCACATGTGTGAGTCATTTTGGCTTTTTTATATTAATTTTTTAAGTTTTTAGTGGTTTAAATGCAAATCTCTAGCTTTGAAAGTTCAAATTTGACTTTGCTAAAGCGGCTAGAGATATTTTTTTTAAATTTGTAGGGAGGAAGTCTTTGGTTCAAATCCCCCTAAAAATTTTTTTCATAAAGCCATTTTTTTAAATTTTGTATAATCCAAGGCTAAAATTTTTTTTCGTCGGGAGACGTTCAATTGTAACAGGAGGGGTGTTTTTTGAGGAAAAATGAATGTCTAGATTGTTCTTGTCAACTTCATCATCTTCTTCGGGAATGGAATATCGATTGTTTGAACCTATAAATTCTACAAATTACCATGTTTGGAAGCTAAAAATGCAACAACTCCTTCAATCAAATGGCTTATGGAGAATTTTTTCTGAAACGACACCTGCAGCATTCACCACTGAAAAAGACAAATATGCATATGGTTGTAAGCAGGATGAGGCTCTTGAATTGATTTGCCTCAACATCTTAGATAATCTTCAATTTCACATTGCAGATGCTACTACACCAAAAGAGGTATGGGAAAATTTTAAAAACCTATTTGGCAAAGTTAATGAGTTTAAAATTTTGCAATTAGATGCAGAATTGAGTACTCTCTCTCCATCAGATTTCCCTTCAATAGATAAATTCTTGGCAAAATTCAAATTTATAAGGTCATAGTTGAAAGCTAGTAACAAGGATAAAAGTGATCAAGAGTGCATTTTCATGATTTTGTCAAAGTTGAAAGGACCATATAGTGTTTTTTCCTCTGTTTTTTATACTATGATGGATACATTAGGTGATGAATTCAAATGGCCTTCATTTGAAGTTTTTTGTGAAAGATTGACTAGGGAGAAAATAAAATTAATGGCCTTAGATGCTCTACCTTGTCTTAGTCATGCTCTAGTTGCTAATTATTCTAAAGGAAAACCTTCACCTAAGTCTAAAAAGCAAGCACCTTCAAATAACCCTCCAGAGTCCACCACCCAAACACCTCATCATTCTAAATCTACTAAGACCAAAAGGTCCTTTAAGCAAAAGAAGAAAACATTTGGTCCATGTAATTTTTGTGGTGGTCCTAATCATGATGAAAGTAGATGTTTTAAGAAGATGGAAGCATTAGAGGTAGCTACCAGACAACACAAAATTTCCATTCCGTCTCCATCTCCTTCTACTTCTGCAGGAAAAGGGAAAGCACTTTCAAGAAGGGCTATATCTTCATGTCATGATCAGTGGATTTTTGACTTAGGTGCTTCTCACCATCTCACACATTCTAAGGATCTATTGTCTTCTCTTACATATTGTAGCACATCACATATTGTTATGGGTAATTCCTCACAGATTGAAGTTTTGGGATCTGGTACTGTTGATAAACAGGCTGGATGTTTTAACAATGTATTGCTTGTACCCCAAATCTCTTCTAATCTTCTCTCTATATATCAAATATGTAATTCTGGTACTGGTAAAACTATGGAGTTTACTTCACATGATGTTGTAATAAGAGAATGTAATGATCCTAGTGAGATAGTTGCTACAGGTACAGCAGACCATACTGCAAGACTCTATACTTTTGATAAGTTTGAGTCTTTTATGTCTTCTGGTTCTTCACTTATAGCACATGGTAATAATCTCAACAAATTGTGGCATGAGAGATTGGGACATTTGAGTTATGGATATATGTAACAAATGAGTAAAAAACATCTTGTAAAAGGCCTTCCTAAGGTCTCATGTATTGATGGGGTGTGTCCTGGTTATCTAGTTGGTAAACAACACCAGGATCCATTTCCAGTTGGTAAGGCCACATGTGCAAATGCACCCTTAGGGTTGGTTTATAGTGATTTGATGACTTTTCCAACTCATTCTTTTTAGGGGCTAAATATGCACTCACATTCATTGAAGATTTCACTCGTAAAACTTGGGTATATTTTCTCAAGTTGAAAAGTGAAGTTTTTGAGACTTTTAAGGCTTTCAAAGCCTTTGTTGAAAAAAAATCATCTCTTCCTCTTAAGAAGATACGCACTGACAATGGGGGGGAATATGACAGTAATGCTTTCTATGATTTTTGTATTGAGCATGGGATACAGCACCAATTCACTGTACCACAACTCCTCAACAAAATGGTGTAGTAGAGAGGAAGAATAGAACATTGAAAGAGATGGCTAATTGTATGATTCACTCTAAAAATTTGGGTCCACAATATTGGGCTGAAGCTGTAAATTGTGCAAACTACATTCAAAACCATATGCCTCATAAAGCTGTGCAAAATATGACACCAGAAGAAGCTTGGTATGGGATCAAGCCTGATATTTCTTCGCATCTTTGGGAGTCAAGCATAGGCATTCATTCCTGATGACAAATATAAAGCATTAGAGAAGAAAAGCCAACCACTCATTTTTGTTGGTTATTGTGAAGATGTAAAAGCCTACCATCTTTTTGATCCTCTCACACATGATGTGTTGTTTCGACGGGATGTTCAGGTTGATGAGCTACCCACTCCACAAGAGTGTACATCTAGTTCTTCTTCTCCCCCTCCTTCTTCTATTGAGGATAGTGAGGATTTGCTTTCTATTGTTGATGATGATGATGTTGTACTTGTTCAGCCACCACAGCCATCTTCTTCACCACCTTTGCCTAAGTGGGCAAAGAGCACTCTACAGGCAGCTGGTTCTTTTGTTGGTGATCCATCTGATTCTTGTCACACTCGCTCATAGACATCTGGTGTTGCTCTTTTGGGACAAGCTTGTATAGATGATCCAGTGTTATTTTCTAAGGCTATTGGTATACCTGAGTGGGATGTTGCTATGTATGATGAGTATTCTTCATTGATGAAGAATGATACTTGGGATCTTGTCCCTCTTCCTAAGGGAAGAAAACTTGTAAAATGTAAATGGGTCTATAGGACCAAATATGTTGTAGATGGATTAGTAGATAAGTACAAAGCTAGATTAGTAGCTAAGGGTTTTTCACAGGTTGAAGGGGTTGATTACTCTGAGACCTTTGCCCCTGTAGCTAAGATGGATTCTATTCAGCTTGTACTCTCTCTTGCTGCTTCACATTCTTGGTCAGTTTTTTAGATGGATGTGAAGAGTGATTTCTTGCATGGTGATCTCCATGAGGAGATCTATATGGAGTAGCCTCCAAGATTTGTGCAGGATTCATCATTGGTTTGTAGACTCCATCATTCTCTTTATGGCCTCAAACAAGCTCCTCGAGCTTGGTACGAGAAGATGGATATTTTTTTTTGAGTTATAGTTTTATCCATTGTGAGTCAGATCATAATGTATACATCCTGAAGCACGGTGAGGAGCTTGTCATTTTGGTTTTGTATGTTGATGATCTCATCCTCACTGGTAGTTTAGATTCCTTGATACATGACATCAAGGACAAGTTGGCAGATAGGTTTGATATGACAGATCTGGGACTTCTACATTATTTTCTTGGTCTTCAAGTTCTTCAAGTTTTTCAGTCTTCTAAGGGCATCTCTATTGGACAGTAGAAGTATGCGACAGATCTTCTTCATCGATTTGGCATGGCTGATTGTAAGCCTACACCCACTCCATATTAGTTAGGTATTGTGTTGTCTGCCACTTGTATGACTCCTCTTGTTGATTCCACTTTGTATAGGCAACTTGTAGGTAGTCTTTTATACCTGACTCATACCCATCCCGACATCACATTTGTTGTGAACCTTGTCTCTCGATTCTCACATGAGCCTCATGAGAGTCATTGGCAAGTAGCCAAGCGTATTTTGTGCTACATTCAGGACACCACTCACTTTGGTATACATTACACACCACAGAGTTCTACACAGCTTGTTGGATACACTGACTCTGATTGGGCTGGTGATGTTGACACTCGTAAGTCCACTTGTGGATTTGCTTTCACACTTGGTTTAGGTCCAATTTCTTGGGCATGCAAAAAGCAAACTACTATTGCATTGTCCTCTACTGAGGCTAAGTATCAAGGTGCTATCCAAGCTAATTAAGAGATACTTTGGCTTTGACAATTGCTTGGAGAGTTTGGCTTCACACAGCAGGGTCCTACTACTCTTTGGTGTGATAACCAAAGTGCGATTGCTATTTCACGCAATCCTATTGAGCATCAGCAGACAAAACACATTGAGATTCACATGCACTTCATTCGACATCTTATTCAAGATGGAGTTCTTTCTTTGGAGTTTGTGCCTACAGCTAAGCAGCTTGCTGACATCTTCACTAAACCTTTGGCTTCTCCTCATTATCTTCAGTTGTGAGCGATGCTTGGGGTAAAGGAAGTTGTCCTTAGGGGAGATTTCCCATGAAGTCCTTCCTTCCTTTATTTTTCATATATTTTGATTGGTTTGTACATGGGTACCTTATCAGGCCTAGTAGCCGGGACCCATCTTTGTTTGTCATTCTCCCTATGTTTCACTTAAGGGAGGGTGTTGAAATAATGCATATTTAAGCTTACCTAGGGTTAATAGGGTAAGTTATTTATTACTGAGGGTTAATTTTATTTACCTCGATTAATTTATTTTATTGTTGAGAATCTCTCAACAATATATTTGTTCGTAGTATGAGAAAATAAATAGTTTGTTTTCTCTATTTTCTAATCACTAAAAATAGTTTGTTGTCGTGAAACAAACTATTTGTATTATATATACTTTACAATATATGAGAAATAAATGAGAGATTAATGAGAGAACATAGAGAATTTTGTGGATTATCACCTATTTTTTAGGTGTGACAAATTTATTTTATTCTTTGGAAATATTTGCAAGTTATTTGTTGTGGGTTCTTTCTCCTGGATTGATCCTGTGGATCCTATGTATCTCCTGCTCATTCTTTCAGTTTTCATGTGTGGCATTTTGGAGTCTCAAAATTCAAAATTGCAACTAGATAACGACATGGATATTGGAATGGATAGTTTAGAGAATTTTAAAAGATGAAATGGAAGAATAAGAGGTGGAATTTGAGGATAACTAATAAGAAAGGGGGATAGTAAATTCAAGGGGGATTTATTCTATATTATTTACAAAAATTCAAGTTATTCAATTCCTTTATTATTTGCTTGAAGAATGGAATATGCATGGTATGAAAAAAACATAGATTTATATGGTATATCAAGTAGAAAACCCTAATTAAATTTGGACATAGAGTAAATATTATGTTTTAAATCAAGTAACAATCTTTTAGGTTTTATTTTGCAATCAAAATAGAAGTAAATCTTATGAGTACTTATTGTGTGAGGAATTGGAATAAAAATGGACTGCATTGGTACTTGTTGTGTTTTGTACTTATTTTTCATTAAACAAGTAGATCAGGCTCTCATGATGTCCTTTGAGTGGGTTAATGCATGGGAATAGAGTTATGTCTTTGTTGAATAAATTTTTCAAATGATAGAGGCATTCTTGAAGTTTATTTTGTTTGAAAAAAAACATGGTAGAACTATAGGTGGTCAAACAACCCCTTATAGGCCTACAGTTGGTCTTTATAAACCTTAAAGTATAGATATAAATTCATTTGTGGGTTTTATAAAATAAAAAGAGATATTGTACATACTTGTAGGTGGATAATAAACCACCTATAGGCATGCACAATGGCTTCCCAAACCATTTTTTTAATAGCATAATTTTATTATTGTTATTTATTTAAATAAAAAGTCCATGTTTCTCTAATAGATACTATTTAGTTTGCATGTGATTGGTTTAAACCACATTATATGGTGTATTTATGGTCATTTTATTAAAAAAAAAACACTTTATATGTTTCCCCTTTAGCTAAAAAAATTCCTTAAACCACTATGTCATATGGTATTCAAGGCATGTTTATTAATCATTGAAACCACTTTTGAAACAATAGTGTTCATGGCTTGAATATTTTTTTGTCATGGTTTTTGTATATTGATTATTATTTTGTAATATGGTATTCGTGGATTTAGTTATCATCTATAAAAATCATTTTTGAAAACATAGCACTTAAGGATGGATTATTCTAGCATTGTGGCATTAGTAGAATGGAAACTAGTTGGAAGCACCATATTTGTAGCTTGGCAATTATTTTTAATATGGAACTTTTAGTTTGATTTAGTAGTTGTAGAAAATAATTTTAAAACATAGTTTTCATAGATGATTATTATGTTTTGAATTACATAAGGACATGATGTTTAAATCCTTGCCTGTTTATTTTAATTCCATAATATAAGGTAGTAATCATAGCATACATTTTTCCTAAACCAAAATTTTGGTGTATAGTTATAATCTTTCTTTCCTTTTGAGATTTGGTCTGTAAACAAACATATATGTGGTTGATGTCCACCTACAAACTTGTTTACTCATTGAAACTAGTTTTTAGTACTTTGGATTAACCATAAATTGGAAACTAATTAGAGAATGATTTAGTTGAACAAGTTATGGATATGTGATGGAAATTCGTGAAATGCAGAATTTGGTTTTTGTATATTTAAATAGATTGGATATGGTATAGTTACATTAAATGGTGAGTTTATATTGTATGGTGTGGAATTTATATTATTCCTTGATTTCATCACTATGGATTATGAGTGTGTTTTAGAAATGAAATGAAATAATGAAAAGATTGTTTGATTTATCAACTTGTGAAGAGTGAATCATGTTTTTTATATATAGTTTTACTCTTCCAAACCAAATGAGTTGAACTTAGATAAATATTAAGACATTTTGCATATGTCATCAAGAATATGTGAATGAGGTAGGGTTATATAGGTAACCAAGTTTAGAAATAGGATTTAGGTCATATTCAAAATGTGTTAACATAAAGACTATTTCATAGTTATTATTATGAGTTAAGAATATTGTTATCACCATTTATGGATATGCATGAAATTGTAAATTATTTTCTATTATTTTGTGGTTGTATGCACCTTATATGGATTAACTATAGTTATTTTTGTGTAATCCATCTATCCCTCATACTAAGGGATGGTGATTAATGTGTAAGAGGCCATTTATAAACACCACTTATCATTGATTAGTGTGAAGAACATATATTTTATGAATTTAGTAGGGAGTATGGTTCTTGTGAATAAAACCTAGCTTCATGTGAAGTCTGAACTATAATAAAATCTTTGGACAAAGTAATGTTATAGCTATATACATTGTCTACTAAAAATACTATCTAGTTTGCATGCATGTACAAAGTCATATTTGATAGAGGATAATTTATATTATTTGTATAACTATTACATGTGATAGTGATAGTATTTACATTCTTTTAGATGAGTTCTTGATGTTTGCATTGCCATTATCTTATCCTTTATGAAGATAAGGACCACTCCTAATGGGAAGGTGTGTGGGTGACCCTCGGTCTATGGTTGGAGGAAAATATCCCAAGTAAAAACAACCTTTAATTTTTCCATAGGTGAACTTAGAGTGGTTCTAACATGTGGTATTAGAGTGTCAGTTTAAATGCTCAAACCTAATGATTCCACTAACACTAAACTATCTCTCCTTTTTCATAAGAGAAAATGGTGAATGGAAAGGCAAGTTTTGAGGGAACTTATAACCAACATCCTCAACATGATTCTAATCAACTAGCATCTAAACAAGTTATAAATCTTGATCAAAACCTTGCAGTACTAAATGAAACTCGGGATAGAATAGTATCCTTAGAATAAGAGGCACATGGGTATGATAAGGAAGAGAATAAATAAGGGACTAAGGAAAAATAGGTTAATCAAGAATATTAATAGGTGCAGGAACATGTTGAAGAGAAGAAAATTGTAAGAGCTTAGTAGTTATATAAATTTTAAGAGGCATGAAAAAAGGTCAACCCACTTAAGTTCGATGGGATAGTTTTAGGTGATGGAATAGAATAATGGCTCATAGAAATGGAGAAGTATTTAGAGATTCAAAATTACTCCAAAGTTACTATGGTAGTTTGGGGAACTTATCAACTTACTAGTGAATTAACAACTTAGTGGGCCAACAATAAATTTTAAATGGGCCTTGACTCCACCGCTACCTCTTGGGAGTAGTTTGTAGCCTTATTTAGGACTTAATGTCTACCATAGTTTTACTTTGATCATAAATTGATTGAATTTTAAAATGTAATACATGGAGATTAGTCTATGAACAAATACTAGGAAAATTTTACTAAACTCATGAATTATGTTCCCCAATATCAAAAATATGAATGCTTCAAAATTAGGAAGTTCATCATGAGACTAAGGCTTCAAATTATGATGTCCCTTTTAATATGGAGGAATATACATATAAAATTATTTAGGAAATGCAATGTAAAATATTATTGTTTATTTTTATACAATGTAAGCCATTAAAAGGCTTATAGGAGAGAAGTTGGTTAACAAACTAGCTAACAATAAAATAACCCATACAAAAAACTATTTAGCTAAAATAAAAACAAACTTAAACCAAAACATTTGGATCATTAAAAATAATCCAGCAAACCCCCCTTAATCTAAAGGTGTATAGAAAGACTAAATCAATGAACTATGAGTTATCTAAGTAAACTCTGCTACAACTACAACTAGTACACTGTGCATCCTAGACTAATCAATGCTCTAATCATCCCCGCACTAAACTAAAACAAGATCATGCTCTATCCAACTACATCAATCCTCACACATAATCCATCAAATAAGTGATTTCCCCAATACTATGTATGGCATATCTCAAACGGATGCCCAACAGTCACCAACATCTCTTGTATGCCTTTGCTCAGCACTAATAATGCTAGCAACTCAATGCTAACTCATACCATAACCACTGATGACTAATTAAAAAACCAATGTACAATATCTTCTCCCCCTATTAGGTGAGAGGTGAGAAGCTATGCAACAAATAGACCAAGTACAAACCATTAAAATGTTCCACATCAAATATCATATCAATACTAGATCTATGAAAGCAAAGTACACAAGCCAAAAAATGCTACTACATTAAATCCCAATCTTGAACCTAGTAGCTTGAACAATATAGATGTGTTATCATCTTAGAATATATAGTCATTAGCTATAGATCAAGTAGCTTCATAGTCATCCCATCCATCAGAAGAATATGCATAAGAATAGCCAGAAGAGTTACCAAAGTGACTGGAGTGACTAGCAATGTTTGCTTCTGCCTTCTATTGATGTCAAGAGGACCTCCTTTTAGAGGGGCACTCTGTAGAGAGGTGTCCTATGCCACCATAATTATAACATATTCTCTCACATCCACTAGAATTAGAGGGAAAATAGCCACATGAAGAAGAATTTATGTGTTTGTGCTTATGTCCATGTGAATATTTATGGTGATGCTCATGTTTCTAAGAACTAGAGTGATGTTTATGATTCAGAGAACTAGAATGATGTTTATGCTTTGAAGAACCAAAATGATCCCTATGTACAAAGTGGTGTTTATGTCTGGAAGTGTGTCACAGAGAGTGTTTCTATCTCTAAAAGTTCTTTAAAGAACGTTTTTTGTTATGATCATATAATGGATTACCTATTTTGGTATAGTGGGCCTCCTTCATGGATGTACTCTTCTTTTTTGCAAACTATCTTTCATGATGAGTTAATAAATCACAAATAGAGTCAAATATGGCACCATTAAGCTATAACATTTCAAAAAAATTGGTGTATGTAGAATTAAGATGATTCAATGTGATGTAAATCAATATATCATCATTAATTTTACCACCAATTGTGAAATATTCTTGTTTCAATGTTTTCATGTCAGAAAGATATTCAGAGACATCTTCATTATCTACCAGTTTATTATTCAACAGTTGCATAAGAAGGTCAATCTTCTTGTATGTAAGTTGTTTATCATACAGATATTTTAATGTTTTCCATGCAATAGTTTTAACTACCTCAATATGAATGATTACCTATTCAGTGCAAGATGATTTCAAAAATGTGAGTGCACATTTATCAAGTTTTTTATATTCAATCAACTTTGCAGCTTCAATTGGTGGTGTGGTTTCTTTCTTAGTGATTTCCCATATGTCATTAAAAATGATTGTATTCTCCATGTTCCTACTCCATTTTTTGTAACTTTTAGGAGACAATTTACCATTTTCAGAAATCAAACTCATGATTTTTGCCATGGTGCTAAAGAATCAAGTCAAAACAAGACAAGGGAATACTATTTTGAGGTTTGCCTTTTACCTTCAAAAATAGTTTTTGAATACAAAGGATTTATAGGACTTGTATAAAATTACACCTTATAAATCCTTGTTACACCCTTATTTCTCTAATATTTTTAATTTTTATTATAACCTTATAACTCCTTTACATTAAAAATAAGATCAAAAAAATATTTTAATCAAAACATATCACCAAAGAAATTATAACTTCTTTCTTGAAAATGTAAACTTGTCAATGTATCTAAAAATAAGTTTTATAAATGAACAATAACCTTCACTTTTTTATTTTCACAAAAAATATATTTATATTTTACATGAAAAATCCAATGTGAATTTAATTTACCCTTTCTTTTCTTATATAAAAAAATCACTTCATCATTTTCCTTTTATGGTGTGGAAAGTCACTTCATCATATTTATTTCATGGCATGGAACTATCCTCCTTTTGTGGTGTGAAAAGGGCAATATTGAAATAAAAATTTTGAAAACTATCTATTAACTTTGCATTTTGCAGTTGACTGTAATAATTCCACTGCACCTTTGCTCTTTATTTCATGCTAGATCTTGTTTTGTTTTACTAGAATAACATAGGATCGTATGGATTTAAAATGGTATGGGGTGTCTTAATACCATGGCTCTATGTGTATCTACCTCTTATTAATCCCATCAATAGAGATAGGCAATTTAAAATGTTTAAAACAATAGTGAAAATGGGTCTATGCTCAGAACCAGATAAGTGTGTTGCACAATATTTTTATTACTCACAGCCAAAATAATGATAGCCCCTACTTTTTGATAAATTACACTACCATTTTCATGTTGAAATACAAATTAAACTCTATTCTATCCAATGATTCCCTTTACTCAAATGATACCTACCTATTTTAGATTACTACATTGGTAGATGAAGCACCATACTCAATAGATTATCATACAAAGTCAATATGTTAATAGAACTTTTCTTAGACTTATCCTCCAATTTTTCACTTATCCATGTCATGGATTTAATACCAATGATGGCCCTTCATATATGGAGGAATATGCATAGAAAATTATTGATGAAATGCAATGTAAAGTCTTATTGTTTAGTTTTGTATAATGTAAGCCATTAAAAGGCTTACAGGAGACAAGTCAATTAAAAAATAATAAAATAATGATAAATTAACCCATATAACAAACTAATTAGCTAAAACAACAACAAACTTAAACCAAAACATTTGGATCATTAAGAATAATCCAATAGATTGGAGGTGAAGTGGATGTTCATGGAACAAGTTTTTGAGAGATTTATTAGCAAGAGCAGAAGTCAAAATCTCTTGCAGAAGTCAGAGATGAGTTCTAAAATAAGTTTAGTGAGCTGAAAATAACTTTCAAAGGGAATAACTAGAACCACAATGGAAACTCCAAGAATGTGATTAATAGCCATAACACAAGGTTCAACAATGCTTATGGGAAACAAAGACCTAGAAATGGTTTCAAAGATTCAAGGGAGGCAATCAGACTGAGAGGAAGGGGATACCTGGTGGGTGTTTTTCATGTGGATTAAATCACTATGCTAAGGAATATCATAGGTGGAAATCATAAGGAAAGTACAAGAATCATTCTACCTCTACACCACAACAAGGGACCTTTCAATA
The DNA here is from genome assembly GCA_037957365.1 of Torreya grandis. NCBI lineage: Eukaryota > Viridiplantae > Streptophyta > Pinopsida > Cupressales > Taxaceae > Torreya > Torreya grandis. Next base: position 62,761 of record JARHVA010000169.1, on the reverse strand, counting down.
GTGAATCCATTCAATAATTGACAACCATCAAGCTGAGTTTTAAGCCTCTCCCATTGAAGTATCAGGTACCTTATTTGGACATCTTATTTGTATTTTAATAGATACTAAATCAATTTAATGTTTTATCTCTCCCATTATGTTAAATAAATTACCCATGAAAGCTAATTTTATGGTAAATGCTTGGACAATGTAGTATAGGAATGAATATAAGGTTAAAGTAGACAAACATCTCATAAAGGGAGAAGTGAATTTACCTAAATTCACCATATTAGAAGATCTATTTTATGCTCTGCTAATGTTATATGATGTGATCCTAAGTGTAAATTGGTTCTACAAGCATAAGGCAAAGGTCAATTATTTTTCTAAGAAGTTGAGTGTCTGGATGATTATGGAAATCAAACCCAAATTCAAGGTGAAAAAAGAGTGTAGATTAAGACAAATTTCATCCATTCAATTAAATAAGGCTTAATGAAAATGATGTTAGGTATTCATGGTCAAAGTTGATGAAATTAAATAAATCAAGGAACCAACCTTTGAAGACAACCCATTTTTTCAATATTTACAAAATGTTTTTCCAAAAGAGTTACTTGGTTTATCTCCCACAATAGAATTAAACTTCACAATTGACATCATTCCAAGATTAGATATCAATCCAAGGATCCATAAATGATGATAATAATAAATTTAGCTGAGTTAAAATACAAATTTTAGGGAATGTTGGCCATAGGGTTACTTTGGCCTAATGTTTAACCATGGGGTGAACTATTAGTTTTTATGAAAAATAAAGTGGGACTCTTCACTTGTGCATAGATTATATGTTGTTGAATAAAGAAACTATCAAGAATAAGTATACCCTACCCTACATTTATGACTTTTCTTAATCAAATGAAAGGTGTCATAGTATTTTCCAATATTGATCTAAGAGTAGGGTACCATCTGTTAGTGCCCAAAATTGTACTGAAGCAATTGGGCACCTATCAAGTATAAATTCCTAAGTCCAGCCCAAGTCAAGTATAGATGCCTAAGTCCTTATCCAAATTCCTAATTTTAGTTATTCATGTCAAAGGTCAAGTTTTATGTTAAATCGACTAAGTGTTTTTTGGTCCTTAGTATATATAAATCGCTTAAAATTTCTTTAGACTCTTTGTGTGAACACTTTACCTAACGCAAATAAGTCTTTGGGTTTTTTGTTGTGAACAAAAATCCTAAAGACCTATTTGAATTGGGCAAAATTTTATTTACAAAAATTTTGATAAAATTCATTCACATTGAAAAAAATGTTTTACAAAAAACCAGAAGACTTATTTATTTCAGACTTTTTATCCATGATAAAAAATCTACAAGTTCATTTGTTTCAAAAAAAATTGTCCACGGCAAAAAGTTCAAAGTGTACTTTTCCTTTAGGAATTTTTCCCATGAAAAAAGCCCAACAAAAGTTCATTTTCTTTGGAAAAAGTGTAAAGTCATTTTCTTGGGAAAAAGTGTAGAGTCTAATTTGTTTTGAGCAAATTGCCTGCAAAAAAAATCCCAAAGGAATTAATTCATTCGAACATTTTGTTCATGGCAAAAAGATCGAAAGTGCTCAATACTTTGAAAATATTGTTGCAAGGGAATTATTGAAAAAAAAATCCTAAAGAAATGTTTCAAAATAAAATTTGTAAGGACCCAAAGGTTGAATGAAAGTAGGAATGCTAATAACAAAAGGCCCAAAGATAGAAAAGCTAAAGACAAATGTCCCAAAAGGCAAAGACCTAGAACAAGTACCCTAGACTAAAAACATGGTAATTTTCCTTGTTTATTTTGAGCCAATCATAGTTGAGCTAGTATATCATGATCAAATAATGTGCATCGACATGGAGGAAGATGATTTAATGGCACACAGGGGTCAACAAAGTCAAAGGAACCTTTAGAGGAATGCAAAGAGGACAAGTGTCAAGCTCATGGAGCATTATTAAAAAGAACAAATCATGCTCAATCTCATAAATTAAAATCTAATGATGCACATTTGATTACATGAGAAGATCTAACAATGTGAGAGCATAGTTTAAAAGTAAATACATGGTCACAAGATAAATATTGAGTACATTCCCAGATATCAATGATACATGTTCAAGTGTACACAATCTGATCTATGGTATGTATTAAGTCACGACTTTTCAATAAAGCTTAGAATGAATGTAGGACTACCACTTCGAAATAAAGTGCTAGCCTAGACATAATTGATAGTGTAGAATGAAGAAATCCTATGAGGCTACCAAGTGGCATGACCTCGGGGCCAATGATAGCTAGTAGCCAATAGCATTTGGTCTTTTAGATCAAGATCGATGGTCTACATTGATCTATGCACATAGATCTAATGGAATTGAGGTGGACTATTCAAAAGGCTTAGGAATAATAAGGAAATGACATATGTCCTAATATGACAAATAATCAAATTTCAACGATTAATGAGAAGAATTTCATGGTGGAACCACATAAGCACCAAATTAATTTGAATGGAACTTCCCAAGGGAATTATAAGTGTTAATTGTAACTTAAAAATTCACAAATTGCAAATTACCAAGTGAGGTCAAAATTTCCCCAATAAGTCAAAAGTGAAATAATGTTTTTACGCATTAAAAAAGGAAATAAGAGGGGAACCCTAAAAAGGTAGATTTACAAGAATCAAAGATACAAATTTCAAAATGTGAAAAGGTAAGTTGAGCCAAAAGAGTAAAAAGGTAGCATAACCTAAATTTTACATTTTTTCATCTGCTTTGCTTATCTAAGCTTCTCCATGGGAAAGATATTGCAAGTTTATGAATCCAAGGTGGGCCACTCCAAATAAGATCAATCAAAGGGCCATGGATCCAAAATATTCCCAAGGAATCATGCCAAAATTAGGTTGTTCCATGGCATGCATGAAATGGAGGGCATCTATTTAGAAGTTTTGTAGTTATGTAAGCAAGTGGTTGATAGCATCTTTAAGCAGTTATATATAATGACAAAGTGTATTCAGCCCTCTACCATGAATATTCTCTTTTCATCTCATGTGAAAGGCATTTCTAGCTATGAATTTAAAATTTTGTTATAAATCTTCAACATTATTTGTAGAGGCAATTATAACATTGATTTTTCTTGCAAATGGATGAAGATTTCAGGCATGGCAAGGGAATATTTTCCAATTAGAATCATCTTGGTGGAATTGAAAGTTTGTTTTTCAATTTTGAAAATTGTGACCCACAATCCCATATTTTAAAATGTATAAATAGGGGGCTTATCCTCTATTTTAAGGTTATTTTTGGTCATTGTTTTTGTTAAGCACAAGCTTATACTAAGAGGGGGGATGAATCAGTATAACATAATCTTTAAACCTTTCCAAATTTAATCAACCATAACAACCTTAAACATTCAAGATATATCAATTAATAACATAAGAGAACACAAGATTTATGTACAAATCCTTTTGGAAGAAAACCATGGCAAAATATATATATATATAACTCTTTTACAATGTTTGTAGGCGCCAACCTACTGGAGACACCAATCCCCAAACCAAACACCAACTCAGTCAATTTGTGAGCACCCACCCATTGGAGACACCAATCCCCTTTGCCAAGCACCAACTCAGGTAATTCATGAGCATTGACCCATAGGAGCACCAACCCTTAGACTATGAGGTACCAACCCCAAGCCAAAATGATTCCATCATCTATGATTGCTTCTTCAATCAAATGATGGCTTTGCTTCTCATACACTTTCTCTCTCACTGATTTTCTTATATATTTTTTGCTCTGATCATATACTTTATTCCCTCCTCTCTTTCACAATTCTCAAATGATATTCTTCATTAAAATAAATCTACCCTTCACACTTATTTTCTTAAGATATATTCTATTTCATTTTTTGATCTTCCTTCTCTCTCACACTTATATGGTCTTCATTAAAAATGAATACTTATAATACTTCCACATCTCTTCTCCCTTATTTAACCTTTGAAGGATGTGTCCCATCCAAAAGGTACCTCTTCACCAAGAGATGTGATCATTGACATTTCCATCAATATTTTTATTAACATTTTTGTCGATATTTTTGTTCACTTTCATCAACATTTCCATTCACTTCTAGTAAAAATTCTATTTGACATTTCCATTCATATCCATTATAATTCCTTTTTCATCAATGATAATTATTCCAATAATCTCCCCCTTTGTCATTGATAGCAATCCTCATGAATTAGTATTTGAACTCCCCTTGTCTTTAATTCTCTCCCTTTGACATCAATGGCGAAGGGTTATACACCTTGCTCCCCTTGAGTTGATGCTTCCTCTCATAGTCACTAGATGAAAAAGATATTATCTTCTTCTATTGTCTTCATTGCAATCTTGAATTTATTTTATACCACTTATTGTAATATCTTCTTTTATTGTTCCTCTTTGTAGCATCTTTCTACTATGTACATCATATCTCTCTTGCTTCAACATGGTCTTCACTATCATTTCTTTTTGTGCTTTGTGCTCCATCATGGCCTCCCTACCATTGCTCCTTGTGTCTTTTACACAATCACAAATTAATCCTTTGAATTGTCTAGTTATTGCATCTTCTTCCAAACTTTTACAAATTCTCTTTTGAGTTTGGTTCAGGCATCCTCTTTCTTTTTCTAGTCTATATGATTAATTATACTCACTATATGTCCATACTTATTGTAATTATAACATACAATGTATTTTGACAATGGAGTAAATGAATTTATACCTAAGAAACCATATGAATCTTTGTTTACGTTCCAACCATGTTTATTCCTCTCATGTATTTCACTTGTGCCATAGTTCCATGCATACTCATTTTTTTCATGCACATTCCTCATATCTATATTTATACCATTGTTCCATGTGTATCCATTCCTTACATGTTTGTTCTATGACCAAAAATGTTGTAATTAAATCAATAGACATAAAATGATCCTTGGTACTTGTTAGACTATTTTGGCAAGAATGATCTTCTATCATGCTAATGATTCTTTATTTTGTCTTCTACTTGTATAACTTCATTCTTTAAGGACGTCTTCTCTTTTATCTTCATAGGTTTAGCAATTTCAACATCCTCCTTGGTATCCTTTTGTTCATCTCCATAGTCAAGACCTAACTTGTTGAATAGTGACCTTTGATGATCTAAAATCTCATGTAAAACCTCAGTGCTCTTCTCAAATATTAAGTTACTTTTTAATTTAGCATTCACCTTTTCTAAATCCTTTCTCAAGGCAACAATCTAAGCCTCTAGATTCTCACATTTTTCATTCTTTTCCTTTAGTTCAATTTTAGTGTCTTCTTTTATTTTCTTTGCCTCTTTGAAATTAAGAATTTAGACTCATGATGACCATTTCTGACTCCTCTCAAATTTTTGATAACTCTTCTTCTCTATCTTGATCATCTTCTTCATATTTCTAAATTTATCACTTTTGTTTCTGATTCTCTTTCTTGAAAATTTTGTTTTCATTCAAGGCACTTAAGAGTTCTCCTTCGAGATCTACTTCTGCTTCTCTATCTTTTCAATCACTCCAAGATTTTCCTCTAGTTATCTACTCATCACCATCCCAATCTTCTATACCCATGAACAAAACTTCACCTCCATCACTATTTGTAACACCTTCTTCAATATCCTCACTTGAGATACTAGCCCTTTTTGATTAAAGGTTTTTGTTTTCTTTATTAGATCTCTTCTTTTTCTCACATTTCTCTGATTTGTGGTTTTTCTTGCTCTTGTGATACTTTATTTCTCATCATATTATTCTTCATCATTACTACTCTCTTCTTTTGAATGGGGAAATTTATTTTCAAAGTGTCCTATTTTTCCATAATTAAAACACTTAAAATGTAACTTACCTTTATATCTCCTAGATCTTTTTTTGAAATTTTTCACAAATAGGGTTTCTTCTTTTCTAACTCTTCACTGGTGTTATAGATTATTTCATGTTTTTCCTTTTTCACTTTCTTTGATACTTTGAAATTTGCTTCATGTTTTGTTTGCTTTTTTGCTTCCATCCTCATTTTGTATGCTCTAATAATTCCATGTAATTCATTCATCTTCAATGTGTTCAAGTCCTTCATTTCTTCAATAGTTGAGACTTTCACATCATACCTCATAGGAAGTGACCTTAGTACTTTTTTTACTATCATCGATTCTTCCATTTTCTCACCTATCCCTTTGATGGTGTTGACTATCTCATCCACACAAAGAAGATAGGCTAAAACATTTTATTCATCTTTCATCTTTAAAACTTTCAAACTACCTTCTATGTGTTTGAAGCTTTGCCTTCTTGACCTTGTCATCACCTCCATAGATATTCTAAAATTTGTCCCACATATATTTTACTGACACACAATGCATTACTTTTACAATCTTTGATTCTGATAAGCCACATAAATGGCATTCATCACTTTCACATTATTCTCACATGCCTTGTTTCTAGCCTGATCCATTGGCAAATTTGTTGGTGCTATGTACCCCATCACTAATGATAACCACATATAAAACCCTAGATCCATAAGATATGTTCTCATCCTTATACTCAAAAAATCATAATCTGTTCCATCAAATAATGGTGCTTTGTTTATGGAGAAACTATCTTGACCTTGATGACTAGCCATCTGTGCTCCCAGGATCTACCTTCCAGTGGTTAGACTAATTCTAAAAGAACCACTTTCATACCAATTTTTAAGCATAGGCTTATACTAAGAGGGGGATGAATCACTATAACATAATATTTTGAAATTTAATCAACCACAACAACTATAAACATTCAAGATCTAGCAATTAATAACACAAGAGAACATAAGATTTACATGGAAACCCTTTCAAGAGAAAACCATGACAAAATATTAATTTTATATATAGATAAATCTTTTATAATGTTTATAGGCACCAACCTACTATAGACACCAATCCCTAAACCAAGTACCAACTCAGTCAATTTGTGAGAACCCACCCACTGGAGATACTAATCCCCTTCACCAAGCATGAACCTGACTAATTTGTGAGCACTGACCCACAGGAGCACCAACCCCTAGACTATAAGGCACCAACCCCAAGTCAAAATGATTCCATCATCTATGATTACTTCTTCAATTAAATGATGGATTTGTTTCTCTTACGCTTTCTCTCACACTAATTTTCTTCTATACTTTATGCTCTGATCATATACTTTATGCCCTCCTCTCTTTCATAATTATTAAATGATATTCTTCATTAAAATAAATCTACCCTTCACACTTCTTTTATTAAGAGATATTCTATTTCATTTCTTACTCTTCCTCTCTTCTTTCTCGCTCACACGTATATGATCTTCATTCAAAATGAATACTTGTCATACTTTTACATCTCTTCTCCCTTATATAGCCTTTAAAGGATGTATCCCATCTAAGAGGTACCTCTTCACCAAGAGATGTGACCATTGACATTTTTGTCAACATTCCTATCGAAATTTATGTTAATATTTTTGTCAACATTTTTGTTCACTTTTGGCAATAATTCCATTTAACCTTTCCATTTATATCCATTATAATTCCTTTGACATCAATGATAATTATTCCAATAGTTTTAGGTGTTCATTTTATCTAAGTCTAGGTTTTGTATAAATTTTTCTAGGATCAATCATCGTGTGTAGATTTTATCTCCCTTACTAAGGTGGTTGTAGTTGTATAGATATTAATAAGCTTTGAGAACATGTTTATGTCGCCCTTGTCAAAAGAGCAATCTCACCATACATGTCCCCATGACAGCATTGTGAAATACTGATGTGTGTAATATTTCTTTTCAAGTTAATGAAAATGCTTGTGGTTCTTTGTTGTTTCCTATAACTGAAGTGTAGGAACATGTTTTTCAAGAATTATTGATTAGACATTTGGGTTTGTGCTCACTAATGGTTGTCATTTTGAGCATAGATTTAGATTATAAATTTTTGCTTCATTATTTTAGGATAGGTTGTTGAATAACTTGTTAGGGAACCCTAGGTTTATGGATTTGGCAAGGAAAAACATTTGAAATATTAGTTTCAAGGTATGTTTTAGTCTCTCAGGGATCATTTGGTATTTATCATTATCTTGCATTTGAATTTTTTCTACATCTTTGCTAAGGAATATTGTCTAAAATACTATAAGATACCCTATTGTTTAGAAACCACTAGCACATCATCCTCCTTTTTTTTAATCATCTAACTTATCCTACCCTATAAATAATACACCCTTTGCATGCTATAAATGTTATTTGCATTGAAAATGCATAAGATATTGCATAATTGAAATACATTTGTAGTCTGTGTTTCAAATACTAGCATTATAGTCTTCTATTCAACACCTTATTGTTGAAAATTTATTTTGAAATGAAGATTGAAGTCATTTCCTCATCTATCTTTAGTAACTTGTATATGACAGAGAATTTGTGTATTTTGTGTGACAACCCTTCACAGGTGAAGTGTGAAAACTTAGTTGTGCTTTGGTCATATTTGTTCCTTGTGCCAAAAATCCCCATGGAGGTTGAATTGTATAATCTCTCCATGTGATCAAGCTACCCCTTAGGTCCTCTCACCTTGGTTCAAGTAGAGTCAAAAGTAGTAAGGATATGACCATACCCTTTTTAGGTGCTTCTCAGTCATTTTTTGCATTCAATCTAATCTTGATGCAAAACCCTTCCATAGATACAAATACATACTAGTGGGTTTTTCATCATTGCTTGTCATTTTATCTCAAGTGTGCAAGGCTAAGTGTATGAGGTGTACAACTGGGAACCAACACTCTTATGACACTATTGTTGAGTACAATTCTTGTCACCTTTATTGTCGAGGACTCTTATAGAGAGACATAAGTAATTTTTTTGGAATTTCTCTACCTATTTGTGCTATATTTTGACTATCTTGGTCATCAATGCCATAGTAATCCACTGGGGATGTGCTAGGAAATTTTTAAGGTTTGATAATTGGACTTTTGCTACATTTATTGTAAATATCTATTAACATTTCATGTTGAAAGGTGTTTTATCCATTTTGATTATTATTTTGAAAAATTTAGTGTCTTTGTATTATATCTCATCATTAACTTTAGAAAAATATGTTGTCAGTATGTATCACTATCAATTGTTAACTATTATATTCTAGAATTGTGATTCTAGTGGTGACTCCAAATTTTTACCACATGGTCTCAAGAAATATCAGTGCCTATTTTAAATATTATTCTATTTAGTTTCATCTTTGATTTTTTTTATTTGTCAAGCTGAAAGGATTAAGATCATATTTCAAAGGTGAGTCATCAAAGAAACATGTCTCACCCTTAAGTTTACATCCAAGGAGAAGGGGACAAGTTTGGAGGCCTATTGAAGGGTAGAGTTCAGGTGATAAATGTTGTCAAAATTTTGATAATCTTAAACTATTTATTTACCCTCCCATTATTGAGGACTATCATAGCTCTCCTAGCAACTCTAAAACCTATAGTCATGTGTATTACCTAGCTCCTCCTCAACCAGTTGAATTTCCTCCAAAGTTTGATCCACTAAGTCCACTTTATTCACCCCCTCATACTCATTTGCCATTTTTTATTGAATCTCCCATTGAACCAATTATGAGCCATAGGGACCAAGATGAGAATGAACATCCTGTATTATGCATTCCCAAGTTTAAGGCCTATTAAATCTTGATGAAATGGTAAGGTATCCTAATGAAGTCCCAAATGAAGTTAGGAAATGCCTTCAAAAATTATAAGGGAACAATGCAATGAGTGGTGATCAGAACTTAAGGGATTTTAACAATATCATTGAAGATTATGAGGTTGAGCATGAGGATGTGTGCATCAAAATATTTATGCACACACTAGAAAAATATGATCATGATTGGTTCAACTCTCTTCCCCTAGATGCATCGATTCATGGGAAGGGATGAGGAATGTCTTTAGAATTCAATATGGTGAAAAATTTGATCCCAGGTTCTTTTTGGATGAATTTGAAAACATCAATAAAAACCCCAATGAGTGTGTTTAGGACTTCAATACACGGTTCAACAAAACTATGATATGGCTACCTAAAACATCAAGCCCAGTGATAAAACATGTTTGATAAAGTATTGTGATGCCTTTGACAAGAAGGTTGCATATTAATTGTAGGACAAGGCTCCCATGAACTTGTGGTTGGCATTCAATATGACCATCTAGATTGAGAGTAACATAAAGGTTATGGAAAATACCATGAATAAGTAGGTTGATGTGAAGCTAGTCAATATAGGAAAGACATAGTCTAAAAAGACAACCAACCTTGAGGATACTATAAAACTTTAGCCTCCACTATCAAAAAAATGTCATATAAGTTGGTTAGAGCTGAAAAGGGGATCCCTCATGTGTCTACCAATCAAGAAAGGGCTCTAAATTTAAATCAAGCACAAGGAAGGCCTACTTTTCACCATCAAGATAATGATAGAGGGAAAAGGCATGCATGAGAAGAGAGAACATATAGAAACTAAAATAGAGGGGATACAAAATAAGTGTTTGATCCCTTAAATGCCAAGGTGAATGTTGTAGATTGTGACATTGATATTGATTGGTGTGACAAGTGCTTTTTTCTACATCCCCCATGTGATACAACTAAACCAATTGATGAAGTTGCAGATGAACTTGAGTCTACATCATCTAACGATGATATCTTGATGTTCAATTATCAAATCCCTTAAAGTAAAATGACTACCTCCATGGAATTGTTGAGTGCTACTATTATTGATTAATTTTGGAGTGCAGTTGAGAAGGTAAGTATCTCAATTCTTAAACTTTCTTATGACATTAATATGGCACAAGCATATGAATTTCACACTCATGAGTTTGATTTCTTACACTCTATGATGATTAATAAATATGATGGGGGAATTCCATCAGTTAAGGATAGGTAGCTGCTAATTAATGAAACAATATCCCAAGAGGAGTATCACTTGAGAAGAAAATATTAGGGTGTTGTTCCTCAAGACACTATCCTTACAAATCCAAAGGTAGGGGATGATAATAAGGAGGCTAAGAAAACTACAGCAGTCCCTAAAGCTTCCAAAATAGTACCTATTCTCCAAGCTACTATGCTAAGAGGTGCTCCAGCCAAAAATAGAGTGCCCATATTGTCTAGTATCCCTAAGGGTGCTAATGAGTTTAAACAAAATCCACCTTTGAACATTGTTGTTAAATATTCAAATCCATCCCAGCCTACTCCACTTCAAACCTTGAGTAATTGTATTCTAGCTGAAGGTGTTGTTACCCTTCTACCCAGTACTCTTCTTCCTCAGTATAGCATATGTGATATGGCCTAGGTGTTGAGTCAACTAAAAGTCACCATGCCACTTGTTGAATTATTAAAAATATATGAACATAGGAAGAGAGCATTCAAGTATTTGGAATTTGGTGAAAGGTTAGATTTAAATGAAATTGAGTTGCCCCAAACACCCAAAAAAAGTGATAAAGAATTAGAAGAGATTGTTAAACCTACTATGAGGTCTATTTGTGGATTGCATTATTAGAAAGTTAGCTAAATATGTATCTATTTTATATAACCCTACTGATCAATGGTTTCATTTTTCACAACTACATGTTTGACTCTGGAGCTTCTTGCAATGTGATGACCCTAGGTGTCCTAAATGAGAATAGATTTGAGATTATATTAGCCTTTGGTAAGTGTTATACCATGGAATCATCAGAGGTTCTAGTTGTTTGTTAATTTAATGGGTTGGTGTTATAGTTGGTAGTTCATCTTGATAAGTATATGAATATGGATGTGGTAGTGGTAGACTACCCACCTAAGTGGGGGATGTTATTGTCACAAAAATGGGTTGGTAGCATGGGTGAAAGTGTATAGATGGACTTATTTTATGCCACCATTCCGTTGGAGGGTAAGATGGTTAAGATTTATAGAGAGAAGAAGGTGCTACATATAATTAAAGATATAAAATGTGCTCTAAATGAAGTATTATACAGAGATGCTAAATTAGGAAACTTTATTGGGAATGTTGATACTAGTGAATAGCCTATTGTTCTTGATGTTGAACCTGACCAAGAAGGTCCAATTTCAAAGATGTGCCTTGATGGGGCTTGTTCCAATCTTAGAAATGGAGCTAGGGTTGTCTTCTATACCCCAAATGGTAAATGTTTCATGTTTTATTTTCATCTATCCTTTGAGTGCACAAATAATACTAATAAGTATGAGGCACTCTTATTGGGTCTATATATTACCTATGAATATGGAATTAAAAAACTAATTGTAAAGGGTGATTCTAAACTAGTGGTAAAGTAAGTCCGTAATGCTTATGCTATCAAAAATAAAATTTTAAAACAATATCATAATGTTGATTGGGATTTGATTCAATTATTTGATGCATTCAACATTTGATATCATAATAGAAGTTCAACGAAGAGGTTGACAAACTTGCAAGGTTAGGTGCTCAGTTTAATATTGTAAATATGAGCCCTCATTATTAGTATCAAATGGAGGTGCTTGTTAGGCCTTCAATCCTAGACAATGTTAATCATTGGTAGGTCTTTGATAATGATGAACAGATTAAATGGTTTCTAAATTATGAAGCTAAGTTCCATGATCAACTCATAGACTTGGAATCCATGGTTCAGGTTTGTTATGGGAAGGAAACCTTGTTTAGGAAGGATGGTATTTAGATGAAGACAAACATGCTCCCAAGAGGATTGGTAAGTTTATAAGCATCTTTTGATGGAGCTAATATAATCAAGTCAATAGACTCATTTATCTCAAAAGACATGATTGAGTGTAACTTGGGTTCTCATGAGAATCAAAGGAAGGTTTAGCTAGGTACTCACCTAAGTGTAGCTGAGAAGAAAGCTTACATGTAAATATTAAGGAAGTACTAGGATTATCTAGCATGGTCTTATTCTAAATTAAAATCATATAGGGAATACTTGTTTCAACATGTCATCCTATTACAGCATGATAGTGATCCTTTTAGGTAGAAATGGAGACCTATTAACCCCATTTTGGCCACCAACATGAGGGATGAATTAAAGAAGCTGAGGGATGGTGGAATCATTCAACCCATCAAGTACTCAGCATGGGTTGTGAATTTGGTCCCTATGAGAAAGAAGAATGGTGACATCTGCTTGTGTGTGTATTTTCATAATTTTAATAAGGTTTCTTAAAAAGATAATTATCCCCTTCTAGATATGGATAACTTGTTATAGAGTGTTACTAGATCAAATATGTTGTCTACATTAAATGGTTTATTAGGGTACAAGCAGGTTGTGGTGAAGGAATCTGAGAGATCTAAGAATGCATTCACTATGCCTTGGTGCATGTATGTGTATATGAAGATGCCTTTCAAGTTAATGAATATCGGTGTAACTTTCTAGTGAGCTATGGACATCATTTTTGTAAGGATAATTAACCAGTTCATTATTGTGTATTAGGATGACATTATTATGTACTCCAAGACTAGAGAAGAACATTTGGAGCATCTAGAAAAAGTGTTGATTAGATGTAGGGAGTTTGGCATTTCATTGAATCCAAAGAAGTGCTACTTTGGAGCACAAAAGGCTAAGTTTTTGGGACATATAGTGTCCAAGGTGGTGTCATGATTGAGCTTGAAAGGGTCAAAGCCATTGACAAAGTGCCTATCCTATAGTCCAAGAAAGGACTTCAATCTTTTTTTGGATAAATTATATTCATAAGGAGGTTTGTGTCCAATTTTATAGTAATCACTCTACCTATTAATTCCATGCTGAAGAAGGACTAGATCATCAAATGGGAGGATAAGGTCATGTAAGAATTTAGTGACATTAAAGGAGATTTAAATTTTACCCCATTTTTGGCTAGCCCTTATTACACTAAGCCATTTTAGATGTTCTCTTTTGCATCATATGATATTGTTATTTTTGTCTTATTGTAAAAGAATAAAGATGGTCATGAGTAGCCTATAGCTTTCTTTAGCAAAGTTATGTAAGGTCCTCAACTAAATTATACCATTATGGAAAAATAATATTTTTCTCTCATGAAATCTATCAAGACATTCAGGCCTTATATTTTGAGTTCAAAGATTGTTGCTTATATCCTGCATACCATGGTGAAGGACATCTTGACTCAGACTCACGTATCTAGCAAGAGATGTAGGTGGGTTAACAAGTTACAAGAGTATGACATGGATATTTAGACCACAAAATTATTGTGAGGGATGGGTCTATCTAAGCTTATGGCTGAGACCAATTTGTAAGCTATTGAAGTAAACACTATTGTTCTTAATGTTGATGATTCTTTGAGTCTATTTAACATGTCTCTCTGGTATAGAGATATTGTTTACTACTTATAAAATTTGAGTTATCCCCTTTACTTGGACAAGAATTAAAGGAAAACTCTTAATCTTAATTCCTAAAAATACCTCTTGATTGAAAATGGACTAGCATGGAAGAATCTAGATGGGGTTCTCCTAAGATGTGTGCTGAAAGATCAGACTACTAACCTAATTGAAGACATCCATAGTGGAGTACATGGTGGCCAATTTTTGCCTAAGGTTATAGATCACAATATTTTGAGAGATGATTATTAGTGTCCATTGATGTTTAAATATGTTGCTCAAAAATTCAAAAAATGTGAAAAATGTAAGCACTTTGTTGGGAGGATGAAAGCTCTAGGTTCTCTTCCATTGTAGCTAGTGATGATTGAAAGCCCATTCAAATAATGGGGAATGGATTTTATTGGAGAAATTATTGATTCAACAAGATCTAGACATATATGGATACTAGTTGCAACTAAATACTTTACAAAATGGGTTGAATCAGTCCTTATAAAGAAAGTAACACATGAGGTAGTTATGTATTTTTTGTTAAATCAGACTATTTGTAGATTTGGTGTGTCTATCAAGGTTATTAAAGACAATGCCATGAGTTTCAAATCCAATAATTTACTATCATTATGCAAATATTATGGGAATGAATTGACCTATGCTTCCAACTATAACCCTCAAGGGAATGGGCAAGCAAAATCTAGTAATAAGAACTTGCTCAAAATCATTAGATGAATTTTAGAAGCAAATAAGAAGAAGTGAGGTGAATAGCTGAAGTTTGCCTTATGGGATAATATAATTAAACCTAAAAGAGCTATAGGAAAAATCCATTTTGAGATTATTTATGGAGCTCAATTAATTTTTCCTATGAATTTTTAGTTTTCAACCTATCAACTCATACAGTAACTAGAAGATGATGAGCAGATCAACCACTATGAGAGAATGATAAACCAAATTATTGAGCTTGATGAAGTTTTAAGAAAATTTTATGAAATTCACCTCAATTTAAAGGAAAATTTGAATAAAATATTTGATAGGAAGGTTACTCCAAGGACTTTCTTAGTAGGTGATCGAATTCTACTTTGGGAGAGCAGGCATGAGGAGAAAGGAAAGCATGGCAAATTTTATGACTTTTGGATGGGTCCCTATTCCATTTATTACTAAATTAGGGAGCATACTTTATTCTTAAGAGACTTAGATGGTTAAATAATATAGATACCAATCAATGGTAGACATCTAAAGCACTTCCTAAATTGAGTCTATCTACAACTATGTACATAATTGTATAGTGTTTTATCCTTTATTGTTTTGTTGCTTTGTTGCCCCTCTGCTTTGGGACTTATTTATATAGTTTCCTTTTATATTTCTATTGTGTCTTAATTTTTAGATCTTCCTAATCTATTTTTTTGAGTTACCTTGTTTTTTTGAGCCTTCATGAGTATTACTGGTAAATTCTTAAGTGTTGACTCTATGGCCCAATGGATTGGCACCTAGTCTTACATTTTGGGGTTCTTTTCACACTCATAGGGGCTATCCATCCCCAGGAGAGAGCCAATGTTAGTTTCCAAAATTTCACTAAAGTAATTAGGCCCTTGTCAAGTATAAATTCTTAAGTCCATCCCAATTCAAGTATAGATGCCTAAGTTTTTAGCCAAATTCCTACTTTCAGTTGTTCATGTCAAAGGTCAAGTTTTATGTTAAATCAGCTAAGTGTTATTTGGTCCTTACTTAGTATGTATAAAGCCCTTAAAATTTATTTGTAATTTTTGTGTGAATACTTTGCCTGATGCAAATAAGTCTTCAGGTTTTTTGTCATAGACAAAAAGCCCTAACACCTATTTGCATTGGACAAAATGTTTTTACAAAAAGTCTGATAAAATTCATTCATGTCGAGTAAAGTGTTTTGAAAAAAACTAGAAGACTTACATGTTTCAAAAAAAAAATCATCATAAAAAATCCATAGGTCCATTTTTTTGGACTTTTTTGTCCACAACAAAAAGTCCAAAGGGTACTTTTCCTTTGGGCCTTTTCCCCATGCAAAAAATCTATACAAACGTTCATTTTCTCTAACAAAAGTGTAAATTCATTTTCTTTGCAAAAAGTTTAGAGTCCAATTTATTAAAAAAAAAAAATCACATGGAAAAAAATCTTGAAGGAATTAATTCCATTGAATAATTTGTCTATGGGAAAAATGCCAAATGTGCTCAATGCTTTGAAAAGATTATTATGGGGGAATTATTGTAGAATAATAGTCCTAAAGAAATGTTGTAGAATAAAAGTCCTGAGGACCCAAAGGCCAAATGAAATAAAGAATGCCAATAATAAAGGCTTGAAGATATAAAAGCTAAAGACAAAGATATTGAAAGATAAACACCCAAAACAAATGCCCTGGGCTTAAAACTTGGTAATTTTCCTTATTTATTTTGAGCCAATCACAACCAAGCTGGTATATCATGATTGAATGGTGTGTGTTGATGTAGATTAATATGATCCAATGACATGAAAATATCAACAAATTCAAAGGAACCACTAGAGGAATGCAAAGAGGATAAGTGTTGAGCTTGTGGGGCATGATTAAAAGGATTAAATCATGTTCAATCTCATGAATTACAATCTGATGATGCACATTTGATCAAATGAGAAGATCTAATGATGTGAGAGAATAGTTTAAAATTAAATTCATGGTCATAGGATAAATATTGATCACATTACTAGAGGTAAATGATATGCATTCAAGTGTAAACAAGCCGATCTATGGTGCGTATTAAGTCAATACTTTTTAACAAAGCCCATAATGAATGCAAGACCACCACTTGGCAAGAGCATAATAGCCCAAGCATAATTGATAGGCAGGATGCAATAATCCCATGGGGATACCAAGTGACAAGACCTTGGGGATAAAGATAGATAGCATCCAATAGCACTTGGTCTTTTGGATTAAGATCGACAGTCTACATCGATCTGTGCACACATATCTAACAGCGTGAATCAAGATGGATTGTTCAAAGGGATCAGGACCAATAAGGAAATGAAACATGTCCTAATATAATAAATATTAAAATTTAAAGGATTAATGAGTATAATTCCATGGTGGAGCCACATAAGCACCAAGTCAATTCGAATGGATCTTCTTAGGGGAATTATAAGTGTTAATTGTAACCTATAAATTCACAAATTATAAATTGCCAAGTGAGGTCATAATTTCCCCAATAAGTCAAATGTGAAATAATGTATTTATTTATTAAAAATGTAAATAAGGGGGAAACCTAACAAGTTGAATTTTCAAGAAGCAAAGATATAAAGTGCAAAATGTGAAAAGGCAAGTTGGAGCCAAAAGAGTAAAAAGGTAGTATAACCTAAGTTTTACATTTTTTCATTTGCTTTGCTTGTCCAAGGTCCTCCATGGGAAAGATATTGTAGGTTTGTGAGTATAAGGTGGGCCACTCCAAATAATATCATTCAAAGGGACATGGACCCAGAATATTCCCAAGGAATCATGCCAAAATTAGGTTGTTCCATGGTGTACATGAAAGGGAGGGCATATGTACAGAAGTTTCTAGCTGTGCAGGCAAGTGGTTGAAAGCATCCCTAGGTAGTTTCACATAATGACAAAGTTTGTTTGGCCCTATACCATGAATATTATCCTTATAGATCATGTAAAAGGCATCCACATATGTGAAATCAAAATATTGTTGCAAATCTTCATCACTCTTTGTAGAGGCAATGAGAACATTGATTTTCCTTGCAAATGTATGAAGATTTCAGGTATGGCAAGGGAATATTTTCTAGCTAGAAACATCTTGGGATACTTAAAAGTTTATTTTCAAATTTTACAAATTGTGACCCATAGTCCCAGCTTTGAAAATATATAACTAGAGGGCTTCTCCTCTATTTAAGGTTGATGTTGGTCATTGTTTAGGTATTCATTTTCTCTAAGTCTAGGTTCTACAAAAAAAATTGGGATCAATCATTGTGTGTATATTTTATCTCCCTTGCTAAGGTGGTTATATATGTTAGCCATTATCAAGCTTTGAGATCATGTTTATGTCTCCCTTGTCAAAACAACAATCTCACCATGCTTATCTCCATGGCAACATTTTGAAATACTGATGTGTGTAATATTTATTTTCAAGTTAATGAAAATGCTTATGGAACTTTGTTGTTTCCTATAAATGAAGTGTAGTGACATGTTTTTCAAGAATTGTTGATTGGATATTTGCATTTTTTATCACTACTAGTTATCATTTTGAGCATAGATTTAAATTATAAACTCTTTTTGCATTACTTTAGGATAGGTTGTTGAATAACTTGTTAGGTCACCCAAGGTTTATGGATTTGACAGGGAAAAGCATTTGAAAGATTAGTTTTAGTGTATGTTCTAGTCTATCAAAGATAATTTGGTATTTACCATTATCTTGCATTTGAATTTTTTCTACATCTTTACTAAGGAATATTGTCATGAAATACTGTAAAATACCCTATTGTTTGGAAACCACCAACACACCACCCTCCTTTTTAATCATGTAAGGTTGAATTATAGAATCTCTTCATATGATCAAGCTACCCCTTAGGTCCTCTCACCTTGGTTTCGGGAATAGCCAGAAGTAGCATGGAGTTGACCATACCCTTTATAGGTGCTTCTTAGTCATTTTTTGCATTTAGTCTAATATTGATGCCAAACCCTTCCCTAGATACAATGACATACTAGTGGGTTTTTCATCATTGCTTACCATTTTCTCTAAAGTTTGCAAGGTTGAGTGTAGGAGGTGTACAACTGGGAAACAACACCATCAGTTAAGGATAAAGGAGGAAGGCATTCCTAAAATAGCCTTTAGGATAAGATATGGGCACTACGAGTTCATAGTACTCCCTTTTGTATTAATGAATGCATCAGAAACATTCATGAATCTCATGAATAGTGTTTTTAGATATTACCTTGATCAGTTTGTGTTTATTTTTCTTGATAATATTATGATATATCCCAAGAGTGAAGAAGAACATATGGAGTATTTGTGTCTGATTTTTCAACACTTGTGGAAGCATAGCTCTAAGGAAAGTTTTCAAAGTGTGATTTATTTCAAATAAATGTGTAATATCTAGATCATATTATCTTTGTAGAAAGAATTTATTTAGGTCCATCAAATAATAGATCCATCATGGAATATCTAGCACTCAATTATGTTTATAAGATGTGTAGTTTTATAAGTTTATTAGGTTACTATAGATAATTTGTACAAAATTTCTCCAAAATATCTAACCCAATCATTTCCTTGCAATGTAAAGAGCAACATTTTGTGTGGAATGACAAGTGTGCAAATACCTTGCAAACCTTGAAAGAGAGGCTTACTTTTGCACTACTTTTGTGAGTGTCAGGTCTGAATGGTCAGTTTCTTGTGATAAGAAATGTTTAATAAGATGTTTTAAATGGATTAATAATGTAGGAAGTATTTATAGTTACATACGAGTCTAATAAATTGAAGCCTTATGAGGTTAATTATGCTCCACATGACTTGGAATTGGTTGAAATAGTGCATGCCTTATAGGTAAGGCATTATTTATTAGGTAAAGTATTTGAACTTAAAACAAAAAATCTAAGGCTCAATTATATCTTCATCTAACCCAATCTAAATGTTAGGCAAAGGCATTGGTTGAAATTTTTTGTCAATTTATGATTTTGACATCAGCTACATAAAAGGCAAAGAAATCAGGGTTATGGATGCTCTTATCCATAGAAGGTACATAGCAACAATGGCTACTATTAGGAGTATCTTCTGATATCAAGTCTTGAAGTTCTCACTAGGAGATGAATTCTATGAATAAGTCAAGAAATCCATAGCAAAATATCCTCAAGAACATAGATATAAGGGGTTTCATTTTTAAAATGATGGGATTCTGAGATTCAATAGAAGAATCTATGTGACAAATAGAGAGACTTTGAGGGTGGTCATACTGAAGGAGTTGCATAATGCTCTTTATTATGGTCATCCATATGTAACCAAACTTGTCATAGAGCTAAAACCTCAATATTTATAGAAAGGCATTAAGATAGATGGAGCTAATTTTATTTCAAGATGCTTAGAATGTCAAGAATTTAACGTTGAACTTGTACATCTTATTGGGTTGTTATATCCACATGACATTCCTTAAACCACTATGTCATGTGGTATTCAAGGCATGTTTATTAATCATTGAAACCACTTTTAAAGAAATAGTGTCTGTAGCTTCAATATTTATTTTATATTGATTTTTTTAGATTGATTATTATTTTTTAATATGGTATTCATGGATTTACTTATCATATATCAAAATCAATTTTAAAAACATAACAATTAAGGATGGGTTATTATTGCATTGTGGCAATAGTAGAATGGTTGTTATTTAGTAAAAATTACTTTAGAATCATGATATTCATAGCTTCGCTATTATTTATAATATGAAATTTGTAGTTTGATTTGGTGGTTGTAGAAACTACTTTTGAAACATAGTTTTCATTGATGATTATTATGTTTTGAAATATATAGGGACATGATGTTTAAATCCTTGTATGTTTATTTTTAATCCCATAGTATATGGTATAAATCATAGCATACAATTTTCCTAAACCAAAATTATGGTGTATATATATAATATATCTTTCCTTTCGAGAGTTGTTTTATAAACAGACCTGTAGGTGGTTAATGACCTCCTACAAATGTGTTTACCCATTATAACCAGATTTCACTACTTTGGATTAACCTTAAGTTGGAAACTAATTGGAGAATGATTTAGTTGAACAAATTATGGATATGTGATGGAAATTAATAAAATGAATAATTAGGTTTTCATATATTTAAATAGATTGGGTATGGTACGGTCACAATAAATGGTGAATTTATATTGTATGGTATGGAATTGGTATTGTTCCTTAATTTGATCATTATGGGTTATGATTATGTTTTAGAGATGAAATGAAATAATGAAATCTTGTTTGATATGTTGACTCATGAAGAGTGAATCATGCTTTTTATATATAGTTTTACTCTTACAAACCAAATGAGTTGAACTTAAATAATTATTAAGACTTTTTGCATACATCATTAAGAATATGTGAATGAGGTAGGGTTATATAGGTAGCCACATTTAGCAACAAGATTTGGGTCATATTCAAAATGTTTTAATATAAATACTATTTAATATTTATTATTATGAGTTAAGAATGTTGTTATCACCATTTATAGTTATGCATGAAATTATAAATTGTTTTTTGTTATTTTGTGGTTGTATACACCTTATATGGATTAGCTATAGTTATTTTTATGTGATTCAATTGTCCATCATGCTGAGAGATGGCAAGTGATAAGTAGGAGGCCCTTTTTAAACATCATACATCATTAATTACTATAAAGAATATGGATTTTATGTATTTAACAGAGAGTATGGTTCTAGTGAAAAGGACCCAAATTAATATTAATTTTGAACTATATTAAAAGCTTTGGTCAAATAAACGTTATAGATGTATAAATTATTTGTGCATTGTACTATCTAGTTTGCTTGCATGTGTGAAGTCATTAAATATAGGATGTTTTTCATGGTATGTATGATTATTTCATGTGATAGTTATAGTATTTATATTATTTTAGATGAGTTTTATATGTTCACATCACCATCATATACCCCTCCATGAAGGGAATGGACACACCCAATGGAGAGGTGTGTGGGGTATTGTTGGTCTGTGGTCAGAAGAAAAGTGCCTAAATTTAAAAAATTACACATTTGTCTATAGTTAAACTTTGAGTTGTTATAACATGTGGTATCAAATCATAGGTTTAAATTCTCAAACCTAATGAGTCCACCAACATCAACCTATCTCTCTTTTTTCATAAGTGAAAATGGTGTGTGGATATGCAAGTGTTGAGGGAACTTCTAACCAGCATCCTCAACAAGAACCTAATTAGCTACTAGCTGAACAATCTACTAAGTTTGAAAAAATCCTCACAGTCCTAAATGAAACATGGGATAGCATATCATCCCTAGAACAATATTTACATGGGCATGATGAGGAATATAATCAAGAAGGGTCTAAGGAATATTAGGCTGATTAGGAACATCCATAAGTGCAGGAACATGTTGAAGAATATCAAGTTATAAGAGCTTAAATAGCTATAAAACTTACAAGAGACAAAAAAGGTCAACCCACATAAGTTCTATTGTACATTTTTAGGTGATGGAATAGAAGGATGGCTCACACAAATGGAGTAGTATTTTGAGATTTGAAATTACTCTAAAGTGACTAAGGAAGTTTGGGGAGTTTATCAACTTGCTAGTGAAGTAACAATTTGGTGGGCCAATAAGAAACTTGAAATGGGATTTGACTCTAATACCACCTCTTGGGGGTATTTTTTAGCCTTATTTAGGGATGAATACCATAATTATACTTTGATCATAAATTAACTGACTACCAAAATCTAAAGCAAAGAGATTAGTTTGTGATCAGATACTAGGAAAATTTTACTAAGTTTTTGAAGTATGTTCCCCAATATAAAAAATATGAATGCTTCAAGATTAGGACATGGGGATAAGGCCTCAAATTGGAGGTGAAGTGGATGTTCATGGACCAATTTTTTTATAAATATGTTAGCAAAAGAATAAGTTAAAATCTCTTACATATGTTAGAGATAAGTTTCAAAAGAAGTTTGGTGGGCTGAAAATCACTTTCAAAAGGAAGAACTACAAGCACAATGGAAACTCCAAGAACATGTTTAATATCAATAATATAAGGTTCAAAAATGCTTATAATAATAAGAAACCTATAAATGGTTTCAAGGGAAGCAATTAGACTGAGATGAAGGGGTTATCTGGTGGGTGTTTCACATGTAGAAGAGATCACTATGCTAAGGATTGTCCTCAATGGAAGATAAAAGGCAAGTAAAATAATCCTTCTACCTCTAAACCATAGTAATGGACATTCCTAAAATGAATCCATGCAACTATTGACAACCATCAAGTTAATTTTCAAGCCTCTTTCATCAAAGTATCAAGTACCTCATTTAGGCATTCTATTTCAATTTTAATAGATACTGGAGCAATTGAATGTTTTATCTCTCCTAGTCTATTAAATAAACTACCCAAGAAAGTTAGTTTTATGGAAAATGCTTGGACAATGCAATATGGGAATGAATCTAAGTTCAAAGTAGATAAATGTATCATAGAGGCAAAGGTGATTTGACCTAAAATCATCACAATATTATAGCTTTTTACAACTTCACTAGGATCATATGATGTCATCCTAGGAGTAAACTACCTTTGCAAGCATAAGGCAAAGGTTAATTATTTCTCAAGAAGGTTGAGTACCTAGATGAGTTAAGAAATCAAACCCAAAATAAAGGTGAAAAGAAAGAATTGAAATTAATACAAATTTTAGCCATTTAATTGAAGAAGGCTCAGTAAAAAGGATGTCAATTACTCTTGGTCAAGGTTGATGAAATCAAAGAAACCAAGGAACCAACCTTTGAAGACTACCCCTTTTTGCAAGATTTTCAAGATGTTTTTCCAAAAGAGTTACCTAGTTTACCTCCTAAAAGAGAATTTGACTTCAAAATTGACATCATTCTATGATCATATCCTAAATCCAAGGCCCCCTATAGGCTAACAACAATATGTTTAGTTGAGTTAAAATTACAACTTCAGGAAATGTTGACCATAGGGTTAATTCAATTAAGTGTTTCATTATGGGGTGCACCAGTATTTTTTTTTTTTTAAAAGGATGGGACTCTTCACCTATGCATAGATTACAATATGTTGACTACAGAAACTATCAAGAACAAATATCCCCTACCCTACATTGATGACCTTTTTAATCAAATGCAAGGTGACATAGTCTTTTATAAGATTGATCTGAGAGAAGGGTCCCATTAGTTAAGGATCAAGGAGGAATACATTCCTAAAATTGCCTTTAGGATAAGATATGGGCACTACAAGTTCACAATGATCCCTTTTAGTTTAACAAATGCACTAACAACATTCATGAATCTCATGAATAGTATATTTAGGGATTACCTTGATTAATTTGTGTTTATTTTTCTTGATGATATTTTGATCTATTATCAAAATAAATAATAAAATATTGAGCATTTGTATTTAGGTTTGCAATGTTTGTGGAATCATAAACTCTATGGAAAGTTGTCAAAGTGTGTTTTATTTTAGAGAAAAGTGAAATATCTATGTCATATTATCTATGTAGAAGGAATTTTTGTAAATCTAACAAAGATTAGAGCCATCATGGAATGGCCACCACCCAAGAACATTTATGAGGTGTTTAGTTTTATGGATTTAACAAAGTACTATCAAAAACTTATATCAAATTTCTTAAAAATAGTTAACCCAATCACTTCCTTTTAATGTAAATAACAATAATTTATGTGGAATGACAAGTCTGAAAAAACTTTTCAAACCTTGAAAGATAGGCTTAATTTTGCATCGATTTTGTAAGTGTTAGATTTGAATGGTCAGTTTTCTTTGATAATAGCTGATTCAAGGGATTGTTTAGGTGGATTAATAATGTAGGAAGGTTTTTTTGTTTCATATGAGTCTTGGAAATTAAATCCTTAAGAGGCAAATTATGCTCCACGTGACTTAGAGTTGGCTAGAATAGTTCATGCCTTATAGGTATGTAGGCATTATTTGTTGGTTAAATCATTTAACGTCAAAATAAATAATTTAGGGCTCAAAAATATCTTCACCCAACCCAATTTGAAATCTTAGCAAAGGCATTGATTGAAATTTTTGTTAGATTATGATTTTAACACCAACTACATATAAGGTAAGTAAAATAGGGTTGCAGATACTCTTAGCTATAGAAAGTATATAGCAAAAATGGTTACTATCAAGAGTACATTCATAGATTAATTCTTCAAGTTCTCACTAAGAGACAAATTATATGAATAAGTCAATAAATCCCTAGCATAAGATCCTAAATACCACAAATTTAAGGGTTTTCATTTTGAAAATGATGGACTTTTGAGATTTAATGAAAGAATCTATGTGCCAAATAGATAGAATTTGAGGGTGGTTGTACTTAAGGATTTTTGTAATTATCCTTATTTTAGTCATCTAGGTGTTATCAAACTCATGACAGGGCTGAAATCTATGTATTTATAGAAAGGAATTAAGAAAGACAAAGTTGATTTTGTTTTAAGGTGCTTGGAAAATCAATGAGTTAAGGGTGAACATGTGCATCATGTTAGGTTTTTGTACCCATATAACATTGCAAAATGGAAGTGGAAAGTCATCAATATAAACTTTGTACAAGGGTTTCCCATGTCAAGAAACTGACATGATATGATTTAAGTGGTTATTCATAAACTCACTAAGGGGGCACATTTCATTTAAATTAATTTGGCACATGATACACCAGTGCAATTTGTGAAATAAATTTATAGATTATATGGGTTTCCAAATAAAATAATTTCATATATACCCTTGTATAACCTCAAGGTTTTTGAAAACTCTTAATGTAGTTTTGGGTACATAGTTGAACTTAAGTACAACCTACCATCCAAAAACTAATAGGTAAATCGAAAGGGTAAATCAAGTGTTGGAGGACCTTTTGAGTATGTATTGCATGGATAAATAATACAAATGGGAGGAATACCTTCCATTAATTGATTTTGTTTATAACTCATTTCATATAGCCTTGAAAATAGATCTATTTAAAGCTTTATATGCCAGAAGGTGCATGATACCTATCAGTTGGGATAAATTAGAAGATAAAGTGGTCTTTGGCCTAGATATGATATTTGAAATGGTAGAGCATGTAAATTTAATAAGGCAAAGGTTAGATAAATCCAATGACAGACAAAAGAGATATGTTGATCTAAAAAGAAAAATAAGATAATTATTAATGGTAGATAAAAAAGTATGCATGTTAAACCACAACAAATCTTTATTAAGTTTGGTAAATCAAAAAAAATAGCACCTAAATATATATTAATTTTTAAGTGCTTGAAGTACTGAATCATGTTTCATAAATCTTACCTTACACCCAACCTTAGCACAAATTCATTATGTTTTTCATGTTTCATATCTGAAAAAGTATGTGGTTGATCCCTCTTGTGTATTAGATTGACGTGTATTACATATTCAAGATTCAAGAGTGGTAACAATAAAACTAAAAAAAATACTTAATACTTATAATCTTATCTTGCATAATCGAGAGGTATCTCAATGCAAGGTCTAGTGGGAATAGTATTCTTAAGATAGTGCCACTTGGGATGATATTGAAGAGTTTCAAAGGATTTTCCTTCATTTGTTTGTTGATATATTCTACTAAATTATTTAAATTTTTAAAAATATATATTGATAATAATGTCATCAATAAGATGACCTATTTAAGGGGAGGTGGATGTTATATCCCATTTGAACCTTAGAAAATAGCATGAGATTTTGATTACATATAGTTAACTAGTGAGTAATTAGACTTATGAATCATGTGAATAGATGGGTATATTTAGTTGATTTATTTAATATACTATTATTCTTTTCTAGACTGCATCATTTGATTTTTGTGCATATAGTTGTGTTTGATAGAAGAGACTTATAATGATAATCTTTACTTCTATATATTGTATACAGTGGTATATATGTTGTTTATTTCAAGTATTAAATGAAATAATAGACAAACTAGAGATTTTCTACCAAAGGTTAATGTTAACCAAATTTAACCCTAGGGAAAATTAGGTCAACCCCCTATATATCCAAACTTTTTATAGGGTCTTGCTAAGTCATAAAATGGTCACGTGGTCATTAGTGAAGTCACATAATATGTTTACCTTGTCATATTTCTCTAAGTTGGTCTTATGTCATCTTAGGCCATATTTTGGGTCATTTAATGAAATTGTAAAATTTTCATAAGAGGATAGATGTGTCAAAGTGTACTCTAACATCCCACATGTGAATAATGGTTAGAGAAACTATTTGAAACTAAAAATATGATAGGTTTAACATGGAAAGAAGGTAAACACTATAAAATAGGTAGTTTTAGGTAGTTGTACATATAAGGAAAACCTATCTGGCATGTGTGAGTATTCAAGAGAGACCCTTCAGATTCCCATGAGTTCTTTTTAGGCTTAAGAAGCTTTAACAACTCTAAAACTACCAAAAATTGACCTTTTTCTCTCATCACTTCTTGGGCAGGTCAACAAGGTCAACCAATTTTTAGTCAGTATGGATAAGAGGAGAGTTGAGCTGAGTGAACTTGGTGGCTATTATTACTCCCTTTGTACTTCCATTTCATGTAAATATCTTTTGGTTTGGTGTTTTGTGCTCTATGAACAATATTTAAGATTGTTGATGCCTTTAAACTACCTGTATAACCACAACACCTCAATTTTTTCTCATCTTCTGCATCGGTTTATGTGAACCATTTGTTGTATACAGTTTAAAAGAGCATGTTCATCCTTTTCATGATGTTTCTAACCTATTTTTCATTTGTGATCATGTAAGGATAGTGAAAACATCTCATTGTGATATCAATGAACACCATGAAGGTCTATAAATAGTTGTTTTCAGTTGTAGAGTTCTATTTTATTGTGTCTCTAGAACCAAGGTAGTGCACTAGTTTCAATATCTCAAAGCATGGTGGTTAGTTCCTCTATTGAATTTTTACACTCAAAAGACTCATTTTTAGAGAGACAATCCAATATTGAACTCACATTCATAGTTAAACCTTAATATGATAGTCACCTATAGGACTCTGTAGGCATACTTGATCAATCATGTTGATGAAGTAAGAAGGTTTCAAGATTGTGAGAATACTCTCAAGGTGAAAGCAGTAAGACTGAGCTATTCAAAGGATTAGAGATTGGTTTTGAGAACCAATTCAACATACATGGTCCTATATCTAATAAAACCTATAGGCAGCCTCAAAAATTGGTTTGAAGCCAACACCATATATTTGCGATTTGTGATGAAATGGCTTTAGAAATGTTTAAAATCCAATTGAAACCTTAAATAAAATTTGAGAGATTAAAGAAGATCACTATATTTAAAATAATTGAGTCATTGCCTACTACCAAACCTAAGTTTAGGCTATAGAGATAGAGAATTTACGAATGGGAGAGTTTACCTTAGTTTCTCTGAAAGAAATTTCTTTCCCATGAAGTGACATCTTGTGGTGAATATCAATGAGGTCTGAGTGAGCCTAATTTTTACTTATTGTCACCTAGACATAGATATATCATTTTAAAACAAATATTAATTTTCTAAGTAAGGATTATTATGGTAAGTGAGCTCTCAAACTTATTCAGGTTTCTATTGAAAACACTCAGTGAACAAAAGTACTCTTGAAACCAAAATGAACTTGCAATGCAACAATGACACACTGGTTGCATGATCTCAAGATAAAGTGACTATATTCAAGTATAAGATAATACTAGTGACTTAAGGAGAATATAAAATTAGAAATATAGTGGTCAATAAATGTATCATCACCTATAAGATTCCATCGACCTCCCTAATTACCACTTACAGGTGACACAGTTAGAACAGTTTGTAGACTAGTTCAAACTAATAGAGAGAAGCTATTTTAGAAGGTTGGTAGAAGTATAAGGGGGATAACCATGTTTAATATATTCTTATATTGATGATATCGCTTCCATGTGACTTTCATGGGTAAAGGAGATAGATCAAAGACTGGGTTTTTTTAACCTCAAACTCAGTCAAGTCAAAACCCTACATAGTCACAGTCATAATAGCTAGTATGGGGAATTTGAAGGGTTTATAAGATCTAAAGAGGTTATCTAACATTTAAAATTGGTATATATATCATTAAAATGAACTAATATATCCCCTTAGGGCCTCCTTTATATCATACAAATAGAGGAGATGCTCTTTATTTTATCTCAAACCAAAGGCACTCCACAGGCAATCTAACCTGTAAACCATGACTACATTACCCAAGAATATATGAAGGATAAATATTTGAATAATTATTGGATTTTGTCTATATTTGGATTGAATGTGAAAAAATATTAAAAAACACCTATATCCACTAATACCATTCAGTGGTGGTCATATGCACAATAACACAGTCTAGGCCTATTAGGCCTATAACTAGGCCTAAACCCTCATGGCCTCTAACTTGATTCAAATGACTATATGATCTTTACAATCTATTTGAAAAGCTTTAGGGGAGATTGGAGAGTCAATTAGACCCATAATTTTGCATAAGACAAGATAGAATTGGCCATTTTGGCCTAACCTTCTCTCAGGGGTACCCAGAATGCAAGTAGGAGCTTGAAAGGCCATTTTATTTTGCTCACATATATATGATGAGTTTCATGAGACCTCAAGAAGATAATTATATTTTATGGGGTATTATACTCAAACTTTGTGTAATTGTTTAAGGGGTTATGAATCAATGTTAAGAAACTAAGAGACCTAAAACCTTTGTATGAACTTGATGGAGAAAAGATCATTGGAGATGCATCTATAAATTTAAAATTGACCTTGAATATGATTTGGACCTATCTATCACTCTCTCAGTCTCCACACCATCCACTTTTATTTTACAATCACTTTTATGAATATCCTAATTCTCTATTTTCTATAATTTCTGAGGTGAATTACAGGTATAGAAGAGAATTGGTGAATGAAATCCATTGAGGGAGGTCTATAGGTACTTATTATAACTCCCCATACTAATCTCACACCTTAGTGAATTATGGAAACCTCTTTTTTATACCATTAATTGTAGGCAATATGAATAAGCATAGTGAGAAAATAATGTGATTGCTTAAGTGTGATAGTGAGAAGAGTGACATTTAATCTCTCAAGGTATAATTGATAGACCAAAGGATAAATAGGTATTCAATATGTCTCCAACATTCCTAAAATTAGATTCCTTGAGCAATGGTAGGCCACCTAAGTGATAAATGTGAATATTGAAACTTAGAGGGCTAGTAAGTGACTGCAAATAGTGATGACAAGTAACAAAGGGGAATTCATTAGTTGAAGGGTGTAAATGAATGTTAAAAATGTTATTTACAACCTCCCATGTTAGTACATATGTGTCAAAGACTTTCTAAGTTAGTTTCAAGCAGTCAAGTGACTCTTCATCATCAAGGCAATTTCAAGTAAGACAATGAGGATCTCTATGCCAACTTGAGGAAGGTGTTATGTTTTAGATTGACACATGTTCCAAGATAAATTCTTGACCTCATTTCAAACTCATTATCTTGAATTTTAACTAATTTCTAAGTCTTGGTACTTGGCCTTGTGACCCTTCCACTTCTCTTCTTCTCTCGCCTCTCCTATGTTCTATATATTCAAACCTTTTTGGCTTTGTAATGAATCCACAATTGGTATGATGAAGCCTTCCTAGTTTTGACATCTCATTTACCTTTAATAAAGTTATATAAATTTCTTTTATTATTTTCAATGTCTTTCCTAAGTGTGTAAAGTGGTTTATGTGGTTGACAAGGGATGAATATTTTTCCTTGCTTTCATTCTACTCTTACATGTTTCGTGTGCGTGATGTCTCTTCTAATAGGTCTCATAAAGTGTATGTGTGTTTTAAGTGTGTCTTGAAGTGTGAGAGAGACTAGTAGTGTCTAGTATCAGACCTTCTATTTTCCCACCTCTAGATATGCATAGTAATTTTCTCTATGAGAAACACTTATGCTTGATGGACATTAAGTTAAAGTCAGTTTTAATATTCTTCTTTCTTAGTGTAGATGCAAGTGTTTTTTGTGGACTTATATTTTATGTATCACCTTCATTAGTTTAGTTTTATTTATGTTTCCTTCTTCCCTTTTCACCCATAATAATGATTATGCTAGTCTAGTGTGATCCTAAAATATAGATCAAGGGATCTATCCCTTTCAAACTTAGAGAACTATCTCATGTAGTAGTTTGTCTATGAGGAGAGATAGTTCCATGTTATCCCAAATTTTATAAGGTTTATTCAACTTCTATATGGTGCAAATTTGGGCTATAACAATTTTGTCATGCCCAATGGGACATGAAGTCCAAGAAGGTTGTTCAAGGTGGATGCTATCTTTGACCATAAGAGGTTGTAATGGTTTACTTCTTACAATATCTGGTGACTCCAACATTTGAATATCAATTTTAGACTAGTACACTCTTTCATGCCTAAGGTAAACACAATATCTTATACTTCAATAAAAAAAATTATCTCCAAGAAGGTTCTTACTATACACCTCTCTACCAACCTTGCCATGGCCCATACTATGTCCCTCAATAGCCCTACCAAGGTTGTTATCAGTCCTATAAGCCATGACATCCCTATGGTCAACACATCCCTTCTTCATATGGTCATAAATTTATTGAGCATCCCTATGAAGAAGCTTATGAAGAATCATATGAGTAAGCTTATGATGAAGGTTATCAAGAATAAAAGATTAGGACTCTTGAAGAATAAATCCAAGATCTTAAAAGGCATATTCTTGGAGGCAATCATCCTCAAGATTTACTTATCCCTCCTCAAGAGTTTTCTTATGTTCCATATCATTTTTATCATGCTCCTTATCTTCATGAAACATAAACCATTCACTATCCTCAAGAGGATCCAATCTAATCCTCAATAAATTCTACTAGCTTTCAAACTCCAACTTGAAACCAGGTAGTGAAGTCTTGGGGAAATAAAGATGGACAGTGAAGCCCAAAAGGTTGACATCAAGGAGGAAAATCTTATTTTTGATCAATCCCCATTGAACTCTCCTAAAGAGCCTATAACTTTTCCCTCATGTAAGTCTATCCAAGAAGATTTTCAACATGAAAAATAAACCTTAGTTGAGAAAGGGAGAGATGAGGTTGTAGTTGTTGAAGAGCCCCAAGAGGGATATAAGAAAGGTGAGGTGATTGATAAAGAAAATGAAGTGATAGTAACCCAATTGATCCTTCTCTCTCTCTCTCCAATATTTTTTTCAAGGGTATCTCATTTCCAAGTCTCTCAATCTCAAGAGTTATCCTTCCATTCCCATGCCCATTCATGAGCCATCCATCACACCCCATACTCCCTCTCCAACCCATGAACTTATTCACCAACCTCCCACCTCATCCCTTCTTGAAGGAGAACCTATCCTATGGGAAATTAGTAAATAAGTGAAATCTCAAGTTAAAATTGATCAAGAAGATGATTCAATCATCTATGATAAGGATATCACTATAGGGACTCCCCTTGGTGAAGACAAGTACAAGTCAACATTCTTGAGTAAAAAAAAAGATGTTGAAGATCATGTTGCAGCTATCCACAAAGATTTTAATTAGGACATTAGAGAGGAGGTGATTGAAGAGGACATCACATATGTTGAGTTGGTTGGCATTCATGAGAATGAGTATGAGCTTGAATCTAAAAATACAAAAGAAGGAGAAGTTATTGACTCAATGGAACAAGATGATTTATGGAAAATATTATATGAGGCTTGTAGTGAATTTGAGGCTCTTCAAAGGCCTATACTTCCTATTGTCCAGGTTAAAGATATTTTTTAAGATGCTTTGCCCTTTAAAGTACAACATGATAGCTCCCAAAGTATTAAGCTTGTTGAAGTGGTAGCTAATGAGCTTGTAGTTGATAAGGAGTTTGATCTCATTCAAATTTATATATAGGTCAAAGAACCATGTTTGGATGAAGCATAATTGGATTAAGTTATAGTTGAAGAGTACCATGAGAATATGGTTGAGTCACAAGAAGAATTGACCTTCATATGTGATAGTTTGTACCTATTAATATTGCATTGAAGGTCATGCTAAGAAGATTGGCAAGTATGAAGTCAACAAGGAATAGGCCTGAAAATAAGAATCTTGCTTCATGCCATTTGCCACTTCATGGAGAAAGAGATATTATATGTTTCCCCTTTGATCTAGGAGGAAGAGTTATATTCAGATTAGTTTGTACATAAGTTAGTTTGTGTGAGCTATTTGTGTGTGTTTTCCTAAGTGCTTAGAGAGCACAAGTGTTTGATTTAATTTATTATCTTGTGTGTTTGTTTCTTATTTTCTATTT
The DNA here is from genome assembly GCA_037957365.1 of Torreya grandis. Classification (NCBI taxonomy): domain Eukaryota; kingdom Viridiplantae; phylum Streptophyta; class Pinopsida; order Cupressales; family Taxaceae; genus Torreya; species Torreya grandis. The sequence continues at coordinate 29,474 of JARHVA010000169.1, read as the reverse complement.
GGTTTGGTTTTAGTGTCCTTTTATAGGCTTATCAATGTTAAATGTAGTTTATAGGTGACTCCATTTCCCAAGGAAAGGAAAAAGCAACTGGTCTTTAACATAGAAGGCATTCTACCCCTACGAAATCACCAAAATGTTGACCAAATTTGACCCAAGGTCAAATTAGGTCAACCCCCTATATATCCAAACTTTTTATAGGGTCTTGTTAAGTCATAAATTGGTCACATGGTCATTAGTGAAGTCACATAAGATGTTTACCTTGGTCATATTTGTCTAAGTTGATCTTATGTCATCTAAGGCCATTTTTTGGGTCATTTAATGAAATTGTATAGTTTTCACAAGAGGACAGATGTGTCAAAGTGTACTCTAACATCTGACATGTCAATAATGGTCAGAGAAACTATTTGAAACTAAAAATATGATAGGTTCAATATGTAAATAAGGTAATCACTATAAAATAGGTAGTTTTAGGTCAATTGTATGAACAAAGACAACCTATCTGGCACATGTGAGGCTTCAAAGAGTCCTTTCATATTCCCATAAATTAGTGTTAGGCTTAAGAGCTTAAAAAATTCTAAAACTTCCAAAAACTAACCTCTCTCTCTCTCATCACTCTCTTAGGTAGGTCAACTAGTTTTCAATCAGTACAGATAGGAGGAGGAGAGCTGAGCTAAGAGCACTTGGTGGTTTTAGTACTCCCTTTGTACTTCCATTTCATGGAAATATATTCTAGTTTGGTGGTCATTGATATATGAACAATCTTTAATATTTTTGATGCCTTCAAATTGCATGCATAACCCCAACACATCAATTTTTTCTCATCTTCTACACTGGTTTATGTGAACCAATTGGTATATGCAGGTTAAAAGAACATGTTCATCCTTTTAATGACATTTTTTAATCTCTCAAATCATGGTGGTTAGTTATTCTATTGAATTTTTTCACTCAAAAGACTCATTGTTAGAGAAACAGTCTAGGATTGAACTCACATTCACAATCAAACCTCAATATGACAGTCACCTATAGGACTGAGTAGGCATACTTGATCAGTCATGTTTATGAGGAAAGAAAGTTTCAATATTGTGAGAAGACTTTCAAGGTGAAAGCAATAAGATTTAGTTATTAAAAGGATTACAGATTGGTTATGAGAACCAATTCAACATACATGATCTTATATCTAGTAACACCTACAGGCAGCCTCAAACAGTGGTCTGAAACCAACACCACAAAGATCTAAGTAGTGATAAAATGGCTTTGGAAATGTTTAGAATCCAATTAAAAGCTTCAAGCAAGTTTGAGAGCACAAATAAAATCATTGTATTCAAAATAGTGAAGTCACTATCTACTGCCAAAACTAAGTGTAGGCTACAGAGATGGAGAAGTTGTAAATGGGAGAATTTACCTTAGTTTCTCTAAAATATGTTTTTTCCCCATGAAGTGATATCTTGTGGTGAATGTTTATGAGGTCTGAGTGAGCCTAATGTTTTCCTTCTTGTAGATTAGAGCTAGAGATAACATTTAAACACAAAGAGGAAGTTGCTAAGTCAAATAATTATGGTAAGTGAGCTCTCAAACTCAGTCAGATTTATATTGAAAACACTTAGTGAACAATAATACTCTTAAATCCAAAATGAACTTGCAATGCAATAGTGACACAATGGTTGCATGATTTCAAGACAAAGTGACTCTATTCAAGTGTAATATGATACTAGTGATGTTAGGATAATTTAAAAGTAGAAATATAGCACTATGTTAATGTATCATCACCTATAGGATTCCATTGACCTCCCTTATTGCCACCTATAGGTGACACAATCATAACAGTCTGTAGACTAGTTCAAACTAATAAAGAGAATCTAGTTTGGAAGGTTGGCATAGGTATAAGTGGGATAACCATGTTGAATATATTATCATAGTGATGATATCACTTCCATGTGACTTTTAGGGGTAAACAAGACAGCACAAAGATTGGGTTTTTTGAACCTCAAACTCAGTCAAGTCAAAACCCTACATAGTCACAGTCCTAAAAGTTAGTGTGGAAAGTTTTAAGGCTTTGGAAGCTATATAGAGGTTATCTAACCTTGAAACTTGGTATAAATAATTACAATTACCTAATCTATCCCCTCAGGGCCTCTTTTAGATTATACAAATAGGGGAGATGCTCTTTGTTTCATCTCAGACCAGAGCACTCCATAAGTAATCCAACCTACAGACCCTGACTCCGTTGCCCAAGAATGTATTAAGGATAGAGATTTTAATAATTATCAGACATTGTATAGAGTTTTATTCAAGGTGAATAGGTATTAAGAAACACCTATAGCTACTAAGACCATTCAGTGGTGGTCATATGCATAATAACATAGTCTAGGCCTATTAAGCCTATAAGTAGGCCTAAACCCTCATGCCCTATAACTTGATTTATATGACCATATGATCTTTATAATCCATTATATAACCTTTTGGGGAGAGTGGAGAGTCAATTATAACCCTTAATTTGTAGAGAACAAGATAGAATTGGCTATTTTGGCTTAACCTTCTCTCAGGGGTACCCAGAATGTAAGTAGGAGCTTTAGAATCCATTTTATTTTGCTCACATATGTATGTAATATCTTCATGAGACCTCAATCATATAAGGATAGTTGATGGGGGTCTTATACTACAACTTTATGGAATTTTTTTAGGGGTTGAATGTATAACCTTTATGAATCAATGTTAAGAAGCTAAGAGACCTAAAACCCTCATAAAATCCTTGTATGAACCCTATGGAGAAAAGATCATTAGAGATGAATCTAAAAGTGGCTAATTTTCCTTAAAGATTATTTGGACCTATCTATCACTCTCTCAATATCCTCACCATCCACTTTTATTGTACCATCCACTTTTAGGCCTAATAATCTATTTTATATAGGTTTTAAGGTGAATTGTAGGTAGAGAGGGAAATTGGTGAATTAAATAGATTAAGGGAGGTATATAGGGACTTATTATAACTCCCCATAATCATTTATCACCTTATTAAATGATGAAAACCTATCTATTAAACCATTCATTTTAGGTAGTTTGAATAAGCACAGTGAGAAGACAATGTGACTGCCTAAGTGTGATAGTGGGAAGAGTGACATTGAAACTCTTGAGGTATATTTGATAGATTAGAGGACAAATATGTATTAAATATGTGTCTTAATTTAATTTAATGATCTCATTTGAGCAATTTTAGGCCACCTAAGTGATAAATGTGAAGATTGAAACCTAGAGGGCTAATAAGTGACTGCAGATAGTGATGATAAGTGACAATGGGGAAGTCATTAATTGAAGGGCATAGATGAATTTTACACATCTTGTTTCCAACCTCCCATGTTAGGACATATGTGTCAAATAATTCTTAAGTCATTTTCAAGTAGTCAAGTGACTCTTCATCATCAAGGAAGTTTCAAGTAAGATAATGAGGAGCTCTATGACAACTTAAGGAAGGTGTTATGTTTCATGTTGACATATGTTCTAAGATAACTTCTTTACCTCTTTTCCAATTCATTATCTTGAATTTTAACTAGTTTTTAAGTCTTGAAGCTTGGTCTTGTGAACTTTTTACTTCTCTTCTGCTCTCTCCTCTCCTATGTTCTATATATTTAAGCCTTTTTGAATTTTTAATGGATGCAAGTTTTGACATCTCATTTGCCTTTGAATAAAGTTTTTTGAAGATGATTTATTCTCTACAATCTCTTGCCTAAGTATGTCAAGTGGTTTATGTGGTTGATAAGTGATGAATATTTCTCCTTGCTTCCATTATGCTTTTACATGTTTTGTGTGAATGATTTATCTTCTGATAGGTCTCATAAAGTGTATGTGTATGTTAAGTGTGTCTTGTAGTGTGTGAGAGACTAGTAGTGTCTATTATCAGATTGTAGTCATATAAAATATCAAAATTGGTAATTTGAGTGTGTCTTGTGACACCCAACCCATAGATCCCTCTTGCATGCTCTCTTGACCCTTATAGGCACCTTTTTGTTGATTCTTAGTCATCCATAAACTTTTGAGACCTAATTCTAGCTCAGCTAGACCCCATTTCCCATATTTATTCCATCCCCCTAGGTCTTGAGCCTATAGGATAAGATCAATGGGGTTGGACTATAATTTTGTACCCTAGGGTGTCCCATTTCTAGCATTGTTGTCTAATCACATTTTAAGCCCAGATGATTGATTTATCCTGATTCCCCTTCTTTATTGTGTCAACCTAGTGTGAATACATTTAACCTATGACCAATAGATCTCTATAAAATCCCATTCAAAGTTCATTTATAAGGGGATGGTAATTATTTCAAAATAAAGTAAGAATGGAATCAAAACCATTGAGACAAACTTCCCTATTATCTACATACAACCATCTAATATAGCTACCAGCATATTCAAACCCTCACACTAGTCCCTAGCCACCTCAAGCACACCTGGTTTAGCATTTCTTCATCTACATAACAGTATTACACAAATCACATCAAGTGGGATAACTACATATGGTTTGATCCCTAAGTATTGGTATGTAGGCATCATGCCCATAAAAGGGGTGTGGATCCATATTCAGTACATCTTGCACACACTAATCCCCCCCCCTTTCTCAAGTTTTGTTTAAGCATGTTGAAGGTCTAAGGTTGGAGATTAAATCATCTCTAAAAATATTTATGTCAACATTACATATCTAAAATTTCATAGGCATGCTCACATAGGGATAATGAACAAAACCCAAAAAACTCAAATCTATGTGACTAGTTTAGATAATAGCAGCAGGACCTAGACTATAGTACTAGACCCTGAAGTGTCTTGTTTTTGGCACTCCTATCCTTTCTGTAGAGAGATTTAAAGATTTATATGAATTCACAATGCAAATTACAACTCAAAATGTAAAATATGTAATAGGAAGGATTTATAAAACAAATCATAATGATGAAAGAGCTTATTGAATCCCTTGTTTTATGTGACCTACTTCCAGGATTAGCAAATGGATGAGTAGACTCAGATTGACAAAGTGATAGCTTGATGTTGGATGCATGATGGTTGATTATGGATTTTTCTATATGATTTCTAAAATTATTTTGGCATGGTTTTGGTATAGTCTCTCTAGTTGGTTTGAGGGTGAAGGGAGAGGTTTGTTTATATAGATTTAGGAGGGAAAATGAAGGGTTGTAATTCAAACTTAGATTATGAGATCCAATGGGTGTAAATTATTTAAGGAATATTAAATTCCTTGAGAAACATCTAGAATTAGAGGTTTCTAGAGACTTGGAGGGAAGTCTCCAATTATAAATAATTCTTCATTATCTTAGAGATAATGGAGGATTAGGTGGGGGTTAGATGGGGGATTAAGTGAGGATTAGAGACATAGGGATGTAGGAAAGGATAAGATGTAGGTTAGTAGGTGGTTAGGTGGGGTTAGGGGAATTTTAGATTAGGATAATGAGAGATTTAGAAGAATTGATGGAATAGTGGGATGGGATGAATAAGGTTAATGAATGTAGGATATTAGAAGGGGATATTAGATAAATGGATAGAAATATGATAAATTAGCAGAATAAAATAGGTTAAGCAGAATTAGTGTCGACTAATAAGAATATTAGTCGATAGTAATGTAGCAATCAATTTTATGTGTATAAACTTTCACTAAATGAAAGCTAGATCTAGATTCATGACACTATCCCAATCTTACACAGGTGGTATCATCCTCTATCTCAGCTATCAACCTAGTTTTAAGATAAGTTACATTTCTCCTCTTTCATTACTATTTTTAGAAAGCTAAGAAGGTCAAATAAATTATACAAATCGGTGCTCCATTTATTGAAATATTATTTACTAATTTATTCAACTCATAACTTTAACTAAATAAGAATAAGACTCCAATATTCCCAAAAAAATTAAATCATTTGGTGAACCTGACTTACTTCATTTGTGCATAAAAAACCTAGAAACCCTAGGGTAAATTCCTTGTTGATTTTTCCAATAATATTTTGATTTTTTACCTACATATTTAAATTAAAAAATTCACATTAAATTTTAAAATTACATAGTAATTAATTAAAAAAAAACATTTTCTTCAAAACCTGAGTTGCATATACTAGGTCCCTTTAAATTAAGAATTTTCTAATATTATTCTAATTTTTTACCTGCATATTTAAATCAAAAATTCACATTAAATTTTTAAAATTCTTTAGTAATTTTTAAAATATAATTTTTAAAAACCCTATTTCCATATACTATTTTAAAACCCCTATTTCCATATACTAGGTCCCTTTGTTTACTTTAGGTATCACCTTACATCTAAAATCAAATTTCACATAATAACAAAAATGGACCTCACTTATTTACACATATTTTTGACATTTCTTGAAAATAAAAAAGAGACCATACTCGGTCCTATCATGTACATGAATGATGAAGTTTACCATATGTTAATGCAAAGCTTCATTATTTCCCTTTCATGCTTACTTTTCATAATATGGGATGATATAAATAAATTTATTGTTAAACATAATAAAATCCCTCTCCTTCAAAGCAATGTTTACTTGACTTTAATACAAGGTTTCATTACTTGATTTGTATCTCTCATATGGAGAAATTTTCAAGTTTATCTTGCTAAACACATTAGAAATATCATAGCACATGTCAAAGTTTTCTATGCATTCATGCACAATTTCATGCTCTCTATCCCTTGTTTTTTATCTCTCATATGAAAAAAATTTCAAGTTTATCTTGTTAAATATATTAGAAATATCATATCACATATCACAGTTCTGTATGCGTTAATGCACAAATTCATGCTCTCTATCCCTTGCTTACTATCTCTCATGTGAAATGCTATTTATAAACATATTTTTATACAACTTATAACTCCAATTTCATGCATTTCATTTCACATTCATGATTTTTACCTAGATGCATATAACTCATTGGCTACTTTTGAGTATTTCCCTATCACTACTAAACAAAAGCAAACACTAGCAGTTATATCTATCCCTCCTCCCTTCAAACTTGGTACATTTAGCTCTTATCCCTCACCTACTACCAGCTCTATGCTTATAGTAGATCATGTGGTACATGCTATCACCCAAGTTTATGAAGATAAGCAGGTTGATTACACCCATGGCTATAGCTTTACCACTCGGGTTAGCACCCATTCCAATACAATTTTCAATCTCAAGATCCTTTAGTGATCAAATGTTTACAAAGATGTGTTATATACAACCCTTTACAATACTAGAATTCCTATTTCCATTGAACTAGCTTATGTTTCCTCTATCCTCAACACAATGTAATGGACTAAAGAGCATATTTATTTTGAGAAAGAGGATTTACCCCTATGTCACATCATTGAACAACATATACCTTTATATATTCAATTAATAATTAATGATGTAGGGGTAAAAAGAGTGTTAGTTGATAACGGTTCAAAACTCAACATTTACAACTTTTCTTTTTTTAAACATCTCAATATACAACCTCACAATCTAGACCATTCTTATATGAACATCAGAGGTTTTGACAACATTCCACAAAAATTCATGGGTCAAATAACACTCAATCTTACTTTGAGACCTAGGACACTGCCAACTACTTGCCAAGTCATGCCAAATGACCTCAATTATAATTTATTACTTGGTCGGCCTTGGATTCATGATATGCTTACAATCCCTACTACACTATAAATTTAGTCATAAAGGCTACATCTACACATGCCCAATAAACAATGAACCTTTTAAATACTACCAAGTTTTTGAATCTCCATAAAATTATATTATGCACTTTAATCTCAATAATATACCTACACAACCCCCTACTCATAGTGCACCCTCAGACCATGCAACACATCAGACAATTCCAAGTTTTATAATAGCACCGATAACAAATCACTAGTTTACTTCCCCTTCTACACTTAAATGTCTTAATAAGATGGGATATAATGGTAAAGGTCTTGCTAAGCATGAACAAGGAATTATCAATCTTGTCAAGGCATCCATACAACATGGAAATTAAGGGTTGGGATATCAGCATACCCTTTTTCATGAGAAACCTTCTTCTATCACTTCAAAGCATATAAAGTTTTGTCCACCCATTACACTAGTATACCACACCATTAATCATACTTCAACATTATCATTTATCTATCCTAATCTCATTGATGATATGGTTTCACCAGATATGTTTACATTAGATGAATTCTCTAATGATGAATCCCTCTTACAATTTCTCAGAGCATATGAGGACCTCCCATCTTGCTATCATACAAATAGATTTCCTCATGACATAAATACCCATGCATACTTTGGAGAAAATATAGTTTTTCCCAAGAAATACCAGCTGATTCAAATGATACTATTCTTACAACCCTATACACACTAGATCATTCCACATTGCTTAATGAGGAAATAGTTAATTTCAATTTTAGAACTGATCAAGATCCCCACATTATATTTTTAGCTGTTACCCTACAAAAGGAAGAGGATATAGACATTCATCAAAATTTAATAGATTTTATAGAACTCTTTGCTTGGTCTTACTCAGATATGCCAAAAATTGATACATGTATAGCAATTCATTAGATTCCCTTATACCCAAATGCTAAATTGGTTAAACAAAAAAATCACAAAATGCATCCCAAGGTGGCTCTCTTAGTCAAAGTGAGATCCAACACCTCTTAGATATTGGCTTCATTTGACTAGTAGCACACCCTGAATGGGTTTCCAATATAGTCCCTATGGTAAAACCCAATGGACAAATTCAGTGTTATTTTGATTCTTGAGATATAAATAAAGCATGACCAAAAGATGATTTTCCTTTACCTAAAATTGACATGATCATAGATTTCATAACCAGGTATGAAATGTTATCATTTATGGATAGATTTTTAAGATACAACCAATAAAAATCACTGAAGAAGATCAAGAGAAGGCATATTTTACAACACCTTGGGGCACATTTTGTTAAATTTTCATGCCTTTTGGATTAAAAAATGTTAGGGTATGGAGCTAAAAGCTTCACCAAGGAGCACACTTTGACAGTTTCGGGTCTACACAAACACTGGCGTTGGTCAGAAGTGACCGACGTCAGCCAGGTGAAGTTGCAGAGGTGCCAGCGTCGGTAGTGGGTTAGCTGACGGCGGTCACAGGCAAGCAGCAGGAACCAGCGTCGGTTACCTGTGCATCCAGAATGCTATTTTCGAGGACAGAAGCGAGTGTTTGCATGATGATTTTAAGTTGTAGTCTTAAGCTCGCGTCTCTATTCTTAGTAATATTATTTTTAGAGCCCTTGTTCAAGTGGCTTAACTGTTGGTTGTAAGTGCATGCTCAAGTTTCCTAATTCTATATGTAGAATTAGATCTTCTTAGCTTTGTGTGAATTATTGTAGTAGTTCATTGTATGTGAATGTTGAAGAACAGTACAGAATTGAATCAATCCAGGCTTGTTGGAGTTGATTGTTCTTGAGAGAGAGAGCTCTTGAGGAATAGAGATCTAGTGAGAGATCTATACATCTAGGAGAGGTGTGGAAGAAAGAAGTTTCTTCAATTGTATTCCTTTTGTAAAGAGTTTGTTAATACAAGTTTTCAGGGTGGTTTCTTGTATCTCTTGTTCTTGCTATTTATCATTCTAGTTACTTGTTTATCTGATTTAATTCTGCGATTATTGCTTTCAAAAGTGTAATCTATTGTTGGTTGATCCCCAACAAAAAATTTTGGAGCCATATACCAACATGTCATGACACATATTTTTCACAACTTAATTTACCATACTATCAAAGATTATGTCGATGATATATTATCTAAATCCAAATAACAATAACATCATGCTATTGATTTATGAAATATCTTTCAAAGACTCAGGAAATACAATGTCTAATTAAACCCAAAGAAATGTGTGTTTGGAATTACATCAAGCAAACTCTTAGGTTTCATTATTTATCAGTGTGGCATAGAGGTTGACCATAAGAAATTCAAAGGAATTATTGACATGCCACCTCCCATGAACTTAAAACAACTTTGATCCTTACAAGACAAGATCCAAGCAATCCATCATTTTATTTCTCAACTTGCTGACAAAACTCAATCATTCACTCAATTATTAAAGAAAGATACAAAGTTTATTTGGGACCAAGCCTGTCAAGAAAGCTTTGATACAATCAAGCAATATCTTCTTAATCTACTTGTTTTTATACCACCTATACCTGACAGTCATTTTTTACTATATATCTCAGCAATAGATCATGCATTAGGATAATTCTTAGCACAACATGATGATCAACATACTGAGAAAGTAATTTATTACATCAGTCACACATTAGTTGATTACAAAAAAAAATTATTATGTGATAGGAAAATTATGTCTAGCATTAGTTTTTACCACACAAAAACTTTGACATTACATGGTCAATAATGAGACTCAAATTATCACAAAAGCAAATCCCTTGAAGTTTATAATAATAAAACCATATCTCTATGGTCACATCATAAAATGGGTCATGTTATTAATAGATTTTGACTTAAATATAGTTCTCTAGAAATCAATAAAGGGCCAAATCATTATAGACCATTTGGCAGCCACACCACTTTTATCACCAATCCCATTGATGGCACATTTAGAGATGAATTTACTACTTATTCTACTCATTTTGACACTTAGACCATGTTCCTTGATGGTTCTTGATGTGCATCTAGCATAAGGGTAGGCATTGTCTTTATCAACCCTTCTGGTCACATAGTTCCTATTGCATATTGATTAAGCTTCACATGCACCAATAACACTATAGAATATGAAGCACTTATCTTAGGTATATTTTCCACCTAATCCCTCCAAATTAGATCTATTTAAGTCTTTGGTTATTCCCAACTTATGGTCGATCAAGTCAATGATGTCTATTAGATAAAAGAAGAATAACTTATCCCATACTAGAACATGGTATAATGTTTATCATCATAGTTTAATTACTTTTCTATAGAAAGTATACCAAGAAAAAACAACTAGCATGCAGATGCAATAGCAAGTGTCGCATCCATGATTATTATCAATATAAATGATGATCAAATTATTTTCATAATTAAATTATTATAATCACCATCAATTCTAATGTATATTTGATTACACTTTCCATCTTAGCTACTACACACAGTTCTACAACTCTAGAATGGTTCTCTGATATCTATAACTTTGTAAACAAATCTATTACACCAGACACTTTTTCATAAAATTATAAATGTAAGTGACAAAAATAATCATTTTATTATGTAATCATTAGTGGAGACCTTTTTAAGCTATCCTTTGATGGATAATTGCTTCGATGCTTAACTTCAACAAAAGCCACAATTGCTTTTACACAGATACATGATAGTGAGTGCGGTGGTCACTTCAGTGGAAAGGCCATGTCACACAGATTATTTTGACAAGGGTAATACTAGCCCACCATGGAATATGAACGTTCACAATATGTAAAGTTATGCAATAAATGTCAACAACATAGTAACCTATAGCATATACCATCACAATAATTATAACCTATTGTCTCTCCATGGCCATTTATGTTATGGGGATTTAATCTTATTGGAAAAATTAACCCCAAATCCATCAATGGGAATAAGTTCATCATCACAACTACATAATATTTTATGAAGTGGATGGAATCCATTCTACTCCAATCTATCATAGGGGAGGGCATTTTTAGTTTCCTCATGACTCATCTTATTTCATGCTTCAGCCTACCCAAAACCATCATTTCTAATAATGGAACATCATTCCAAAACAAAATTGTCAAGAAATTTTGCACAAAATATAATATTAAATACACATTCTCCACTCCATATTACCCATAAGGAAATAGTCAAATAGAGGCTACCACTAAAACCATAAAATACATTTTGAGCAAAATAGTGACCAAATTTGGAGATGATTAGCACAATCAACTAGTCTTTGCATTATGGGCCTATCGTACAAGTATCCAAATGCCCACAAGAGTCACTCCTTATTCACTCATTTATGACACAAAAGTAATTTTACCATTGGAATTAGAAATCTCATCTCTTCTTATCTCCCTTAAAGGTATTCTCACTGATGATCAGTATCATGAAAATCATCTACACCACCTTGAGCAGTTGGACCATACACATATTCAAGCAGCAAAACATCTCAGAATCTACTAGCAACATATACAACAATCCTAAAACAAATAAGTTCACACCATAGAATTCAAAGTTAATGATCTTTTTCTCAAAGAAAATCTTCACAATGTCAATGCCAAAGAAGAAATCAAAGAAAAATTCAAACCAAATTGGCTAGGTCCATACATTATTACCGAAAAGCTTAGCCTTAAAGTGTACTGTTTAGCCTCACTTGAAGGAAAGAAACTCAAAACTCCAATGAATATTATGCATCTGCACATATTCCATGTTTAGCATTTCATTTCACACATTGTATTGTACATAATTTTTCAAAATTAGTTGTATATAGCTTCTTTTCAATTACTTGAACATAGTTTCTTTTTTATTACTTGTACATAGTTTCTTAGTATTTATTGTACATAGTATTCTCATGATTTATTTTACATAGATTATTCAAAAATACCAAAAACATTCAAATATGTCAAAATACCAAAAACAATATAACAATTTCAAAATCCAAAAACATTCAAATAAATCAAAAACACAAAAACATTTTAACTGTATACATTCTCCATGCTTTACATTTCTACTACCATGCTAGACTTACATTTATTATTTTATGCTATTCTTTTGTCAATTTATCTGCATTACCATGCTTCACTTGATCTTCTTTAACTATGTACAGTGACATCCAAATCCATGATTGCTTTACTCTACCTATTGAGGGGGCATCCTACTTCTACATTTGATACATACACCAATATATTTACCCACTGGGGGAATCTTCTACATGACTACACCATATGTCATTCCTACACCACACACTCTAGTTATCATGATGATGTACATTACTTACCAAATTATATAGATTACTCTATCAACACTCATTAGTATATAGCACTTGTGTATTTCTTAGCATATACCTAGTCTTGTACTACATGTTTTGCATACTTTCACTTCTTACTTTGATTAGTTAGATGAAATTGTATTTATAGTATTTTTATGCCTTCCTTTCTTGATTTACTTAACTATATGTGATTGCATTTCTTAGTTCCTATTTTCTCTCTTGTATGTGCCTTAGGACATTTTTCAATGTCCTTTGCTTCTATTTTTGTGTCTACCTTAGAACATTTGCCAATGTCCTTTGCCTGTACTCTTCTATATGATTATGGCCCTCATGCTAACCTTGATTATTTTTAATTATATGTGTATGTAGAGTTTTAACATGCCTTATATGCCTACTTTCTAGTTTGAGTGACATGTGCCCATGTCCTTTGTTTGCTTGGCCCCTTGGCCACTCTTGTATGCTTATTTTTTCTTTCCTTGTGTGCTTGATTGCTTATTTATTTCTCATTATTTGCAATGCCATGATCCACATAATGCATTATCTTGTTTTCTTGGATGCCATGATGGACATCATGCTCCATCCCTCCTTAAAAACCAACAACTAACATTTCTAGTTTCAATTTAGTACATTGCACAAGCTATTACATTGTTATATCTATCTAGGCATACCCTTGTTAATCTAACAATATCCAATACAAATTATACCATATCATGAGACATCATTTTGATTATCATTATTTTATCATGTATTTCATAGCATAACACACTTACAGGGCTCTTTCTTTTAAGGGTAGTCATTACAGAGTCTTCATTCCTACCCTCAAAAGAGGAGGCAACAAGCAAGGGTTTTTCACAGAGATCAGATCTCCTATTGATCATAAAATTAGTTTGTAGAACACTTATAACAATAATTAGAGGTCAAACTAGGTAGAATAGACCAAAAAAATAGTGATTATTATAGAATAGTTGTTAGTTTCAATAAAAGACAACAGCATTGGACATGAACAATAACATCGGATAGAAAGGCATCCTATTTTTGGCACTCCTATCCAAATATCAAAAAACCAATTTTTTTAGAAGCAAGTAGAAAGGTTAGTTCAATTATGGTTTTGCCAATACATATCAATTCAGATTCAACAATTTTAGTAGAATTTTTCTTAGAGAATCTAGATATAGGGGGCATCATGTACGACATGATGACTCTCACTTTTAGTTTCAGATTGGGTAGTTGGTATAACTTTTAAATTAGAATCCATGTTTCAAACACTAGTGATTAGGGGAAATGTGAGTGGTACATTTAACTTCTTTTCTTTTTGAGTTCAATATATTACCCAGGCATTTATAGTAGTTACATGCCTTACTCCATTTGTAGGTGGTTGGCATCATATTAGAGTGGCTTTCATACAAGCCTAACCTCCACATTCCCAAATGGCTTCCAAATAAGCCTAATTTCCATTTTTTGAGTGGCTTTCATACAAGCCTGATCTTCTCCTTCCAGAGTTTGCCAAGATTGGCCTAGTTGTTAGTGCACATTTGGCTATCCACACCACATTGTCAGATTATAAAAGCATTCATGAGCTTCAAGAACCATCTCATATGACACACATTCATACTGATATCCGTTTATAGCTTCACTTCATGGGGAAATGATGGATCCAAAAGACTAGCTAACCTTTGCATTTTTGAACCATATGCTCAGAAGGATTAGACATATAGTCTAAACATTGATTAACACACACATGATCACATAGCTTCACTTAGTAGGTGATGATGGAGCCAAAGGGCTAGCCTTTGCATTCTTGAGCCACTCTCAAGGAATTAAGCACTTAGCTCCATTCATGATATTACTCTTGTTACATCATATACTCAACATTACTCAAGCATCATAATAAGTTTTGTATTGGTTTACATACCTGATTATTTATATTCATTCCTTTCTCTTCTTCTCTCTCTTACTAGTTTTATTTATTCTTATTTTAGATATAGTGTATCTAGTAAGAATTGATCTACTCCTGATTTTCTTTTATAAATTTACACTTCATGATGTGCTCTCTCTATGCACACCCAGCATCACATAGCTTCATGGTCTTAACCCTTGTATGTAAGTTTAGGTATGCTTTCTATTTTTCCTTTATCCTAGTATTTCACTTTGCTACATCACTAGAGTAAAGGGAGGGAAAATGTAGTCATATAAAATGTCAAAATTGGTAGATTGAGTATGGCTTATGACACCTAACCCATATGTCCCTCTTACATGATGTCTTGACCCTTTGAGGCACTTTTTTGTTGATTCTTAGTCATTCATAGACTTCTGAGACATGATTCTAGCTTAGCTAGACCCCATTTCCCATGCTTATTCCATCTCCCTAGGTCATAAGCCTGTAGGATAGGAATGTTAGGGTTGTACTATAACATTGGACTTTAGGATGTCTTATTTTTAGATATCCTATCTAATCACATTTCAAGCCTAGATGACCATTTTCTCATGATTTATCTTCTTCATTGTGTCAACTTATCATGAATACATTTACCCCATGACCAATAAATCTCTATAAAATCCCATTAAGAGTTCATTTAGAAGGGGTTGACAATTATTTCAAAATAAATCAAGAATACAATCAAAACCATTGAGGCAAACTTCCCTATTCTCTTCATATAGCCATCCAATAAAGCTACCAACATATTCAAACCCTCACACCAGTCTCTAGCCACCTCAAGCACACCCAATTTAGCATTTTTGCATTCATAAAACACTATTGCACAAAGCACATCAAGTGGGATAAATACATATGGCTTGATACCTCTTTATAGTATTGGTATGTAGGTAGTGTACCCACACAAGGGGTGTGGATACACATTTAGTACATATTAACCCACCCCCTCTTTCTCAAGTTTTATTTAAGCATGTTGAAAGTCTAAGGTTGGAGATTAAATAAGATCTACAATGAGTTCCATCAACATCTAAGATCTAATATTTCATAGGCAAGCTCACACAAGGACAGTAGACAAAACCCAAAAAACTTAGATCTTTATGACTAGTTTGGACAATAACAATAGGACCTAGACTATAACACCAAACCTTGAAGTGTCTTGTTTTTAGTGTTCCTATCATTTCACTGAACAAAAGCCAAATCTAGATTTATGACACTATCCCAGTCCTGTATAATCGGTATTAGCCTTTATCTCAATTGTATCAACCCAATTTTAAGATAATTTACATTTCTCCTCTTTCATTACTATTTTTAGAAATATACGAAGGTCAAATAAATTATACAAATTAGTACTCTATTTATTAAAATATTATTTATTGATTTAGTCAACTCAGACCTTTAATTAAATTAGGAATAAGACTCCAATATTCCCACAAAAATTAAATCACAAACCTTCTTTTCACCCACCTCTAGATATGCATAGCAATTTACCTCTATGAGAAACACTTATGCTAGAAGGACATTCATTATACTTCAGTTTTAGTAGTCTTCTTTCTTAGTGCAGATGTAAGTGTGTTTTGTGGACTTACCTTTGGTGTATCACCTTCATTAGTTTATGTTGTTTTATGTTTTCTTCTTCCCTTTTCACCCTCAATAGTGATTAGCCTAGTGTAGTGTGAGCCTAAAATATAGATCAAGGGAGCTAGCCCTTTAAAACCTAGAGATCTATCTCTTGTAGTAGACTGTCTATGAGGAGAGATAGTTCCATATTATCTCAAATTTGAGAAGGTTTCTTCAACTTATCTAGGGTGAAAATTTGGGCTATAATAGTTAATACATGGAATCTCTTACCCTCACTAAGTACCATAGAGGTAGGGTGGGTAAATAATAGGGGAAGAGGTGGTAGATGGAGGTAGTTATGGGCAAAGAGAATAATAAATTATAACAACACACACATAGTAGGTTTGGTTGGTTTAAATGGTTGGTTTATGTTATGTGTCTTGTTTTATTTGATGGAGTGATTGTTATACTTTTCATAATGTGGTGTGTGTTTTTTCACTTTGAGATTTTTGTTGAAACCATGTTTCTTAAAATTAACTTACTTGTTTGCATTGAATGTTGGGTTGGAATATTGTTTGGTATTATGCATTAAATTCTTCTTTGATTTCATATGAAAAACTACTATGTTATTAATCTCTATGGTTACAATGTTGTCTAGTTGTATATTGATCTTTGATTGCTAATACTTAGTCATTTTATCACCTTAGACATAAAAATAATATCGATTATGGACTATTATTTTAATTTGGGTCATTAATAAGAATAAATCTTGCTTGGCATAATGAGAAGTCCATTTGAAATTTTGGGGTCAAAAGAACACTAGAGACATATTTTTTTATATGTTTGACTCCATTTGGACCTTTGGCAAGATTATTAGGTTATGAATGTGTTGGCATATATTATCCTCCATTGTGACTTTGACTTGGAAATCATAAAAGTCATAATCATTTTTTAGGTTAAAGTCATTAATTATGTTTTGATTGATTTTATTTGAATTAAAAAAATGATTAAGTGTGTTTTAGAATAAAATAATCATTTTGGGGATTATTTTGTTTTAGTCAACCATGTATTAGAGTGTTAGAGTTTCATTTTTGTAGGCATAGGAGAGTTGTTTGGAGATAAAATGGGGAAGAACTAATTTTCTTAGGCATAGAGGGTCTTTTAGAGAAAGAATGCAAAAAATTATGGAAAATAGTTTTCCTGTGTGGCATTTTAGAGTTTCAAAATGCAAAATTGCATCTAGATAAAGGCATGGATCTTGGAATGGATAGTTTGGAAAGGTTTAAATGAATAAAATGGAAGAATAAGAGGCATGGCATTGGAGAAGAATGAATAAGAAAGGAGGACAATGAATTCAAGGGGGATTTATTCTATTTTGTTTTCAAAGATTCAAGTAATTTCTATAATTCCTTTATTGTTTGCTTGAACAATGGAATATACATGGTTTGAAAACAAACTTACATTGTTATGGCACCTAAAGTAGAAAATCTTAGTTAAATTTATAAATTAAGTAAATATTATGCTTCAAATCAAGTTGAATTCTTGTGGGTTTTGTTTTACAAGGAAAATAGAAGTAAATCTTATGAGTACTTGGTTGTTTGAAGGCTTGGAATAAAAATGGATTTTGTGGGTATTTATGTTTTTATTTATTTTGCATTAAACTAGATTAGTATCTTATGATTTTATTTTTGAGTGGATTAATGCATGGGAATAGAGTTATGCCTTTGTTTAATAAATTTGTAAAATGATAGAGGCCTTCTTGAAGTTTATTTTGCTTGGAAAAAATACAAACATGATAGACCTATAGGTGGTCAAATAACCACCTACATGCCTAAATTTTGTCTTTTCAAACCTTAATGTATAGCTATAATTTCATTTGTGGGTTTTATAAAATAAAAAGAGTTATTGTGCATACTTATAGGTGGCCAATAGACCACCTATGGCCATGCAAAATGGCTACCCAAACCACTTTTTTTTATATGCATAATTTTATTGTTGCTCTTTGCTTACAAAATAATTTCACATTTCTATAACAGATACACCAGTTTATAGCTGAGAATAAACCATTTGTAGTAGTCATGCTTTAGTTTTCATGTGATTGGTTTAAACCACATTGTGTGGTGGTATTTATAGTTATTTTCTGAATTGTTTTAACTACTTTATGTGTTTCTCCTTTGGCTGAAAAATGTTCCTGAAAACACTATGTGGTCTGGTATTCAAGCTTTGTGTATTATTCATTGAAACCACTTTTAAAATAATAGTGTTCATGGCTTGAATATTTATTTTATCATGGTTTTTGTAGATTGATTATTATTTTGTAATATGGTAATTATGGATTTAGTTACAATCTATCAAAATCACTTTTAAAAATATAGCATTTAAATATGGATTATTCTTGTATAATGGCACTAGTAGAATGGTTGATATTTAGTAGGAACCAATTTAGAAGCATGATATTTATAGTTTTGCTATTAATTTTAATATGGAATTTTTACTTTAATTTAATAGCTATATAAATTATTTTTAAAACATAGTTTTTATGGATGATTATTATGTTTTGAACTACATAGGGATATAATGTTTAAGCCCATGTATGTTTATTTTTAATCCCCTAATATATGGTAGTGATCATAATATACATTTTTCCTAAACCAAAATTATGGTGTATAGTTATCATTTTTCTTTCCTTTTGAGAGTCGGTCAGTAAATAGACATGTAGGTGGTTAATGACCACCCATAAACCTATTTACCCATTATAACCATATTTTACTACTTTGGATTAACCTTAAGTTGGAAACTAATTGGATACTAATTTAGTTGAATAGGTTATGGATATGTGATGTAAATTAGTAAAATGAATAATTTGGTTTTCAAATATTTAAATAGATTGGATATGGTATAGTCACATTAAATGGTGAATTTATATTGTATGGTGTGGAATTGGTATTGGTCCTTGTTTTGATCACTATGAGTTATGATTATGTTTTATAAATTAAATGAAACAATGAAATTCTTGTTTTATTTATTGACATGTGAAGAGTAATCATGCTTAATATATACAATTTTACTCTTCTAAAAAAAATGAGTTGAACTTAGATAATTATTAAGACTTTTTAATATGTCATTAAGAATATGTGAATGAGATATGGTTATATAGGAAACCATATTTAGCAACAAAATTTAGGTCATATTTAAAATGTGTTAACATAAATATTTCTATAGATAAAATTTTCACCCTAAGGAAGTATACTCCAACCTCCTTCAATTTGATGTAACATGGAAACATCTCTCAAGTTGTGGGTGACCTATGGGAGAGATGAGTCTCTAAATTGAAGGGATAGCTCCCATGAAGTACACCTACAACTAACCAATAATCTACTTGATTTGAAGTAAAAGGGGTAGAATAAGATTAACACTAACCTAATAGAGGTGATGCACCAATATGTATCCCACAAACCTACCTGAACTTGCATTATGAAAGATAGTTCACAAAATTGATCTTCACACCCAAGGTTATCTTAATCAAAGTGTTTCAATATGAAGGTTGAATGCAATGTATTTCTTTAGGTAGATGATTATTAGGTATGATCATAGACACTAATAGCCTTATTTACACTTAAAGATGCATAAAACAATCATTTACACTTCATATGAACTGTTATAAATTAGATACTTAAACCAAGCATGAAAGAGTGAGATGAACACAATGAAATATGACCTTCACTTTCTATTCACTATAAAGTACTTCACACACTTAAGCAAGAATAATAGAACTCAAAACCAATTTGAAACCTTTTATTCCAAGGCAAAATTAGTAGTCATTTTATCAAGGCTTCACCATACCAAATGTGGATATCTTATAAGGCCAAAAGTGGCTACTTATATAAATAAATGGGAAAAGAGAGAGGAGCATAAGAGGGAGAAATGATATTTTTAAAGTAATTCTAAAATTAGTTACCCCCTTCAATAATCAAGAGTATAATCACAACAAACTCTTTTGAGACATGTGTCAATATACTTTGCAAGTAAATCCATGAGGTTGGTGAAGATGAGAGGAGAGAGCACTCATTGAGAAATCTATTGATGCCTATATGTGTACCATAGATGTCCTTGGTGTTCAAGAACACTCCTCATTTTAAAATTCTAAGAATTTAGAGCATGAGTAGTAGGTTTTGGCAACTTGTGTTACCTATGGTGAAATAGCAGCAAAGTAATGTTTATTTATTCCACAAAATTTATATTTATTAGTGGTTGGGAGCCACCATGGACCAAGTCTTTGTAAAGTGTAAGTATTTATGCCAATAGTAGTGAATTATGATCAAATATTAAACTAAAAATTAATCTAAATGGATATTTATAATGAATCTTAAACTATAGTGATCTGGTTTAAAAAAAAAAAAAGAGAAGGGTAAGGTAAAAAAGAAACAAGTGATTGATGATTCTTGACTCAAATATCATGACAAAGTTTCAACTATAATCGAACCTATATGTAACCAGTATATGATGTAAAATAGTGTAAGATCAGATCTCACTATACACTAGGCAAATTTCTAAAGATAACATGAAATTATACAAGTAATAATTGGATTTTACTTTAAAGATTTGTTACCAAACTCAAATAGCATTAACACATATGAATACAAAACAAATGAAGTGAAGCAAAATTAGGATCCTTCAAATAATCTAGCATAAGCACAAATTAGCAACCATGTATCACAAATGCAAATTCAAAATTCATGAAACTATTCAAATTTAAGCTTTAGAACCAATAATTGAGAGAAAGCCACATTAACAATTGACACATCAAATTTGGACAATCTTCATAGAATTCCTTGATAGTATTAATTTCTTAAAGTATACAAATTTTTATCAAAATTTTCTCCCTTTTACAAGATGGTAATACTACTTTTTATAAAAAAGATGAGGTAGTATACTGGTTAGTTACAAGATACAAATGTACAAAATATAAGTGCATTTGTCTTTTTTTAGAAAGTTCTTAAATACACTTGCTTTTCTAAACTAGACTAATCTAAAGGCAAATATGCTAACAAACTAGCATATGCCTTTACAAAATAATATT
The DNA here is from genome assembly GCA_037957365.1 of Torreya grandis. NCBI lineage: Eukaryota > Viridiplantae > Streptophyta > Pinopsida > Cupressales > Taxaceae > Torreya > Torreya grandis. The sequence goes on along the minus strand of JARHVA010000169.1, from coordinate 7,936 downwards.
CCTATTTCAAATATTACAATGATTTTTAAAAAAGGAATGTTAACTACTTGGTGGGCCCATTGCCGAATGATCTCTTTATTGCTCTTATATAAGCTCCATAGCTCTTTGATGTTATTCCTTTACAAACTCCAAATATGCAGCTAGCTTCAGAAGGAAGACATATTCTTGGTTAGATAAGTCCTAAAAATATCTATTATCCCTTTCCATAGCTTATTTAATACTCTTAGATTTTATAATCTTTTCTTCAGCAGTGAAGATCATGCCCAAAATTCTACTATTGTCATTACGTGATTGACCTTAGCTTTTGCCCTTTACTTCTTGCATGACCAAAGTGACTCTATGATTATATTATTCATCATCAATAATACCTAGGGTTGTATACTTCATATTATTAGCCAACATGGTTCCAAGTAGTTGCTTAATCTGGGAAATCATCTCTTCATCATTCCTTAGGAGTATGTCCAAGCCTGTTGACCAAGCACGTAAACTTTGGATCTTATCCACCACCATCCCCAATATAGAATTTAGGTGGGTTAGGCTAATGGTTTTTAACTCAAGAATTCTATTCCTAATCAATATATTGATCATATCCCTTATTTTATCTTCTACATATTGCCACTCTATCATCAATCCTTTAGCCACCTCACTTTGTTGGCTCAATACATCTTGTCTTAGCTTCATTAACTTCAAATAATCAAACATATCAAAAAATGATGGTTAAAAAATATTTATTATAGCCTCAAGCACTAATAGGATAACATGTGTCTCTAAGTTATCCTTTTCCTTCTTCAAGTTATAAATCCTTTGTTTCATGCCTCTAATGTTAGCTCTGACTTAAGCTGAATGGGCCTCAGTTAGGCTTTCAATATCTTCTTCATGGATGGGTAGTTCACCAGGATGATGTCCTCCAATTAGATTTAAACCTATAAAAGGCTCAACCTTTTGGAATGTGAACTCTTCAGTTCCCACCATGTCTTTTCTTATTGTGAATCTCTCTATTCCACCTCTGTCTAGATTAAAATGCATAGTAATGGATGACTTTATGTATTTTGGAGGTTTTGGGACCTCTATTATTATGTTGTTTGATCCTCCTAGAGCATCCATTTGTTTGCTTTCTAACCCTATAGTGGTCACTAGCCTTCTTTCTTCTTCCTCTTTCATCAAATCCATTATCCAAGGCTTGATGTCATCATCCACATCAATGTTAATAGTTTGGGTCAAGGCCCAAGAATGAGACAAAGTGGGAATCTTTTGCATTTTACCATAGATGAACCAATATAGGATGATTGATCCATGAATAGGGTATTCCTCACTAAATAATTTGATTTCACTTTTGGGATGAGTGAAATTCAACTTTGGCCTCTTTGACCCAACTGGAACCAAGGCTAATTCTACTTTTCTCTTCTCTATGGGAGCTACTAGAACTAAATCCAAAGAAACCTATTTTCCTTTATCCTTCTTATCCTCCTCTACATGGGCTTGTGCTTCCTCAACATGTTCCTCTTCTTCATCAGTGTCATATGCCTCAACAAGGACCTTGAGGGCATCCTCTACTATTTCATCAAGCTCCAAGTCAATCATGTCCAAGTATTCCATTGAAGATGCAAGTCTATCAAGAGGGGATAAGGATGATGGGCCCTCACCAAGTCTCTCTTCCAACTTTTATTTACCAGGACCCTATATTATTTGTGTTTGGGGTTGCTACCTCTCTACTTGGGGTTGATTTTGAGGGAGCCTCAAAGGTCTAGGTATCAAGTGGTATTGCAAAGGTCCCATTTTCTAAATGTCCCCTGGTGGCTTCTCATCACTAGATAGTTTGCGCTCTAGTCTAATGTTATGTCCTTTGAATCTAGCTAATATTTCTTCAAAAGTGTTTACGTTGATATAAATGGTGTCATGGACACTGAGTTGGTGGACATACACCAGTTTGGGTAACTACTTGAATTTTGATTATGTGGAGACTATTCATTTAGGGTCCCACATATTCATCTCATAAGGCTATAATATAAAATATTCCCTATGCCTGACCATAATACTCACCTATTCCCAATTTTGTAGCATAGTCTTGCCAATGGTCATAGGGAAGGGATAGAGGAGACCCTTCCTCTTACCTTTGCATACTCTATCCACACCATTAAGAATTTGTTATGCACTCTCTTTCTCTACCATCTTCATGGGAACATAAACATGTAATCTATAGGGTTAGATCATAATCCCCTCAACTCTTATTATTGTACAATCTAGATATAACCAGATATCTCCCATTAGCTCCACATATTTCTTGGTTAAAGGGATAGTCTTGGGTATCAAAATCCATGTTATAGCTTCTACTAAAGCTTAATATATGTAATCATAAATTAATTACATGTTATGCCTATACTTGAATATGTGCAGCTTTGAATAATGGTGAGAGACTGTAAACTTACCTTCAGGTGACCAATTTTTGATATAGGGGATATGGGTGGAGGTTAGTAAGGCATCCAATAGATATGACATCATAAAAAATTGAGTACTAGTCATCTTCTTAATGGCTATGAATTTCCTTTATAGGTATATGCTGATCATCTCCCCAATGGGAGGAATGAGCTCCTTTTCTACCATGAATTAGACATACGATATCCAATTCTTACTGACAAATGTGGTTGAGGGGGCTCTAAAGATTATATTTTATAGGGTCATAATTACCCTAATTCCTTCACTAAATTGGTCAAATAAGATGTTTCCAATAGGGTATCAAACACATTGCTCCCCTAGAGCAACCATGGCCTAAGGATGGTGTTTAGATCATTCTTCCCGATTTATTCTTTATAAGTGGTTAAATCCACTTAGGGTTTTGGGAGCTTATAATAACTTTCAAAGAAAAATGGGTAAATGAATACAACTCTTTTAAAGGTCCTTTCATGGATAATCCAACCCTGTTCAATCCTAAAATCCTTGAAAATGGGAGCAAGGATGTCGATACAGTGGATTACATCGGGTTTAGTGGTTGCATGATGAAGACTAGCCATCTAGACTGCAACTAGGTCATAATACCTCCTTGTTATAATAGCAATCTTGTGTTCATCTTTGGTGAGATACTACATCTCCTCAATGGTCCAAAAGATCTTGAACTAATTCTTATTGCATGTGTTCAATACTAAAACATCTAGGTCTGTATCCTTGAAGACCCTACATTGTCCATGGACAAATATAGCTCTATCTCATCTTTGTATTATTGCCTGTGGGCTACCATGGATTCTTTATACTTTTAATTTTTTCACACTGGATTGAAAATGGTCCTTGGGTTAGCTCTTTCATGCTCAAAACATAATTAAACTTCTTTTGGATTCATTATAATCAAGCTGAGTCCACTTAGGGTATTTTTATGAAAGTCTTAGGGCTTCAGAGCTTTAATGGTAGTAGCTCATTTAGAGATTGGCTCATAAATTTTTTAGATATTAATTAGAACTTTGCCTTTATATATTTGTATTCTTGAACACAAAAGATATCCTATTTTTTACTTTGTGCTTGCATGGTACTTATCTAGCATCTATCTAGAACCTTTCATGACATTTTTCATAAATGCCTTTGAACCTAGTTGTTGGCATTTAAAAAATGACTTTTGTTTCTCACCATTCGATTAATATCCAAATATTAGTGTGGGTTATTGATTATTATCCAAGCCCTTGCTTTCCATCGATCCCTTTTAGTATCGAGCCCTGTGGTTGTGCTACTTGGTACCTATACAATCTTTTTGAGCTCAGGTACCTTTGTTAGTTATATATTAGATGCACATTCACCATGTGTCAATCCTATGGGCTCTCGAGGATCTGTTGAACATTCATCAGAAATTTCACATCCTTGGATCACCCACCATGATGAATCACAGACTGTTAGATCCTACAAGGTGCACAAGCTTTAATCAGTGCATAGGCATAAAATAACTTAGGCTAAAATGCATTTACCTAAGCCTATTTCATATTAATGAAAATGAATGGACTTAAGTTAAAGAATTTTATGCCAAGTTTTAAAGCAAAATGACCCTTCGAATGACATAAAACATGCCCCCTTGGTCTAAGAAAAAAAGTTAGATGAGCTTAATTTTGATGGCCTCATAGACATCAAAGGAAGCCTCTTAAATGTTCAAATGATGTTCATGAGGATGTCAAATTTAAGCTCATAAATCCTTTTAGGTTTGATGGGATTAAAATTTATGGTCGTGTGGACATCAATGATGGCCTCATAGATACCAAATGATGATTGTGTGAATGTCAAATTTAAGCTTGTCAAGTTCCTTTATTCCAATGTGAGAGTTTTAAGTGGTGGCTCCATAAGAGTCAATTCACACCATCTAATCAAGATCCATGATGAAGAGAGAGCCATTTGATCATGATCTGAGTAGTTTCACATGATTGGTTCTTTTTGACATGTAGAACACTTTGCTTTTAATCTTTGAATGTGAGAGTGTCATGTGTCAATTCCATAGGCCTCCTAAGGCTTTGAATTTTTTTTTATGCCTTTGCTTCATCCAATCCTCAATCTGTAATGAAGCATGATCTATTGATCGTGATCTAAATTCTTGAACATGATTGGTCTGGAGGACTAAGTGCTCAGTTTATTGGGCTTTTCCTTGATCCATTGGATCAAAGGGCATGAGGAAACGTGGATCATCAGATCATGCAAGATGCATAAACATTAAGTTAGGGCCTGAGATCAAATAAACTTATGCTAAGGCATTAAAGATAAAATCTCATTCATTTTAATAAACCATGAATGGGGCCTTAGCATTAAAACTTTAGACTAAATAGATAATTAAAGGGAACATGCTAGAAAATACAAAGGGACCCTACTAGGAAAATCAAAAGGGACCCTTGGCATAAATTTGGACCATGTTAAAGAATAAAAAGGACCCTACAAGCATAACATTGGACCATGTTAAATATATAAGGAACATAGGGGGGAAAATAAAAGGGACCAAGGTATAATTTTAGGCTAAGGTTTGGTTGTGTTAAAAAACATGACCAAGCCTTAACATAATAATTGGGCTTGAGTCCAAAAATAAATTTTAGATGTTGCCACCAAATTCAAATTCAAATTTGAACCAAGGGTTTATGCTAGTGTTTTATAACATGAATCCATCAGCAAGAACTCCTTGGAACCTACAACTATAAGACATGAAGACCAATTATTAGCAACATTAGGCAAGCTCATAAGTAAAACCATAAAATAGTAAGCTGACCTTATTCAAGTGGATGATCTTTAAATTCTAATGATGATTTAGAATAGGCTATGCTCTTAGGTTTAAGCTTATAAATATCTCAAGGGCCCAATTTTCAAAAATGGGGGTATGTTGACCTCAACATAATCTTTGACATTTAGATATATACCACCTTAACACAATGGAGTTACATTTATGAAACACCCTTTTAAATGTTATGAACATCTTGACACCTTTCTCAATCTCTAACATCTCAGATTGACACCTCCATAATTCTCTCTATGCCAAAGATACCTTCTTGATTAGAAATTTAAAAACCTATTTGAAACTACCTTGGAGGCTCTTGACACCTGCCTTTTATACTCTTACTCGTATATCATGAAATTCTCTTTCATTGATCAAGTAGATCGACTTGTAAAGTAGGCCTAGTTTCTTGACACTTGTCCCTTGGATGACCATATACATTTAATAACCCTTCTTCATAGGTGAGAGACATTCATTCTTAGTCTCTTTGTCTTATGGTATATTATGAGGACCCTAGGAGAACTCAACCTTGTTTTTTTTATCATCTCAATAGCCACATTGTTTCACATAATCCCATTTAAGACTATTTTCATCACACATTCCTATAAAATTGATTTAATGAATGACAAAGATGAATTTTAAGGTTTGATATTTTTAAAAACATCCTCATATACCCTCCATAATGATTCCCATCCCCTCACCCATCTATGCACCTTCATTTTTCCTTAGAAACCTACAAAAATGGAGCATTTATTACCTCCATATAGGTGATAGTATGGAATTACCATGTGATCATGACCTTGAAAGAGTGTTCAAAATATTCCAATTGTCTTCAAGACTAATTTAATGCATTTGAGTTCAAAGTTTTCAATATCTTTCCCATCGAACTTCTATTAGGGTTTTAGAGAGGTTTAGGGAGGTTGTGACTCTTAACAATAGTTAATAAAGGATAGGCCTTCAACCTATGAACTAATGACACTAACCTATAGTATAAAAGGCCCTTAACATTCCCTAGTGCTCAGAACTCAATGAAAATCCTTTATACAGTTCTATACATAAAAAGGTGCTCCTCTGGTGACCATTCTACATTATGTGCACTCTTAAGGAAATTTTAAGACAAAATGGCCAACTTTGAGCTCTCCTCTACAAACCAATGCTTCTTTCACATCTAAAACTCCCTTAGATACACTTTCTTTCTAGTTTTAGGTCTTATTTAACCCTTTCTTATCATTTAAATTTAGTCTCCAAGTAGTAATGCTTTGAAAAGGGTATTAGGCTAATAAACCTAATGATAGTATTTTGTGTTTTGCCCTCAAAAAGAGTTATCTAAGAACTTGGAAGCCTCTAAGAGTATGGAACCTACCCCTATATCCCCTTGGATCACTTGTGTTGTCTTGGTTAAGCCACTTGTTCCCTCTTTCACAATATAGACATTTAGCTAAGTGGACATTAAGGCATGGTTGTAAATGACCATCAGATGTGGAGGCCCCTTTAGGTGGTTACTTTTCCTTGATCAGTTGTATTTTAAATTTCCTTATGCTCCCTGAGGTACTTAGAACCATTACATACCTAGGTGAAGTCAACTCTACCATGAGAACTTTGTATCCTTCTCTAGCTCCATGACTAGTAGGTGACCATCTCAAGGTTTTAGGTTTTCTTTTTACATTTGACACTATAGTTTTTGAGTAAATTCATCAATTTTATAAATGCATTTAACACCTCTCCAAATATCAATTATTCTTATCCTATTGACCTCCTCCATATAATGAGATTGACATTAGGTCTGTGGTATATGAAATGAGGTTCTGCAACTCATCTAGACTTCATAGGCTCTCTTTGTGAGATGTTACCTTGTGAGGCCAATTCATCATTCAAAGATATTAATGTAAATTTCCCCATACTTATAACCTTCATCAATCTCTTTCTCACCCCTGACTTCAGACCAAGCAAACAATCTCCATTTGGTTAAACAGGCAACCTTAGCATATTTAGTATAGTGTATGAAAATTTTGAGTGACCCTTGTTTGGTCATATCTTTAAATCCATTTTTCAAGTTTATTGGATATTATATGAACTTTTTAACTTGTTCACATCATTTACCAAAATCTATTCTCACCATTGTGCTTTGTATCCTCTTTTCACTATGTATACTAACCTATGGGTCTACTTCTACCCTTTGAGACTTCTGAGGACTAATCATCTTGACTCTTTGTTTTATATTGTATCACTCTTGTCTTCCTCCAATTATCTCTTCAATAGTTCTATTTAACCCCAACTAAATATCAAGTCATCTCAAATTTTCCTTTTTAATACGTCAGATTGAGCATACATTAGTTCATATATAGGGTTTTATATGTGAGAATTGGGGTCACTTCATTAACTCATACCTTATTATTGATCTTCAATAGAAACAGTTAGAGTTTAATTAGTATCAAATATTTCAAAGTGTACCTCAATGTTGTCAAGACACCTCCAACATAGACTTAGACTCATGAATGTCTACTTCTAGGCTTGCAGGTCTGTGTGTCACTAAAATACTTTATCACTCTTATTTGAGGGTATAATTATAAGTTTATCTTCATTATCCCATAATTAAAATGGTATAACGGTGTCGTGTAACCTTATACTATGATTTATCATTGATATTTGAGCCAAATTTGGTAATCAAACATATAGAGGATTGTTTATACATTGATAATGTTTCCAAAGACCAAG